>WHPX01000153.1:0-226916 GCA_011057435.1 Actinia equina
GCTTTTCATTGACTCATCGTTAAAATCTTATGCTTTTAGTAACATAGTTTTGATTTGATATTACAGATATTGTTATATTAATATATGTGCTTGTAAAAGCGCTTTGGACATTTTAGGAAAGGGCGCTATATAAATAAAATATTTATTATTATTATCATGATTATTATTATTATTAAGGTTTGATGAAGGAAAGACGTTTCTATCGCTATCCGAGAAACGTATATTCTGTATTGAGCATTTAGCAAAAAGAAAAACAAATATATATATTCATATATTAAATTGCTATAATGGAATCGAGTCGAGTTTCTAGAAAATTTACCCAATTCAAGTTCAAGGAAGTAGTATGCTGTGAAATTATAGTAACTGTCGTCAAGCTTTTACACCAATTTTCAAAAAATATTGTTAAAGGTTAGAAAGGCTATGTTTTATACAGAATTGTATTCAGAAAGTGATATTTTGGTAAAATACTTACACGATGTACCAAGTCCCCAGAACCTTTTCTTTTTCATAAAGATGATTATTACCTCAATATATAACTTTCTTTGATTAAGAATCGTTAACTACACTGAAATTCTAAAGTTATCGAATATTGGCTCTCTTTACGGAATTGTGATAGTATTGGTAATGAGTTGGCATTACCTGAATAATGTACGAAATGGGAGTAAATTAAGAAAAGGTTGAGTTTAGTACCTGCATATTCAAAATATCCGCAAGACAGAAGAAGCAAGACCAGTCTTATTCCTGACATCGTCACAGCCGAAAATTAATTAAGACTAGTCCTGTAAGAAATAATATTTCAAAATTTCAAATTCATTAAACCTCATCTATTGCTTTCGCATTTCCCCCCTTTATAAATGTTTGGATGAAAGCAAACTTCATTAAGAGATGGAAAAAGATTTTCTTACCAGTTGTAGGTATCGCTTCAGATAGTTTGAAGAACTTCTTTATTCTGTTAGGATTATCACCTGGGCCCTTCGTTTTCAATACTGGCTCAACTACAAGAAGATTGGACCACACCTCGACCACACTTTACATAAACAATATATATTTTGGCACTTTATAGGTATTCTTTATCAAGACTCGTGGTCAATTATCACCACCACCACACCATATCATAGTCTTTAGCGAAAACCGTTTTCAAATTGTATCAGCCAATAATCTTCGCAGTTATTGAAGAAACAGATGAAACAGATTTGTTTCTAAAGACATGCTTTGTCTTGACCATCAATTTTTAATTCTTAAATACCTTATCTTTTAGTAGCTGTTTTCGCATTACAACCGACCCTGATAATTAAAAAAATTATACGTGATTGCATTTTGTTAAAGAACTATAATTATTATTGAAAACAAGCAAAAATATTTTCATGCTCCGACATGCAGAGGAAGAAGAAAGAAGCATAGAAGGAATGTATCAAATTCTCTACATAAGAATTACTATTTTTGGTACAGGAGAAATGATCCTCCAACCCCCTGAAATGGAAAACAGAAGGAAAATGTGATGACGTGAGCTCGTCTGGTAGGCGGAATTATACAGATTATTAATGAATTCTGGTTTAGCTAGTCAGAAAAATTTCTCGTGATTTCTAATTAATGCCTTCACCAGAAACGAGTACGAGAACGGGCTACCACTGCATCGATCGATATGAAAACAAAGTTCTTAATTAAATTTATTGTTTTTATAAAGAAAACCAAAACCAAAACCAAAACCAAAACCAAAAAATTAAAGGCATCTAATTCTGGCTAAATAGTTTGCGACGTTCGATACAGCTAGTGCAAGGGATTAGCTTAAGGTACAATCTTGGGCCCAGCTAGTCTCTCCCTACTTTGCCTCCGAGAAAGAAAATTTATCCTACGTAATCCGTACACCAAGCATAGGTCGGTGTTAATTTGCCGTCAGGTCCGAAGGCTCATACGACTCCTTAGCTTCTGTATTCCGCTTCCCCCTTTTACCCTAAAAATGGCTGCGGGGAAGACAAGAGCTCCTGCGGCAGTATTTGGATTTTGTGTAATTAGGAAATTACTATCTGGTAACAGGGTTGGAATTCCACCACATCTATGTTTTTTTACACCAATACTTCTATACGCAAGTGAGATATGGGGTATCGAAACATTAAGCACCAAAGACCAAGAGCCCATGGAACTTGTTCATTTGAAATTTTGCAAAATGCTCCTCAAGGTGACAAAGAATGCTAGTAACCTTGCATGCAGAGCTGAGTTAGGAAGGTTTCCGCTAAAATGCAAAGCATGCAGTAGAAGCTTTAAATTCTGGCATAAAATTATAAAGTCGGAACTACACCCAAAAAAACTTTCAGCCGAAGTCTACCAAGATATTAAAAATGAAACTAAAAAAGCCTTTTGGAGCATAAAAATTAAAACTACTTTAGAACAACTCGGATTGGGGATAATTTGGATGAAACAAAATGAACTTTCTCCAAGATGGTATGAATATGGAAAAATAATAACCCAAAGAATATATGACATTGAGAGGCAAATTTTATGGAGTAATCTCCACAATGATGAAAGGAAAGATGACAGACATAAAAATAAACTCAGAGTCTTTCGTCAGTTCAAAACGGATTATAACTTTGAAGAATATTTAAGTCAAGTCACCAATATTAAGCACAGAGTGGCGCTTACAAAATTAAGAATTAGTAACCATAAGCTTGAAGTAGAAACGGGGAGGTATAAGAGGCCTTATCTCATTTACGATGAAAGGATTTGCCCAGTGTGTAAGTCGGGAGTAGAAAACGAAAAACACTTTCTAGTTTGGTGTCCACTATATGACTCTCATAGAAACGACTTAAGAGAGTTCATAGAAAAAAACACCAGCATCAATTTCAACAATATGAGCGCTGACAGTCGTTTTATGTTCTTAATCAATTCAAAATCAGCGTCTCTACAAAGAGCCATATCAGCATACATTCATCAATGTATGCTGATACGTGAAAATGAATTAAGAAAATTACCTAATACATAGTATATATATATATATACCTATAATATATTTGGAATCAAACACTCATGTACTATTAGTATAAGGTGCCAAATAAAATTGTATTGTATTGTATTGTATTGATAGCCTCCCCCCCCCCCCCCCCCCCCCTCCACTCCCCCCTCCCAATTGTAAAAAAAGAGAAAATCAAGGGCGGATCCTGGGGGCAAAGGGGGACTGAAGTCCCCCTTCAGCAGAAAAAAACGATGCTTTTTTATATTGTTTTCCGTTGTGTTAACGGAAGAACTCAATTAGCCCCCCCCCCCCCCCCCTAAACTCAATTAGCCCCCCGTAAACTCAATTAGCCCCCCCCTAAACTCAATTAGCCCCCCCTAAACTCAATTAGCCCCCCCAAACTTAATTAGCCCCCCCTAAACTCAATTAGTCCCCCCTAAACTCAATTAGCCCCCCCCCCCCTAAACTCAATTTGCTCCCCCCCCCCCCCCCCCCAAAAATTTTGGCTGGATCCGCCCTTGAAAATGGCTGGCTCCCTTCAAAACTCCATAGCCTCCATCCCATAAATTGTGAATACTCCCTTATAAAGATTGGTTAGGGAAGACAACTTAATAGTGAAAACTTTGGAGAAAAACTTAAATTGCAGAAGGGAAATGACAGAGCATCTGTAATAAATTTAATGAATGTTAAAAATAATCAACACCTTTTATTTATTTTCTTTGTAGAATAAAATACTATATATAAGCAAAGCATATCATGAATAAAAGTCGATATTCTAGTTTTACAGTTGGTTTCGTGATTCTATAATCAGCCTACATGATGTCAGTCAGGCCACAGGCATGTTTGCTATGGCTTGTAGCTTCAACATATTTGTCTGAGTTAGGAATTAGTTCAAACAAGGGAAGCCATAACATCATATGTCTCTAAGTTAACTAGCTGTATGACATAGGTGTGATATGGGTTAGAGTACTCGCACTAACCCGTGAAACAAATACTAATTTTTAGTACTAAATAGTGATAATCAAACAATAGGAAACAAAGGATTCTGTATGAATTACTACTAATTAGTACTAAATATGTTTCACAGGTTTAGTGCGTGCACTCTAATCATCAACAAACTAACTAAACACTAATCTTCCTAAAGCGCATACAGTAAAACCATGAAATAAAAACAAAGTTGATACTGACAAATACTAGCTATTAGTTACTAATAGTTGCTATCACTCAACCAGAACACTCATCATACGAAGACAAATACACAAGAGACCATTTGTGTCTTTTGTTTAATTTATTTGTGATGGCAAATATTAGTCACTAATTAGTACTATTTGTCTTTATCAACTGTTTTATTTCAAGTTTTTATTGCATGTGCTCTAAAGAGTGAGAGATTGATCAGGGTAGAGTTTTTAGAATCATTCACTTGATTGTTCATTTTTCTACCCACTATATGTCACTTCAGAGGCTGTTTGTTCGTGTCTTCTTGTGTTTTTCAAATATGTGTGAGCAAACAGTATAGAGCATTTTAGTATATGGTTGCAGAAAAACAAACCATGTGAAAAATTTAATTACATAATTACTGTAGCATCAAACGGTGTCAATGATGGCAAGGGCGGATCCAGGGGGGGCAAAGGGGGGCTGAAGCCCCCCCCCCCCCCCCCCCACCTTCAGCAGAAAAAAACAATGCTTTTTTATATTGTTTTCCATTGTGTTGATGGAAGAAACTCAATTAGCTCCCCCCCCCCCCCCCCCTAAAATTATGGCTGGATCTGCCCTTGGATGGTTACATGAATACCAAGGATTCTTCCTTTTAGTTCATTTTCTCTTGGTCTACCTATTGGTTGGCTCCTACCCCCCCCTCCCTCCCTTTCCCCAAACAAATACCACATCCCTAAGACAACATACCTTTTTACCTTACATTTCAGAGGCCTATTGCGGGGAATTCAAAACTACTTATGTTGCAATTTTGGAATGTTCTTGTATCACTAGTCAGAATTTACCCCTACTTTATTATAACAGGACCTTACTGTCAGTAATTCATTAGAGAAGTCTGTTGTTCATCCCTAGTTCCCGGCTCTTATGCTACTGTTTCAAAGTCATGTAGCTGTCGGAATATTTACCCCTAACAGGGCCTCATTTCACAAACTCAGTGAAGATGCTTATAATGTAAGATGGAGATGTAAATCTTCAGTAATAACAATAATGCTACAAACTTTATCTAGAGTTCTTTTGATTTACTCTCTGTGTAAATGGCTTGAAATGGCACCCTAATGCAAGTGCACCTATCACTTAGGTTCCCCCTCCATGATACCAACATCTTGTATTTCTTCAACAACTTTTTTGACAATCTCCAATTTTTCTTCCTGGGATATCTTCTGATAAGGCTTCCGTCTAATTGATTAATTTAACAGAATTGCCATTTTCAGGAAATCATAGATCTTTTGAATTTTCCACTTTAGATCTTGTGGTGCTATTTTCCCTGTAATAGTAAGCTCTTTCTGCTTGGCCCCATGTGAATTGGTGTTTGGCTCTCTTCTCTGATTCAATATCATTTTTGGAGAAAATAGTTTACAGACGGCAGGCTTCAAGCTCTTTTGTCTTTCTATTCGACCAAATGCAGGGATTTTTCTTTAGCTTTATCTAGTGCTTCATTCAGCGACACTGTCCCTAACTTTTCACCGTCTGAGTCAATGAGTAACACAGTTTTTGCTTTAATGTTTTGATTTCTCGGGTTTTCATGGATTCCCTTACTAAACAATACACAGTTCCTCACGTGAAAATTCCTTATGTTATTCTTTGTACCATCTATAAGCATAAGACGTCTTGATAACCCAGAACATAACACACGAATATGGTGATCCTCTGATAGACAGTCAAATGAGACTGTAACAACCTTAGTAAAAACAGAGCTTAAGCTTCTATACCTCGCTTGAATTAGCTGTTATGAATCCTAAAAACACCTGCAAAGCGCCACATTATATTTGACTGTATATAAGAATATATTCAACAGAATTATGCGCTTCCACTTGTCCAGTCTTGTCAACTTTGATCCGCCATTTTAAAAGAGAGCCCGCGATGTTTAATGTCAGTAAACTATGTATTCTGACAACAGCCCCTCACGGTCCAGGTAGCCTGCGTAGCTAGGCGTTCCTGAAGAGGACGGGAGCCGGGAGAAACGCAGGCTACAGTCCAGGTGATTGAGATCGACTCGGGAGAGTATTGTCACGACAAATATCCGAAGGTTGAACTTCATAACTTCTTGATTCGGAAAATCAGAGTGATAAACAAGTTGTCGAACTTCTGGTCAATTCTATTCGGAGTGATAAAAGAGTGGTCTTAGGGATGAGGGCAAAACAATTGTCATCTCGTGGTACCCGATTTAGAGGGGTGGTGTTAACCGGTACCCACCACCTCTGGAAGTGAAATCTTAGATTCCCCCCCCCCCCCCCCCCCCCCCCCCCCCCCCCAATATCTCCAAAACTAAAAGCCAAATCACAGAAATGAATGGACTGTCGGTCTGCATGTATGCTAAAAAACATATTTGTGTGTAGAAATTGCCACTACAGACCCCCAGTATCGAACATTTGAATATTTGCGATATGGAAGAGTTAAGTTTCAATACAAAGATTTTAAACATTTTTTATATCTAAATTGTGACCTTCATCATTTTAAGATCATTCATAATTCCTCTTGTTCTTTTTGGTCACTTCATTCTAAACCTTAATACTCAATACTTTTCCTAGAGCCTAAAAATCGTTTGTGTGTGTATGTATATGTGTGTGTTTTGTGTGTGTGTTTTTTTTGTTTTGTTTTGTTTTGTTTTGTTTTGTTTTTTCAAAGCCGAGACTCATTAGAATAATTCGACATTTTTTTACCAGAGTCTAATAAATGCAGCATAATTTTGGGAGTCGACGACAACTCCATCAATATTATCATCCTAGTTTACAAACAGTCATTAAACAAAAAATAAGATAGAACTGAATTTAAGAAAGTGGAGCATAATAATCAAGGCACTTGATTAATTTTTTGAAAATTAGAAAGGTATCGATACTGACCAAGGCAGTAAAAAGTCCGGCCGAGTAATAATAATAATAATGATAATGATGATGATGATGATGATGATGATGATGATTCCTTTTTCTTTAATTTGTTTTTATTTTTTGTTTATTTTAAACAATCGAACCAAATTAGGATCAGAAAAAAAATCCCTTAATATCTATTTTACTTCTGTTGGTTATCATCAAAGAAAATCATTATTATTACTTCAGCCCAACGAGAAGGGCAAGGTTTGTCCTTTTAAGGAGACTGCGTTGCCGCAAAGTAATCATTTATGGAAGTCTTAAAGTCTTCATTAAATTATCTTTTAATGGATTCGAATAATTTTGGAAATAATTTTGGTATGGGCGATAATTGATATCACTTTTTTTAGTTGTCATGGAAGCTGATCGCATGTCACTCTCTACGTACAGGACTGGACGCCATATAATAATTAGTCCATTCTTGGTCTTTACTTTGTCTTTTCGCCACGACATTTTTACTTCTCAAAATCTTTGGATCGGAGGTAATATGAGGGAAATGATATAGCGAAACTACAGTGAACATCAGAAAAAATCTATTAACATTCGGTCAGCTACGATTTCAAGCTCACGCCCCCTCATGTGAGCCCATACAAATTATGTCTCAAAAACACGGTTTTTGGATCTTTTCTCAAAATAATGACTATCTAGGCAAAAATCAGAAGTGGATTCAGTTAGTTCAACTATTTACAGACTGCATGATATGGTTTGGGTTGAATTCTATTGAAAAAAACACCGTACTTTTTGAGTTGAATGTACGCTATTGGATGTATTTTACAAGAGAAAATGCCTGACATAACCGGGGTCAAGCTAGAAAATCGACTCTCCTTGAAATAAAACAGAACCTGTCAAAAAACAGAAGTGGATTTGAAAACCCCTGGCTTTCCTAAACATTTTGGTATATAATTCATAGCAATTTGATAAAATTTAGAACCATATTTTTGCTGATTTTATAAGCGCATACTATCTGTTGGCCTATACATTCGTCTCTTATGGTTTCTTAGGTTTCGTAGCCTCGAAAACACGCTAACTACGGTAGTTAGCGAAAGGACAGAAGATTTACGGGTCATTTAGGATGTTTTGTCACGCAGTTTACTTGTGCTATATAACTTTACTTTTAAGAACAACCTTTGCTTTGGAAAGAGAGGAAAAAGACCGAAAAGAGCAAATATTCCAAATGTATGGGCAATTTTTTCCAATAGTCTATCAAAGTTACTGCATGGTGTTTATCAAATAAGCAGGTGCAAAGATGAGCATATTTCAATTATTACAAACTAGACAGGTATATTACATGATTAATTCATCTTAACCCACGAAATGAATAAAAAAAATTTTTTCAAAGTGTGTTCAAGGTTCAAGGAAGTCATATATAATATAGCGAGCACTACAGACAAAATTTTCCCAGCTCTCCCATTTTCTCCAAATTGTTTATCGCAAAATTAAAACTTCTCTTTCATTACCCAATTAACAAGCCACTCCTTTTCGCATTCCATTTTTTTAAATACCAAACTAATGCTGCCTGATTAGCAGCTTCATGAAACTAGCCACAATCTAATGATTATGAGGTACAAGCTCGAAAATTCAATCCTTCTTACATCATCTAGCTTGACTTGGAGATTAATTAACTTAACTAAACGTCACTGACAAATTTCATGAATCACCAGTGAAATTATTATTAACTTTGAATCGTCTTCTAAAATAAAAGCGAAGAAGAAAAATGGAAATCAAAAAGCTAAAGGAACTAGTAAAACCAGTGCTCATTTTTTACATGAAGATGATAAAGAGAATAAATAACACGAGTCATTCAAATGAGTTTGTGATGAAACCGCACTTTTCTCAAACTTTTGTATACAATTTCGCGACTTGTAGCTTTACCGTAATAATTTTTTCTTTTTCACAACGAATTTGTCGGTCAAATATCAAGTAGCTGTTGACTTAATTCGTTCACGTATTTCTAGTAATCTTAGATCATAAAAATAATTCGTAATTGGATGCTTCAAATTTGACGTAAAAATCATCTATATATAAAATAGACACTGTTGGAAAACTGAACATCACTTCGAGAGAACGTCTAGTGTGGATTAGATCAAGAATTACTTGTGATATCACAAACCAACATGAAAGCCACTGTAGCTGTATTCATTAGCTTGGCTATCCTTTTTAGCCTGGTACCTCAATACGAGGCAAGCGTAACTGGACTTTTTTCAAGACCAGCTACAGGAAAAAGAAGTGATAAGGTGAGTACAGGAAAAGACCAGTACTGACAGGAATTTTATGCTCCTTTCTTTATTCGTCGAAGACTATGGGCATCCACCTGTAAAAGCCACCGAACCAAAAAAAATTAGAAAAAGAAAAGAAATAGGGGGGGGGGGGGGGGGGGGGGGGGGGGGACCTTAATAGTACATTATGTGATTCTCTTAGCTTGCAATTACTTTTAAACTCATAATTACAATTTCTCTCGTAGTTTCTGTGTTTCATGTAGTTAACTTTGTAGCTTGAGCTTCACGGTTAATCAGTTAAGATGAATACACGATACGTTTTGAAACAGTGATTATTATTATTCGGTCTCATTTTCACCATAATGAAGAGCCTTTAGTAAGTTATATCTAAACGTCATTATATAAGTTTTTGATTTTAATGATGAAAATAGATGACTTGGATTAATGATTTTTATAATATTCTTTATAAGACTGAATCGGCTGTAATTGAACTTTAGATTAAATTTCAGGTTGACTACCATTAATTGTTGAAGATTTAAGATTAGTTCAAGAAAATAAGGAAAGAGAAGGAAAGAAGAGCCAAAGGAACGAAAGAAAGAAAAGAAAAAAACTAAAGGAAAAAGAAGGAAGGAAGGAAGGAAGAAAGGATGGACGGAAGGAAGGAAGGAAGGAAGGAAGGAAGGAAGGAAGGAAGGAAGGAAGGGAAAAAATCATCAAATTAAGGCAAAATGCGCCGGAAATAAAATAAATGTATTTGACCATGAAAATCCACTGTCGTCTTTCATTCCATAAATCATTATTAAGTATATGAAGTTACATTTCGTAGAAATGTTGAAAAACTCATCACAATGTGATTTACATGCCTTGCCTCAATCGCCTCTA
Source organism: Actinia equina (assembly GCA_011057435.1). Taxonomy (NCBI): domain Eukaryota; kingdom Metazoa; phylum Cnidaria; class Anthozoa; order Actiniaria; family Actiniidae; genus Actinia; species Actinia equina. The sequence continues at coordinate 10,122 of WHPX01000153.1, forward strand.
TTCTTTGTACTAAATGATGCCACGCCCCGTGATTTGTCGCTAGTTTTATACTCAAGCGAAACCTTATATCTCGATAAATCTCTCCTCTCCCATCATCGGTTTTCTTCATAAACTCAATAATACAAAGGCATTACGCGTAGAGTTTCCGTCTTTTGATTCGAAAATTTTCTTTACGGTTCTTCGATCTTGCTAAAGTGATTCCAATTCGATCTGCGGTGAGTTAGCCGTGCCCTGACTTAAAGTAGCCCACACTGAGAGATGTTCAGGGTTCAAAAAAATATAGAGAAATGCAGGGAAATTTTGATGATAAATAATTATATTAAATATTTTCTTTTCTAGGGGAGTCAAGGCAGCCTGTGGGAAGAACGTGCGTTGACGACAAACAGAGAGGAAATATGTGAGATGGCAAGAGAATATAAATGCTAAAAAAGACGAAATGAAAGAGAAGAACAAAAATAAAAGCCACTGCATTGACATCAAGAACTTTTAATGCCAATAAATAAAATGGAATGAATGACGTGTTCGCTGGTGTCTGTCTTTGTTGTTGTTTTTATTTTTATTTTCTATGAATCTAGCTGCGCAAGGGCAAGAAATGTTCAATTACACGTCACTTTACTTGGTCGGTAAAACAAAGAAAGATAGTAACGTAGAAATATTTACTATATATATATTATTAGAATTCCATACAGTAAATCTGTGTTATCAAACCCTGTAATCCGCACTTTCTATGAAGTAATCTATATATCTTACAATGCACTACAGTGCCAATTCGTATCGTTACTTTCTTTCCTCGACTTCTTCGTAATGGCTAATATAAATTTCTATATACAATTTCTTAAAGAGGTTTTTGGGGAGGGTGGAGTGGGGAGAGGGGGGGGGGGTGGGGTTTTTATAAAGAAGATAAAAATTACAACATCCATTTCAATGAACAACAGTCTTCGTAACAACAATTTCTATAGCTACTTTTGAAGAACAGCTAAAGTACTATAACCGCTATAAAATTTGGTTGATATGTTTAGATTGAAATCTGGGCTGAGATATATATCATAATCTTAGGCTGCTCAAGTATTGAGCATATGATGTCATGGGGAAAAATGGCCACCATTTTTTAAACTCCGATATCTTTTGGAGAAAAATAGATATTTGAAAAAACAAAGTCACATTTTACTCTCCTAACAAAGGACTTTCAATGCAGGTAAAAAGTCAGAAATTTGATCGTATAGTGGCACTTTAAGTATGATCTTGCAATATAATTTGTATACAGTTTTTACTATATTATATATAATTTCTTGCTAAGCTATACTAGAGTGCAAACAATTAGTCCGTGAAACACTAATTACTAAATAGTACAAAATAGTGCTAAATAATCACTAGAAAACAATGGAATTTGAATGAAATTGTGCTATTTAGTATTACTAAAGTTTCACGGTTATATTGTTTGCACTCTATTCATTCACATTTTTATCACATTTTCTTACACATTTTTATCTTGTGAATGAATAAAGACTCATTAATATTATTTATTATGATTATAACCGGGTATAGAGAAGGGGGGAGGATACAACTAGGAAGAAATTTCTCCCTGTTTAGCAGACAGGCCGGTGGGCCTTATAATCTTGGGGCCGCTATAACTGGAGGATTTTTATCGGATTCCACGGGTGGGTATGGTGCATAAGTGTAAAGTATCCATATATCGATCCTTTGTCTTTGAACAGTAGTCAGGCAAGTGTCAATAGACGATTTTAAAGATGCGCAAGCGCTTTCATAAATATCGCAGGCGCAGACATGAAAACGAGGTATTTTTGGGCTGTGCTAAAAGAAAACTTTGGAAACCATGGAGTCATATGCGATTCCCTTGAAGAAATTATTTCGTCTGAAGTGAGCTATATTAAAAATGTCATAATCATGCTTCTGAACTAAAAGAAACTTCAAAGTAACAGAATTTCAACGTTTTTGTATGTGTTTTCAATAGTGGGGTGTAAGATCTTGCCCCAAACTACTTGGCCATCGGACGGTTTTTGCCGGTTATGACGTACTGATATAAATGAATTATACCCAACTAGTACCAGTACTGTGTTATACGCAACTTAAGTTGACGCGAGATTGTCTCTGCCTACGAGTTTGGAAAGCTTTTAATCTTGTTCTTTCTTTCGACTATTTTATTTTATTTTTATTTTTTTTACTGTAAAACAAACTTATTGATCTTAGTGAAAGAGTGTTGTCATCCTGACTATCATCCTGGCATCGTTTTAATTCATTTTAAATTATCGATGATCTGGTAATGAACCAAATAAGCAGGTGCAGAGATGAGCATATTTCAATTATTACAATTCAAACTAGACGGGTATATTACATGATTAATTCATCTTAACCCACGAAATGAAATTTTTTTAAAAATTTTCTTCAAAGTGTGTTCAAGGAAGTCGTATATAACGAGCACTACATACAAAATTTTCTCTCCCATTTTCTCCAAAATATTTATCGCAAAAACTTCTGTTTCATTACCCAAATAACAAGCCACTCCTTTTTGGCGAAAACTATACCCACGTTCCATTTTTTTTCATACCAAATTAATGCTGCCTGATTAGCAGCTTCATGAAACTAGCCACAATCTAATGATTATGAGGTACAAGCTCGAAAATTCAATCCTTCTTACATCATCTAGCTTGACTTGGCGATTAATAAACTTAACTAGACGTCACTGACAAATTTCATGAATCACCAATGAAATTTTTGTTAATTTTGAATCTTCTTCTAAAATAAAAGCGAAGAAGAAAAAAAGGAAGCCAAAAAGCTAAAGGAAATAGTAAAACCATGGTCATGTTTTACATGAAGATGATAAAGAGAATAAATAACTTTTGTATACAATTTCGCGACTTGTAGCTTTATAGTAATAATTTTCTCTTTTCACAACGAATTTGTCGGTCAAATATCAAGTAGCTGTTGACTTAATTCGTTCACGCATTTTAGTAATCTTAGATCATAAAAATAATTCGTAATTGGATGCTTCAAATTTGACGTAAAATCATCTATATATAAAATAGGCACTGTTGGAAAACTGAACATCACTTCGAGAGAACGTCTAGTGTGGATTAGATCAAGAATCACTTGTGATATCCCAAACCAACATGAAAGCCACTGTAGCTGTATTCATTAGCTTGGCTATCCTTTTTAGCCTGGTACCTCAATACGAGGCAAGCGTAACTGGACTTTTTGCAGGACCAGCTACAGGAAAAAGAAGTGATAAGGTGAGTACAGGAAAAGACCAGTACTGACAGGAATTTTAGCTGGAATTTTATGCTCCTTTTCTTCATTCGTTTGTTTTTCTTTTTGTCTGTCTTTTTGTCTGTCTGTTTGTCTGTTTGATCAATTTTCTCCATATATATTAGACATATCACAGATCTCTCTCTCTCTTGTTTGCATTGTTTTCACTTACACTATAGCTATGGGTTCACTATAATACCCTTGTTGATCCAAGAGAAGATCGATTCGGTTCAGTTCGTCGTTCAGTGTCCAACGTAGTGGAAAGATAAGTAAACCCTTGCTTACTTGGATCTGAAGTTGCAATGTGAAAAGACTAGTCTTCCTAAGATATTCAAGGGGCTAATAAGGAGACTTGAAATTTTATTACGTATTAGCAAAAACAGAGTGGATAAGGGGGCAATAATCCCCGCTTACCCCCTCTAGCCCGGCTCTGACGACCGGCGCCAACCTCACTAACCAAAACGCCAGAAGATTGGAGATTGGACTGACTCTAACTACTCCGCAGTTCTCCGCGAGATCCCCAGTGTTTTCTTACAGAGGGAGTTATGCGTTGTGGGGCATCCTCCTGTAAAAGCAACCGAACAAAAAAAAGAAACAAACAAACAAAGGAAAAGGAAGAAAGGAAGGAAGGAAGGAAGAAAGAAAGAAAGAAAGAAAGAAAGAAAGAAAGTGAGAAAGGAAGAAAGAATGAAAGAATGAAAGAAAGAAAGGAAGAAAGAAAGAAAGAAAGAAAGAAAGAAAGAAAGAAAGAAAGAAAGAGTTATTCATAATAGTCGAATACTATATTATATTCTTAATAGTCAAATGTCTTATATAAAACAATTAATTTGAGTCAGTCAGACGATAACAATACAGGAAAAATATAAAGAAACCATCCAGCTGTCATGATCAAAAATGTTTCTATTTAACAAAAGCCATTATGTATTTCTCACGGGTATGGTTCAGAGTCTATACTAAACAATCATATTCATAATATTTCGATATAAAAAACCCCTTTTCCATTTCCATTCTTTTTATTTGTAATGTTAATACAATCTTGACTAGCTTTGCTCGTTTCTTTATCTCAGTCGGTTTCTCATGTAATCTCACTCATTACATATCTTTGTTTTGTAAATTCTTAATTTTTGTAAGCTTTGATGTTAACGCTGTCCGATAAAGCTCCAAAAATGCTCCACAAAATTAGTATAGGTAATAGGACTACATGCTGCCAATTTGAAAATAATTGGACGAAGAAAATTCCGAGAACTGACAAAATTGAAGGGTGATGTTACAATTACTTTATCGAAGCTCCATGGAAATATGGTACAACTGAGAGAATTCTCTCTTACTTAGCGATACATGTTAAAATAGTCATTATTACATTCGGTTTCATTCCTTAATAATGAGAGAGTTTTTGATTAATGATCATGATGATTGATTTTATTGCAAAGTTTCCAATTTTGTTTCATTATGGAGTAATCAAACTTTCTTTACGAAACGTATGTAATTGAACTTTAGATTAAATTTCAGGTTGCCTGCCATTAATTGTTCAAGATCAGTATAATTAGTCCAAGAAAATAAGGAAGAAGAAAGGGTTAAAAAAAAGGAGGGAAGGTCATCAAATTAAGGCAAAATGCGCCGGAAGTAAAATAAATGTATTTGACCATGAAAATCCACTGTCGTCTTTTATTCCATAAAGTATTATTAACTATATGAAGTTAAATTTCGTAGAAATGTTAAAAAACTCATCACAATGTGATTTACGTGCCTTGCCGCGATCGCCTCTATTCTTTGTACTAAATGATGCCACGCCCCGTGATTTGTCGCTAGTTTCATACTCAAGCGAAACCTTATATCTCGATAAATCTCTCCTCTCCCATCATCGGTTTTCTTCATAAACTCAATAATACAAAGGCATTACGCGTAGAGTTTCCGTCCTTTGGTTCGAAATTTTCTTTACGGTTCTCCGATCTTGCTAAAGTGATTCCAATTCGATCTGTGGTGAGTTAGCCGTGCCCTGACTTAAAGTAGCCCACACTGAGAGATGTTCAGGGTTCAGAAAAATACAGAGAAAGTGAAGGAAACCGATCGCACATGTAAACATTTTTGATGATAAATAATAATTATTCTTTTTCTTTTCTAGGGGAGTCAAGGCAACCGGTGGGAAGAACGTGCGTTGACGACAAAAAGAGAGAAAATATGTGAGATGGCAAGAGAATATAATTGCTAAAAAAAGACAAAATGAAAGAGAAGAACGAAAATAAAAGCCACTGCATTGACATCAAGAACTTTTAGTGCCAATAAATATCTTCTTTATATATATTAATGTTCATATATTGGGGATAGTCGTAGTCGATACTTGCCAATGAATATAAATGAAATAAAATAAATGACGTGTTCGCTTGTGCCTGTCTTTGTTTCTTTTCTTTTCTATGAATCTAGCTGCGTAGTGACCAAATGTTCAATAACACGTCACTATACTGACTTGGTCGGTAAAACAAAGAAGACAAGTACCGAAAAAATATGTCTTACAATGCTTTGCAATACCAACTCGAATTAGTTTTTTTTTCCTCTTAATCTCGGAATGGATTGGCTAATAAATGCCCTTGGCGCCCCTGGGCTTAAAATTTGTTCAAGGGCTTTGGACGGGAGTTGGGGGAGGGGGGAGGGGGAGGGGAGAGGGGGGCTTAAAAGGGGATAAAAATAAAGAAAATAAAAAATTAAAGAAAATGTTTAATCTTGTCCTTTTCAATTAACAATAGTCTGTCAGTCAACAGCAACTGTAAATGCTTCGAAAACGCGTAAGAATATGCTCAGGAAAAACTATGATTTGAGTGGATTTGTCAATGCGCTACGGGGCTTCACGGTGGTAACTCCATAAAAGGAGGGGCCTTGTAACCGGGTGAGGTGGGGAGTGTATAATCCGGGAAGAGGGTTTTTAACTAGGATTCCACGGATTGGTATGGTGTATATGTGTAAATTATCCATATATCGATCCTTTGCCGTTGAACATTTAGTGGCCAGACAAGTACGGTGTCAGGTGTTTAGTAGTTCGACTTCATCATAAATATATAAACATCTTAATTGATCTTCAGAAAGAGTGTTGCCCTCGCCTCCCTGACGATGATCCTGTCGTCATTCTGTTTTACTTTTAACTGTCAATTAGTCTAGATCTTTTTGTAATAAAAAGAGTCCAATATTCCTTTAATGTTAAATTGAAATTAACATTAACATCTGGGGCTATTAAACCATCTGAATATAGCAACAAGATCATTTATAATACATGGCTATTAATTCAGTCACTTATATCATTCTCAGAATTGGAACTTGTTTTAATATAATCTGAAGATGTTATGGGAATTAGCAGTGTGTTCCCACAGAGTGGCTTTTCTTCCTCTGGATATTGCGATTCCAATCGTGAATTACCCTATTTCACTATGACGTCACTGCTTGTTTATGTGCGGATAGAATCGCCAAATCCAATAGAAAATTCAACAAAATTTGCTCCTAGCGAAACAGTTTAATCTAAAATGGCCTGGTTTTCAGATATAATATGCGTTAATATGTATCAAAAAATATTCTGAGCGTTTGCTGGCTATTCTACTTCTCTTCGTGGATTGATACGGGTTTTAGAACAATTTTCGGTGAATTCGTGTTGATTTGACCCCCTTCGACGACCATGATCCTTTGCGTTTAAGCAATAGATTGTTTTGATGTGACGTCATAGTGAAATAGGGCAATAAGCCTGAAGTGATCGAGATGACGTTTTACCCCCGTCTCTAGACCATAATCCTTTTCACACTGCTTTTGTTCTTTAATTATAACTATTGTTCCTGTATTCTCTAAGGAATCAAAAATTTTAATATGAAAGAATTTTAAAAACTATTATGGTATAGAGTCGGGGGTAAAACGTCATCTCGCTTCAGGCTTATTGGAAGTTGATTTTTGTGGAGGGAGGAAAACCGGAGAACCCGGAGAAAAACCCTAGAAGCTCAGGAGAAACAGCAGATATAGGGTTTCAAATGCTTCTTTTTCTTCTTTTTCTTCTTCTTCTTCTTGTGTTATAATCTTCAGGTACAATATGACTCTTTTATTAGACATGTTTCGGCATGCAATCCTGCTGCCATATCATCAGTGGATAATGATCACAAAACTAACTAGTAGAAGAACATACGTAATAGGTAAATTACTAGCCTTGTATGAGTTGCACATTCGACATTTGTTGTTTGTTATGTTTACTTGTAGTTTGTTCTGTTGGTATGCTTTAGTTGGGAGTAGTTGTTGAGGTATACTTTTGTTTACACTGTATGCTACATTGGGAATGTTTTTCAATGCAGTTTTCAAAGAGCTGATTGGCAGAAGCTGACATTTCTTCGTCTTTGAGCTGCTCGCTGGTAAGCGCTCCCAACCATAGCTGCTTCTTTACTTCATTGGTGTATCTCTCCCATTCTTAAGAATTCCTTTACTGCTCCAGGTTTAGATAGACTGTTCTGTAGTGACAGTTTTGTTTTCGCTGGCAAGGATGGTTTCTTTGCCTGTAAAGCTGCAGGTGATGTTATATTCGGCAGCATACTTCCGTGCGTCTTTGAAGATTGTGAGTCCCTCCCTTACCGATCTTAAGGAGCTCGTGTGTTCTTACTACTTGTATCCTCTTGTCTTGGCAGTTGTTCAGAGAATTTGCCATCTTTATCTTATTTAGTTTGTATGTATCTTCAATGCTTATGTCGCTTCACTGATTCACTTGTGTGCATACCTCCATTCTCTCAAATGATGTCTCTGCATCTTCTGTCAAGTCCTTTGAGCGTGTTGATCGGCCATTCTCCATTCCACATGTGGTATTGCAGCAAGCAAGGAAAGAGTGAACGTATTTGTGGCTCTGATTTTTCTTGGTATGGAGATGTTGCTAGCTAGTCCAAATGACTGATAGTCGCTTTAAGAAATCTTTACTTGCTTCTACGAAGATCGACTACATCTTCTAGCTGCGTTGAATTTTCATATTTTCCAAGGAACTTATACTGGTCGTTTTCATCAAGGATTCTCAGTTCCTCGCTTTCGTTTAAGGGACAGGTCAAAAATTAGAGGGGGGGGAGGGGGCGGTGCATTTAATTTTTGGCCTGTATATTTTTTAGTAGCCCTTCCTTTCCTTATATATAAAAAAAATTGCCCCTCCACTAAATACTTGCACAATTTTTTCTGGCCCTCCCCTCCCCCATAACTTATAATTTAGGCTGACCTTGTTTTTAATATAGCAGTAAACGAGTTGCACGTCTTCCTGATCTTGTTGTCACAGTAGTTGTCATTCTACTATCAAACTCTTCTGTGTCATCTCGGCTATCGTCACCACTTTTTCTTCTTCGTCAGTATCTGAGCAAAGTTCAGCCAATATTTGTTCTTCCTCGCAATCATCAATAGAAGATAATCCAGATTCTGCACTCCCATCCTCGTCAGTGTCACTGCCAGGCTCTCTGTAGTTTTCCCGTCTATTTTGTTCCACTGCATGCAGATTGTGTGTTATATGCCTCTAGATAGCTCTTAACACACCTATCAGTTTGATCCAGTGACAGCATAATTCATTTTACATTTCTTTTGACCTAATTTGTATGCACAAAAAAGTTTGGCCCTCCCCTTAAGACTTGCACGATTCTTTCTGGGCCTCCCTTTTAGCCTACATGAAAAATAATGACCCTCCCCCCCCCCCCCCCCATTTGTACCAGCCCTACCCCCTCTAATTTGTAAACCTGTCCCTAAGCTTATATTGGATGATGGAGTTATTTTCCCCCTCAGGATGTCCACTACTGCTTATGATGATGATGATGATGATGATGATGATGATGATGTTGATGATGATGATGATGATGATGATGATGTTGATGATGATGATGATGATGATGATGATGATGTTGATGTTGATGATGATGATGATGATGTTGATGATGATGATGATGATGATGATGACGATGATGATGATGATGATGATGATGATGATGATGTTGATGATGATGATGATGATGATGATGATGATGTTGATGATGATGATGATGATGATGATGATGATGTTGATGATGATGATGATGATGATGATGTTGATGATGTTGATGATGATGATGATGATGATGATGTGATGATGATGATGATGATATGATGATGATGATGATGATGTGATGATGATGATGATGATGATGATGATGATGATGATGATGACGATGATGATGATGATTGACACTTTATTGAGTTTGAATTTACATGGTGAACAACATAGCGAGATAACTCCTGTGCTATGCTGATCTATATTCTATAATTACAAGTATGAATGTTTTGGGCTTGGTTTTTGGACTTCAATGGTTTTTCCCTCTTCGTTTTTTAGTACTGTTTCGTTTTGTTATATGTTATAGTAGTCTGAGTTCGCTAGCGTATTTCGTTGCATCTTTAAAGACAGACTTTAATCCTTTAGCAATCTTCATCTCTTCAAGCCTTCGCACAAGCTGTAGCCGTGGATCTTCACTTCTCATAAGATAGTTGGCAACCTTGATTTTAGTGATTTTGTAAGTTGTTTCAATCTCTGTTAGTCCTCGACCTCCTTGGTAGGTTGGTAAGTATAGTAGAATTGTTGACGGTTCACAGTTGTGCATCCCGCCATGCTCTTGGATAGTTTTCCAGAATTATTATTATCATTATCATCATCATCATCATCAACATCATCATCATCATCTCATCATCATCATCATCATCATCTCATCATCATCATCATCATCTCATCATCATCATCATCATCATCATTATTATTATTATTATCATTATTTTGATTATCTTTATTTACAATTTGCTTCAATTTTCTTCAATTTTGCTTACAAAATTCTTAGTTTACCGAGTCCAATCCATGGGCCTTGGGAAAACAAGAATATATTTACAGCACGAGGTGTAATTGAAATAAAAAAATAAAATAAATCAATTAAAAGGGAAAAAAGAAATCAAGAATCAAGTATTATTATTATAATTATAATCCTTATTGTAATTATTATAATCCTTTGAATTAAAAATAAAATGCCTAGGTTGTTTAAAATAACTGTTTTGTTCGGAGAGGAAATTCAAGATTTATTATCTATGATATTGGGAAAATTTAAGATTTTTCATTTATTATGATAACCATGAATAGGAAAACTTCAGTTGTACGGGCTCAGTTTAGTACTTTTTAGGTAAAATTTGAGATTCACAGACTGGAGGGGCATGCATTTGACCACTTAGTGGAGCCTGAACGGTGGGGCATTTGATCATTTGGCTGGCCCGCATGGTGGGGGAATTTGACCAACTTTTACCTTACCTCCTTGGTAGGCTGGTAAGTATATTAGAATTGTTGACTCACAGCATCCCACCATGCTCGTGGATAGTTTTCCTGGTTTATTATTATCATTTATTATTATTATTATTATTATTAATTATTATTATTGGTGGGGGAATTTGACCAATTTTTCCCAAAAAGTCAAATGCCCGGGGGGTTGCCCGTTGCCCGGGGGGAGGGGGGATGGGCACCTTTGGAATTGACTCATACATTATTCATGGTAACAAATACCAATGTTCGAGAAGGATAAATAGAAAACACCACGCGCATCTGAAAGTGGCTGAATACAGATATGTCATTAGTAGTATAGTGTGAAAGGTAGCGATTCTGCAAATGGAATCGAATCAGCGACAATTAATAGCCATATATTATTAATGGGTTAATTAATATCTAGTTGGTTGGATACTCTTTTAGCCGTTATTCTCGATTTCAAATTATAAAGGAATAATAAAACGGCATTTGTTGTAACCAGACTAATCGAACATTTAAAATGAAGCAATTGAAAACTTTGACAGGATGAATCATCATCAGAGAGGAGGCGACAACATTCTTCCAATTAGACTTATAGAGTTGTTTGTTTTAAAGTAAATAAAGCTGAAAGAAATTAAAGTAAATTAAAAAGACGGAGTTACGTTCAACATCGCTAACGAAAGTTCTAAAAAAATTATATTATAAATTGAGACAACTTCGTTTGAACTTCATTCAGTGCTAGAACCAGTGGGATAACTCAGTTCGTTAGTACTCTTCAAAACGACGGACGGACCCGATATGAAAGACCAGACTCTTTTTCTCGTAGCTGTAACCTTGGTGATGCTTTTCTGCACAATGCCCCAAGAAGTTTCTGCAGCTGTCGGCGCAGGCTCCGAATATCTGGTAACTATAAGCTTTATTCAGTTTTGTATTCAAAAGCGAAGCCAAGACTGGTTTGTGCTTTTGCAATGGCTGCTCTGCATGTTCTCGCTTCCTTTGACCCTCGAATAAATAAAGAGTGAAAAGGTGTCGATTTGCACGAAATGTAAACTTTTCCTTTTTATTTTTTAAGTTGTGATCTTTTAAAGCCTCAAATGCTAGGACACTCTTATTTGTAAAAAAATATATATACATAGAGATTATCACATGCTAAGAACTTGATATCGTTTTTACTCACGAGTTTTTCCGTATCATATCGCGAACGAGCGAGTCCTCGAGCGAAGTGCATTTACAATGAAAACCTATTCTAGACATGTCAAAAATCTGATACCTGTTGCGCTTCTTGGTGCTCCATCGAAAACTCAGCTTTCCAGTAATTTTGCTATCTTGAATGCAAGATCTATTGTCAGAAAATCGACTCAAATATATGACCTTGTCATTTCTAACCATCAAGACATTCTGGCCTTAACTGAAACATGGCTAAACGGAACAGACCAAGATCTTTCACTGTCATCACACTTGCTTTATATTTCATTTTGTTCATTACATATTTAGGCTCGATATATAACACACACAAAATGTTTTATTGTCTTAAATATCCTTAACCGACTTACACCATTTCAAAATGTTAAAGTGCACATGAACCCTTCGACAATACTTTCAGTACTGATTCTGCATAAAGTAAATAGTTGATTGGTAAAATATTTCTTGATTTGAGTGATGCGTCTTTAAGTTATGAAGGTTTATACTTCCAATATGTTAATGATGATGACGTCAGGTAAGGTATTTGAGTGTTTTTGTTGTAACTAGTAATACTAAATGCTGGCCATTTTGAAAATAAAAATTGTAAATAGCTTTCATGTAAACCATGAGTAAAATAATGATGCTTTTTAAATACTGTTTCTATGAACCAGTTCGATTTTGTATATTTGATTAAGCCTTAATAGACGTCACATCATTAGCATATTGGAAGTATAAACCTTCATAACTTAGAAACGCATCACTCAAATCAAGAAATATTTTACCATTCAACTATTTACTTCGTGTAGAATCAGTACTGAAAGTATTGTCGAAGGGTTCATGTGCACTTTAAAGAATTATACGTTTCCAATTCAATATCATTCAAGATATTAAAGCTTAATTAAAAATGTAAGAAGCACAAAATTCATCTTGAATTTGATAGAAATAAACACTAAATAGAGATTTATCTCGTCACTCTTGACTACTATCGCAGGACCAAGTTACAGTTACAGTTTACCGTGAAGTGATATCGTATCACTTCACTGATATGGTTTTTATTCACGGCTATATTTCACGGATATCGAGCTTAAATGTATAATAAATATACTGTATCAATCAATTCCTGAATACTGCATCAGTGATCATGAATAGCGCTTTGGCCACTATTTAGAGAATATATAAAATCTGTAACTATATACAAACTGTGTACGTGTTGGAAAATTTAGGTATAAAATAGCTTTAGCTTTATCAAGACTTTTGTTATCTTAGTTACTGATCTTCGATTCACAAGAGTTCAATGCAAGCTTGAATACTTGAGTTAGTTTAAAACGGCATGTCTAATAATCATATTTCCCCCACTTTATTAACCAACAGCAAAATCAAGCTAAAAATGGAAAGAAGGAAGAAAATGGTCTCCGTGCTCTAGCTTACTTGTGTAAAGTAGCAAGAATTCTTGAATGCGAACCTTATAAGAAATACTACCGGTTCATTTAGGGATTAAGTATTGCGTATCATGTATAGGATGGAATAAGATGTCATTAATATACTTTAAAACCACTAAAAGATCTAGAATCGCACGATGTTGTATGGTTTAGTAATCGGTTCGTCAATGATTGTAAGTCAGTAAATAAAATACAATTATGAAAACTGGCATTTGTGCGTCGCTATATATCTTGCAGCTGTAGAGATCATTGTGTATACTGTATAAATGACTTAATATTCCGACTACCCTGTTTAGGGCGCGGCGTTGATGCACAGGTAGCCCAAGCTAGGTTTCTGTAGTGTCATGTTATAGGAAAATGTATGGCGATACTTAAAAACTCAATAACATCGTCAAAATGTGAAATAAAGTAAAGAAATCTTAGCTGACTTTTGAAAAGTGGTACCTCTTTCGTCCTGTGTACTTAGTTGGATGTAATCATTTTCCACGTTTTTTCCTCCCAAAATCTAAGTACACAGGGCGAAAGGGGGAGGGAGGTGTGACTCACACAAAGCAGTCTGAAAAAATCCAGCAAATGAGGGGTGCTATATAAATGGCTGTGGCTAAAGGTTTTCTAAAACGAATTTTATCAATTTGAAATATTTCATCTTTGTAAAGCAAATTCCAAGTGCAATTGACCGTTGCATAATAGACTTCAGTTTGATGTATTTGACTTCGGCACAAAATACGAACAACTCTTTTCGTGGCCCACTTTATAAAATATACTCATATCGTACGGCTGATTCAAACCAGAAAGACCGTTGGATGGAAAGATGAGTGAACACTGTTTAGTATCCATTTAGAAACAAACATATATCAATTCAATTAGAAATCTACGAATAACTGAAACAATTTCACATATTAAAAACCCAATCCGCCTGTCCTGGCGCGCTGTGTCAAGACGTAATGGACTTGAGCTGTGGCGGATTTAGGGGGGGGGGGGTTCATTGTTGAAATGAACCCCCCCCCTCCCCACCGGCTGGTACCTTGGATTTTTTATATATTTTTATATAAATAAATAAAAGCATGGTACTAACTCATGAGATTTAATATGAAATGGGACTGGTGGATAGGTTATCCTTATCAGGAGCGCCCCTAGGCCAGTGATGTGCCTCATGGGAAAAATGATGATGCAAGAGAACGTTATTGTTGTGCCGAGATTTGCAAAAATGAACCCTCCCCCCGCTTCCCTCTTAAAGTCCTGGATCCGCCACTGTTGAGAGAGAATAGACCAGATGTATGCAAGCTACAGTTGACAGGCGTTACAAAACTTTTCCCCAGTCTTTCTCTGTCAAATATTTCTTGCCTCTCACTTGTGTTTTGAGCTCTGGGTCGTGCTTTGGTTTAAATATTTGTTGCGAATTCCAGAAAATTGTTTCGTGTTTTGGTTAATCGTGTTGTGTTTCAGAATATTGTTTTCTGTTCCAGATAATTTATTCATGTTTGACCCTTTTAGGCCACCGAAATCACATGTAAAATCTATCCACCCATAATCTTTTCCGATAATGATGCCGGGAATGATATAAGGTCTTTTTGCATAAAGGTGCTTAAGGTATATTTTTTAAAAAAATTTTGAGGTTGTTCCACAGGTTTTCCCGTCTTGATTAGTATCTGTCAAACTGGTTTCGTGCCATTCTCATTATTGAATTCAATTGAATCTTTATTGAATAACGACCATTACTGCTTAGAGCAGTGTACATTTACACCTTTATTGAATGTCACTAGATTAAACTATGAAATTCTACAAGCATGCGGTGTAGAGTGACCACAGTAAATCCGTGAAACACTTATTACTAAATAGTACAAAATAGTGCTAATTAAACAATAGAAAACAATGGAATTTGCATGAAATTGTGCTATTTTGTATTACTAAAGTTTCACGGTTATATAGTTTGCACTCTATAACCGTGAAACTTTAGTAATACTAAATAGCACAATTTCATGCAAATTCCATTGTTTTCTAGTGTTTAATTAGCACTATTGTGTACTATTTAGTAATTAGTGTTTCACGGATTGTTTGCACTCTAGTATCACTCTGTGGCTTAGCCTTTGACAATCGACTACTCTATTGATATCCTCTACTTCCAAAAAAACCAAAAAAAATTTGGAATCTCTTTATTGGATAGAGTGCAAACATCAGATCCACGAACTTTAGAAGAGGGGTGACTATTACTAACAATGGTTTCACCAGGAATTCAAGGAAAAGGGGGTTGACTGTTACTCACGATATACTGAAAAATTTCAGCTAATTGGGGTATTTTACCGCCCCCGGATCCGCCCCTAAAAAAGCAGTATACTAAATAGCAAGGATAAATAGACGTTGCATTATTTAGTGTACAAAAAAGTTAGTACTGATTCATGGATCGTGTTTGCACTTTATATGGTTTGGAAGAGTCGGATATTATTTACTGTGCTACACACTTCCACAAGTTTTTGATTTCTTTTTGTACGACAAGAAATCTTGTGGGTTTTGAAATACAAGATGAAAAGGAAACACTTTTGATCAAATTAACAAAATTCAATACTGACAATATCCTGTGTCTAAGGTCCTAAATAGACGAGTTCACTGCAGCCATTTAAAGTCAAAATAAAGCAGATTTTCTTCTTCAGAAGATGAAATCTCTTTTTACGAATAAACAATGCATTGTGCCCACCACCATGCAGACTGGCTACAATGAAACATCTCTACATTAAACTCAAGATACTTCAGTATTTGATGAGTGGCATGCTAATTTATAGTACCTAACATACATTTACATTATTGGTGAATAAATAATAAATTGGATTGATGATTTCTATTCTCTGAGTACGTGTTTGTATTAGTCTTCAGAGACGTTGTAGCAATTCTGAATCCTACAACAAGTGAATCCCAGGAATAGCAAAAATCTAGGAACATTATATTATTGTGAAAAATAAAAGCATGCATTTGATAGACATTTTGCAGGGATTCTCTGTGAAGCCAAAACCGATGGCTGTGGTAAAGTCATGGCAAGCACATGATCTCTGCGTTGTACATTTTCCACATCGTGCTAAATCTGTTCCAGTGCAATTAAATATTATACGCAAAAAAATAAGATTGTTGAGTGGCAATACAAGCAACAATAAATAAGGCAATGCTGCAAATTAAAAAAGCTGTTCTGTGACTTTGTTGCAATGCATCAAATGCATCTTAGCTTTTACACTGCTGGGCCCAGTTGTACGAAGGGTGGATAGCATTAACTTTTATTTATGTGATAGTGTGAATAGTGTCAATGTGAACTATATTATTATTAATAGTTAATATCTTAAAAATAGCATAATAAAGAAAAAGATTAAACAAATATAAATTAACAAATCGAATGCCAGGTAATTAATAAAATAATTATAGTAAAAGTGTATAAGACGTATATCCAAGAGGACTACATGTACATGTTATTCAGTTTGGAAACAACAGAATATAAAAAATTCAGTTTGGAATTCCAAGGATTTTTTAAAATCCAGTTATTTTCAAACTTCAAGCGCACATAGACACTTTGCATAAATATACTAATCATATGCAGATGCATTTTAGGACTTGCAATAAAAAATGGTTCATCAAACCTTTTTTTTGTTGTTGTTTTTTTTGCACACAGAGGCTTAGTACTTTTCCTAATTATACATATGGTTAATAAATTTATGCAAAGGGTCTATAAGCTGTTCTGAAGTTGCAGAGTGTGTTGCATCACGGGCTGTTTTAGGGCAAGCATTAGTACTTATGGCATTTTTTTCACTTGACATTGATAGACCTAATCTTTGTGTTACAATGTTTTCCCATTTCAGACCACGTGTTATTCACGAGAGAATATGATTCTCTGTTTTGTTTTTATCCATATTCGTGTGCCTTCTCATATGAAACCGAGTGCAACCGTTAAACAAAGAAATGCCACTCTTGGGAATGGCGCGTGGTCTGAAATGGGAAAACATCGTAATGCAACGAATTAGGTCTTTTGATGAAATGTCCTTCAAACCAGCCCCAAACCAGCAATGCACTCCTACAACTTGAAAACGGCAAATAGGTCCTTTTTTTCTTGTTGATCATATCATTAGCTTAAAATTTGCATATGCAGCACAATTATCCAGCCAATTAATTAAACTGTCCATTAATCTGGAAAGGTAACTAGTAAAGATTTTGATTCTGTACTGGGTGATATTTTAAGCTGAGTTGTGATACTATTAGTAATGACTATTTTAAACTAATATTATTCAAGTTTTGTTTAAATCAAGTGCAGATATTTCACTTATAAACCTAATAAAAATTGAAATTGATTGATTCTATTGATTCTGTTGAGGTTGTAGGGAGGAAGGTTAATATTAGTATTATGTGCATAAACCTTGAAAACACCTACAGATACTGGTTAAGTATACTATTTATGAGCAGCTTGGGAAGAAAAGATTCAAACGTATGGAATCAAGGATAACCAGTGAAATAGGGAGTTAGAATTGCTAGCATTTTGGTGTCAATAAATGGGATGTGATACTCATCTTCAGTAATAACCAGTATGCTACAAGTATTTTCTGTAAGGAATTGCATCAAAATTAGGGGATTATACAAGTTAGTTGGTTAAATATCGGTTAAAAGAGTGAAGTGATCAGTTTCGATTGTACTCATTATTTACATCTTAGTATTGAATTCCATGACATCTTTCTTTTCAACATCAGGTGATTTCAAAGGGTTGTTGTCTGCATAAGGCACACCACGGCCAGGGGGTAGTACTGGTGTCGTTACAACCCTCAAACGCTGAAATTGAAAAAGGAAATAGCTTAGGATCTTATCACTATCTTGACTCAAGCTACTAACTGCAATATTTCCACAAACATAGTACTTTTATGGTTTACAGTAGATGACTCAGAGCCAAGTGCTTAATTTCAGTCCTTTAAAAACTTACGAAATTCTAAACAAACCTATAGTCAACAGCAACACAGTTATTAATCATTTTTACATGCAATACTTATTTATTATCACTTATTAATTTTCCATTCATCCTTACAACACGAATTATTCTTCCTCTACTTCTGCCATTGAACCATGCATTCATTTGCCATTTATTCATCTATTCATTACTTTTTTTTTTAATAATTTGTTCCCTTTTTCATAAATAATCCACTTATCTACTTATCCCATTCATTCAACCATCCATTCCTTGCCAATTCATCCAGGCTTTCATTCTTTCACAGCAAACCATTTGACAAACCAGATTTCAGAATCAATTTAATAACCTATTTACTACTTGTGTATCTATTGATTTATTCATCTTTCCTTTCCTCATTGATTAACATACTGTATCCAAGGGCGGATCCGGGGGTGGGGGGCAAAGGGGGGGCTGAAGCCCCCCTTCAGCAGGAAAAAAACAAAAAACAAAAAAAAAACTGAAGAATTAGATGCTTTTTTCATTGCTTTCCATTGTGTTGACAGAAAAAACCCAGAGGTAGCCCCCCCTAAACTCCATTAGCCCCCCCCCCCCCCCTAAAATTTTGGCTGGATCTGCCCTTGGTATCAGGTATTACTTGTGACTTACATCAATAAAGTCTCCACTAGCCCTCATCATATTGATAATAGCAACGACAGGGACACAGATAATAGATGACATGGCCAAACACCAGCCAATAGCTTCACCCCATGCAGGATACTTGTAGGTCTTATTGTACACCAGAGGTTCGTAGGTCACAAGTGTGAAGATGAAAATAGCCTAAAGAGTCGAAAAAAACAAAACAAAAATGGGTGATTTTTCTCACAGATAAATATAATCCAGGATGAATTGCCTTCATAACATTCTAGTGCATTTTTTGTTGTCATAAGCTGGTGAAATTTCATGCAATGTAATTGTCAAATTGAATGACAAAATGTTTGGCCAATAACTTTTTCCATGCCAAAAAGCTAACAAAGCTTATATTTTTATTTTTTGTAATATAAAACCATATCTCAAAAACCAGATGACTATCAGTTTATTAGCTATACGAATATCGAGGGGGAAGCTTGTCTAGGTATCTTGAATGAGTATCCTGGTAGGTAGGACCCCAATAGGAAATACATAGTGTTTCATTGTCTCTCTTATGTTAAGGCTCCGTTATGGAAAGTAAAGAAAAGGATGCTTGTAAACTAAATGTTTCTTCAACCAAAAGTAATTTATTTCTGAGCTTTCAGACATTAGCATCCATCTTCAGGGAGTTCAATGAAATTCTTCATCATAAATAGGAACGGATATATGATCAATAACCCTGATGTCCTTACCAGACAGAATACGGGGGTAACGAAAATCCAGCACATCTTCAGCCAGGGATTGATCCTGAAACCAATCATTTCTTGAATGTTCTGATAGAAGCGTTCGGCACCTGGAACATTACCAGTATCATTAGCACAACACGTTTTAACAGATTTTGGGGGCTTAGTCTCACTACGAGGCTTTGGGTACAAAAGTGCAGCTTGTTCCATATGCCACTCTACTAATGTAACTGCCATACCTTAAACAATTTAAGAGTCAACTCCCAGTGGTTGACTGTTGATTCAGACTGGGAACTTAATGGTTAGGATTAATTTATATTTTTATGTGATAATGAGGCTGAGAAAATGTTTATTTTGCATAATTTATGCATTTTGGATTGGCACATGAAGTTTGTCGTATGAACCATCTGCCTCTCCAGTGCAGTCTTATAATGCAGCAAGCTCTGTCAAACTTTATAGGTTGCATGCGTGACTTGCCTCTCACCGCTGTGGTCCAGGTTCTTCAAAAATTTTAATAAATCACCCGTGAGGTGTCGATTTTAAAACTCCCATCATGGCCTTGGGTCAGTTGCCAATATAATCTGTTGAACTCCTGTACAGTGAGCTCCAAGTACGGGTCAGAACAAGCGAGGTAGTATGTGAATACAGGAAAATTTCATGGCTTAAAGATGCAACAACTAATCTCTAATTCGACTTTCTATAGGGATGTGAGAGAGGAATTATGACTAAAATTTGGTGCTGGAAAGGAAGATCAAAAAAAAAAATTTGGTGCTGGAAAAATTTGGTGCTGGAAAAAGACCTACGAGGTTTTAAAGACTCATGATGGTTGGCTGTTGGGATCCCAAGTCACCAATCTTCTCTTATTTCTTACTGGTGGGGGAAAAATTCTTAAAACAGGCTAAATTCAAAAAATAACCACACAGAGCAAAAGAAGTGCTACCTCTCAATGATCAGGTAAAATTTGCTTTATTTCACGGGTACAGAAACCAAGCTTGGGCTGCCTGTGGTTGAGCGTTGTATGATGTAAATCTTGAATGTAGAGGTAGTGTGTGTGGAGGGAACCTTATGGAAGAGCCCCGTGTAGTGGTGGTTGTAAAGTATGTTGTAAAATATATAGAATGTAGAGGTAGTGTCTAGAGGGAACCTCATGGAAGAGCCTACCAGAACGTTCCCAACCCTGCAATATAAACTCTTCTGATCTCTATTTCTCTTTAATCAGGCTCAGGTTTGAAGGAACCGAATGTCACCTGCTTATTTAACTAGAAGACAGCTAGATGTGTATTTAAATCCACCCAAAACATACCATAAATCCATCCAATGCCTATACTCTCAAACAGAGACACCCACAGTAGCGCACTACCACTAGCAGAGTAATTGTCAAAGAGCTGGAAGACATACATGCCACCCTAGACAAAGAAGGTGAGATGTTCATAATAGTAAATATAATGGTACCTTTATTAAGCAGGTGCCTTCAGGTCCTTGTCTGGTGTTTGTTTAATAAAGGGTGTCCATTTACAGTGTGAATCAAAAAACCATGGGCACCTAGAAATATTTCAAGAATGTTCAATAGCCAATCAGAAGATTATTATCTTTCCATTACCTTGTGGTTAGAAAGTCAATTCTAATTGGCCAGAGAAGAATAGAACATTCCTAGAATATTTCTAGGTGCCCATGGTTTTTTGATTCACACTGTAATAGAGGTTTGTTTTATGGTAAGTAATAATATCATACTGGTAGGAGGATATTGGGACATGCAACTAGATGTTACAACTGCAACTGAAGGTGTTACATGGCTGGTCATGTGGTTGGATGAGTAGTTTGGTAGGAACATGGGTGTGGTTACATGGCTGGTCATGTGGTTGGATGGGTAGTTTGGTAGTAACATGGGTGTGGTTACATGGCTGGTCATGTGGTTGGATGGGTAGTTTGGTAGTAACATGGGTGTGGTTACATGGCTGGTCATGTGGTTGGATGGGTAGTTTGGTAGGAACATGGGTGTGGTTACATGGCTGGTCATGTGGTTGGATGGGTAGTTTAATAGGAACATGAACAAATTTTGGTGCAGCATACATCATTTCCACAAAAGAAAGTCAGAAAAGGTATGAAAAGGTAAGAGATATTTACCTCTGTGACCATAAATAATCCCATAAAAAACCAGAATGTTGACATCACTCCGATGAAAATCTCTTTACGGTATCCACGTCTAAGATACCCCGGGAACATGTCTACTATGGCTGTCACAAAGCCCTCCACTCCAACAAACTAAAACAGAAAAGAAACTCTCATCATCTACTGCATTGCGCTTCACATTAAAGGTGTCTAATGGTTTACCAGGCTACCAAGAAAGGCTTTCCTCTGTAGGAAATAGCACAAAATGAAAAAAAAAATCTAAATAAAAATGATCATAAGATGTTTGATGTGCCTCTGTTTAAAAAATCAATCAAGGCTGCAATAATAGCATTGAAAAATCGTTTGTAAGAAAAGTGATCAATATTAGTTTGAGTATGTTCAAATTTAAGAACCATTCACATTAATGTTAAACTTGCAGGGAATCGGGAAAAATCAATGAAAAATGAGCATGAGCAAGCACAATATGTTAATGAGCTGCCTGAATCTAAAATGACTGATTGCTTGGTACTAGCAAATCAAGATCTTCTGCTCTGAACATTGGCCAAACATTAGATTGTTAGTTGTCCTATTATTGAAAAGAGCGTGTTATTTAATTTTACATTCATTTGTTTACTAATTATAGAGTACAAAAGTAGTATAATGTTTATTTCATAAGGTTAGTAAAATTAATAAATATTAACTGTTACAACATTTAGAATTAAAGACAGAACAAGTACATATAGATTAAATTATGAAAGTTCAAATCAGTAATAGAATGAAAAAGAGGGAACAAATGATGAGATGTCGTCAGCAAGGGTGTAACCTGGTCAACCATTAACCTTTAATAAGAGCATATAACAGTTGGAATATTGCTTGAAGAGCATAAAATACATGAGATATTCTAATAAATGAACTATAACAAGTGATAAAGTATTAATAAATAGATAGCTGGTATGTCACAAGATGATATTATTTGTTGTAATAGTTTGAACTATTATAACATTAATCAACTTGACATGCAAGAAATGACCCATTAAATAAATCGCATCTAATTTAGGATAAAACGAAGGAGTAGCTTATAATAATTAATGATGATATTGAGTAGAAATACTGAGGGTAATCCTAGAATCCTCTCAATGATTCAAGCACCATTCAAGAGAAATCAGGATGCATAACGGAGGCAAGGGTAAATAGCTTACACATTAAACTTTGCACAAACTGTAGTGACAGTATCATAATATTGAGGTAATAATTCATTAAAATCAATAATACTGAAAAGAGATGACACATATCATTAACAATTTCCTCTTTCCTTCGGTGTTAAGATTATATCATTAAAAAGGTAAAAAGAAAAAAACAAAGAATGGGTGATTAATGCTGTAGATTTGTCAAGAATGAAAATTGAATATCTTTGTAGTGCAAATCATGTAATCATGTACTTTATGACCAATGGGCACGTTTCAGTCAACAATTGCCCGACTGTGGGCCAATGAAGACTCATTATGCATGGCTGTGAGTTGGGTGATTGTTATCGGACATGTGTTAACTAGTCATAAAGTACAGGATTTCCAGTTTGATCTGTATTCAAAAGACACTGGTAAAAACAGTTCCAACATACAGAAAATTAGAATGCATGCCACCCAACCCACTTTGAAATTTTCAAAGGGAAAAAGCTCTTTTCTTGATTAGCCAAGTGAACTTGCATCTGTGTATGGTAGTTCCATAAAGACTGATTGCCAAACTAATGTAGATAAGATGCTGGTTTTTTGGGATATGCTTTCAGTGATTTGTGTTTTGAAGTCCAAGTCATTGAAGAATGAAATAGTTAGAAATACTTTTTGGTGCGATAACTCTTAATGTACCAGATTAATATAATTGCACACTGAAAATAATCAGTGTTTGTATGTGCTCAGCTGAATCGGCAGGAAGTAACGCCGCATCTCAGAAACCCAAGAAATGAAAAAAATCGCATGGCATGTAGTTTAAAATTCAATTCATTCAATTCTTGATTTTTCTTTCTTTCAAATAATGCTCAAAATTTGACAGAACATTGATATAGCCATATTAATGATTGAACACAGGAACTTCATCAGTACAAGTCAGAACAATTTTATCGATTCAAAAGGATCTTCCGTTATCTGAACATGGAACAAACAGAGTCTTTTCTTTAATTTTTCAAAAATTTTCTTACGAAATGTAAAAAATAATATAGAACCTGAAAAACCCTGAATTTCAGAATTCTAGATTAGTCTTTTTGTGTCCTTCCCCAATCATCACCAAGGTAACTGCAGCCTTTTGTAATCTGTAATGAACGGACCTTTGGAGAGCCAATACCATAGTTCCGATCATCCCTTAAGTTCCTTTAAAAATCTGGTACTAAAATTTTTATTTAATATGACTGTTTGAGGTCATTAAGCATGTCAGAGCGAACCGTCAGAGCATTTGAGAAATTGTCTTTTGGGTTATCCTGAGAAAGTCTCCCTGCAGAAACCCCTGAGCACAATGAAAAACCAATGTTTGTAGGTGACTGGACAAAAGTGGTGTACCCCTTCTGTCCTAAAGCTGTGGATTACGTTCCCTTATCTTTAGCATGATACTTAAATAGAAATATCAATTCCAAGTTTCTCTATATAATGACACTACTCAATAAGTATCAGGGTTAGTCGTTAGTTTTGCACAATGCTCCAGTTAAGATTAAGCTATTACCAAAGTTCGTCTTTAATCCATGATCCAGTTTATAACAATATAGAAATTATTCTACAAATACTGATAACCAATAACTTAATATCTTTAAACATAGAATTATTTTTGTTCCTATGAGGTATTTCTCTGGAGTACAATATTATTAATGATGTTTGCATCATTAATAATTTTATAATTTTAAGATCAGATGAGAATTTTTGATAAATATTTGGCTATCAAAAAGGCTAGTAAATTTGTGCTTTGAAAAATTATGTATTAGTAAGAAAAAAATAGCTCATAGTGATTGTGTTTATTTGTTACAACCAGTTATTCCTATTTTTTTATTTGTGATGAGACCAAAATATATTTATTTTTTGTACAAAAGGGAAAGATGAAAACTCTGAAACGCAAAAGAATCTAATATCATGGCTGAAACTATACCATTTACTGCTTATAACAAAGTTGTTTTGATCGACAAAATCAGGTCTTATTAAGAAATCTTTTGATTGACATTAATTGATGGGTTACAAGCATTCCCAAGGGTCAACAGACAACAACATGGCTGCCATTTTGGTGTTGTTAAAAATGAATGCTGAGAAATCTTTTGTTAAATGGCACCAAAGCTCCCCCTAGAGGCCATGATGATGTAGTGTGCAATCAAACAATTTATGTTAATTGCATTATATACACAGTGTGTACAACTTGATATCTAACAGCAACTGTTATAAAGTAATGTTATATCAAGATACTAAATACTAAATAATATAATTATTTTTGAAATGTATTTTGATTTTAAATGATATCCATTAGCAACATTAATAGTCACACAATACCATATTCAATTTAAGATTTCATATATTATAAAATAATTCACAAATTATTCATATAGATTACATTGATAAGATTTCTTTATGCTATAATTCAAAAAAGTGATTACTTACTGTAGGTTTGGAAACCAATTGATAACCTAATAGCTTTTAATTCTTTATCAATAGCATTAAGCTATTATAATTATGATAATTAATATTTTGAAAAAAATTAAAGGCAATTGGTTTGCAAAATATTCTTTTTTTTCTGCAGTCACAAATAACATTGAAAGTAAGTAAATGTAGCATAAAGTAATGGGCAAATGTATGAGAAAAAATTAAAGTTCTGTTGGATAAATATTACACTGGAGTTTATGAATTAACTATAATATAGCTATAATTTTAAGAGAAAAAAGCAGAGAACCCAGAAAAACAAACTAATAGCACAGGAAAGGTCTACTCCTAATTTCAATTATGATGCAGAGTTTGAGAAAATTAATGCCACTGAGGTCATATTCATGAGGGGAGAGAACTCTGACTATTACCCATTATGTCAGGTGATATAATAAGCAAGTCACAAAAAGTGGACTTTTAAAGTTGGGCCCCTATATCAAGAAATTATGTAATAACATTACTTGGCTCCAATCAGTATGGTCCTCCAATCAAACTGAATATAAACGCTCTTACACAAACCAACACTCAGTTGTCCTCAGTCTCACTCAGGATGAAGCGAAATCATTGTGTTGGAATTTTGAAGAAGTTATTATTAACTTTTCTTGTGCATAATATATTTCCGAGTTTAAATCAAGATTGTTATCTAAGTCTTTATCTTTTAGGTCTTACTTAGCGTGATAAAACCTAAATTGGTTATCATTACAATGTTATTAAGTAAGATATTCAATGAACTTAAATCTAGGCTAACTCATCTTATTGGATGTAACCCACAGCTTCAGTTTTCAAGCCACCCACATTCAATGGCAGCAGGTTTTACTAAATTGTTACTTGAGCAAGAGGCAAAGTTGCTCTCTCACTTTCTCTAAAAAGATTCTGTAATGCAACAGCCAATTTTCTTGGCAAGTTGCTCGAAAATACCTCGCTATCCAATCCCAGCAGAATGACCATAAAGAAGAACAGAATGGACCAAAGCGGGGAAATGGGCATCTCAGCGACAGCTGCAGGATACGCAATAAAGGCCAGGCCAGGACCTACATAGTGAACAACATCAGCAAAACAATACCATAATTCACACCATTGGGTGTGTTCTTTACCGCACGGTTATTATACCTCGTTATATACTGTGTATTGAACAGACAAGGCTTGTCTTTGTGTTATTAGGGGCATCTTTATACAATCTAAATAGACTTCACATTCAAATTGCTTGAAACTAAAGTTGTTTTCAAGCTTCTGCAACTATTAATATTGATCAGGCTTTTTTGTTTTCAACAATCTAAATTTACTCACTTAGAATTTTTCAAGAGGTTAACCAGCAGAAGCATGAAGTGTTCTCTAGCTAACCACTGAGATTGGTGAGTTCAAACAAGAACTATGAAGCCTTGACATTTTTATCTTATACAACCTTAGTCTCATAGAAAGTTAATTATACTTCTGAGATGAGAAAAATTAGGTTTTAATTTTTCAATTGTCTTCTTGTCCCTCATAATGAAAGAATTAGGATTAAAAATGTTAAAGTTGAAACTCACCTGGATTTCAGGAGTGCCCTGAGGACAAAACTCCTAATCCTTCCATTAAAAAACAACAAGAATACAGTCTACAGTCCATAAAGACAAACCCTGTTTGCATCAGAACACTCTTTACTTGAATTAAATGCCTCACACATGGTACTAATTTTACCAGCATTTACCTGCAATGCTATCAGATGCTTAGTGTATGTCATTAAACACACACTATTACTTACGCACACACTATTATCAATTCATTTCAGTTCATATTCACCAGCATGTACAATTATTGTACATATTTTTCAAAGGTTAAAGTACATTAAAGTTTTGGCTTTTAATACCCTTACATAGGTAATATAACTTACCTTTTATATCAATGCAACATTTGATACTGAACAAAAATATTTCACTTTACCTGACTCGGCTACATCTCCAACGCTAACTCCTTGCTTCTCAGCCATGAATCCCAGTACAGAAAAGATCACAAATCCTCCGTAAAAACTTGTGCCACTGTTCACACATGCAAAGATGATACAATCCCTAAAGAATCAAGGATAATTTACAGTTGAAATACATCCATAGTAAGCTGGCATTGCTGTAAATGTATGAAAAATTTTGTTAATGTCTCTGAGCAAAATATTATTATGTAAATAAATGCTCGGTGTTAGGCCAATGCCACCATTTACTGCAGCTTTCATATTACTGCGCTTTCCCGTATTCTGCAAACTCAGACATTTAAACGGCTTGTTGTGAAATTGGTTTTTTACTGCCGCTAGTCAACAAAATAAAAGGAACTGACTATTTTTGATTGACGACAGCGAAAAACCAAATTTCAATGGAAACCACAAAATTGGTGATGGTAGCTCTCAGGGTCAGAGAACCTAAACCCTAATTGCTTAGCCAACAATGTGTAGTCTACAAGTTTAAATGTCATGTGTGTGATGCAGAATACATAGGCTATATGACCCACACCAAAGGATTAACGAGCACAGATTCTCTACAATTGGAAAACATCTACCAGCAGATCATAATGTCCAGCCTTGGTTCTGACTGACAACTTCCATGCATCCTCAAGAAGGAAAAGAAAAGGAAAACTCAACTGTCTAATCGTTGAGATGTTGCTGATTAAAAGGACAATCCCAAATTTTTATATTCAATCGGATTCCATCTGCACTCCAGTGTTTACTTAAGTTACACCTTGTGCTATTTTCTAATTGAACACTATTTTTCTTGATAATTCACAACTAGTTTATTTCCATTCATGTTCACTCTTTTTACTTTACTTGATAATGATGACAAGATATCTTCAAAACATTGTAAGGTTTTGTCACTAGTTTTTCTCATAACTTCTATTTTAAAGTTATAATTAGCCTTATAAGAGTAATAATAGTTATCAAAAAATATAATTATTGAAGAAGGTACAGGAATAGGTATATAAAAAAGCAGAAATATCATGAAATATGAACTAATGTGTAATTATATAATTATGTAAATAATTTTCTTGAAAGACAGTGCAAATAATATTAAAGCCGTTACAAACCTGTAACAATTATTCTTAAACTTGTTGTAGCTTCCAAGAGCAACAAGAGTTCCAAGGCCAATTGAATAGGAGAAAAACACTTGAGTAGCTGCATCGAGCCAAACCTGGGAAGACAAGTTTAAATGTCAATATTTCGACGAAGCAATGAATCAAAAATCATAAAAAATACATAAACTTCTGATTTTATCCACCCAACTTTACCCTTCGACTCCTATGATGCCTGAAACCGCCCATAACAAAAACCGTCTGTATTTCCTATGACGCCTGAAACCGCCCGAAAAAGGTTGCGCCAGAAAAAATTTTCCCTCCCCTTAGGCTTTTTGTTTTTTTTATCACCATAACAATAAACGTCATTAATTGACCAATCAAATGAAAATTAAAGGGGAAAATGTAAAAATTTAATTCCATTGTTTAAATACTCAATTGTGATTGGTTAATTTGTATGAAAATTTGTTTGGATGGCCTTGTTTGGTATAACGGCACAGTAACAGACCAACCTCACTAGAACTGGGGATTATAAGCATGTAAAAAACAGGGCCCGGTTGTACAAAGCCTGGATAGCGCTATCCTGTGGATAAATCCTTATCCAGTGGATAAGTTGATGCTGTTATCCAATAAATGTATTTTCTATACTGTCTTAAAATTGCTTACTTTGAAATCTACTTATAAATGGGGAAGAAAAAAATGAAAAGAAGTTTTGTTATTAATGTTTTATTTTAGGATAGATATTATACAACATTTTACTATACAGTAAAAACCCGTGTATAAGAACCTAAAATTTAAGAACCTGTTAGGCTAAAATGTCATTTTTAAGCACCCTTCACATAAGAACCATTTTAGGCTAAAATCCTAAAACAGGTTCTTATTTTTAAAAAAGAAAAGAAAAAAAATAGAATCAATCTTTTCAAAAATATATTTATAACACAGTCTGTACACAATAATGCTATAAACACTATAACTGTACATGGTTACTGTAAAGAACATGTCCTCATTGAATAAAAAAATCCAACTTAAAATAAAACTTTATTTTATTTCTTGAACAAACGTTAAGAACCTAATTAAGAACCTAGTTAGCCTAATTTAACACTAAATACCATTTATATAAGAACCTGTTTAGGCTAACTCGAAAAAACCTAGGTTCTTATACGCAGGTTTTTACTGTACAATAACGGCGTACACGTTTGTATGATTTAAAATGTACATACTTGTCCCTGTTGTAGCTTAGACCAATCAGGAAGAAGATAGTACTTGATTCCAGTGGCTGCTCCAGGAAGAGTAACAGCACGCACACAGATGATAGTTAGGAGAACATAGGGGAAAGTTGCTGTGAAGTACACAACCTGTTTTACAAAATACAATTGTTATTACCATGGGTTCATCATAATATATACCTGGGTGAGTGAGTGCTGTAAATATGGGGTATTATAAAATAACTATTATGAATCTGGTCTGATTCGTTGGGAGCGCATGCTTTAAAAGAGCATACAGCACACACGCAGATTTTCAGTTGCCTCATTCCTATCCAAAATAACAGTTATTTTAATTCATATTTTATAAAAGAAATAAAAAACTTGCTTGCTGTGATGTGTGGAGTTATAAAGCACTTGAGGAGTGGCATAACACTCGAGAAGTGTCAAGAAGCACTGCGGTACGTCAATAATGTTAGGTTGCATTACAGCACTACATGACACTTACTCTGCCTGTTGACTTGACTCCCTTCCATACACACAAATAACAGACAATCCATGAGAGCAATAAACAGAGAGCCATCTCCCAGTTGATACTGCCGACCTCATCAAGACCATTAGATATGTTGAGCACTCGATTGCTGTTGAAGATAAAACCAAACCATGTAATTTAATCAAGACTTAAAGTAACCAGAAATTATCTTTGCCTTGACAATATTGTAACCCCTCCTCCCTAAATTGAGTAGAAGACCCTCGGCCTGCCTCTATTGATTATTATCCAGAACCAGATTTATTTGATTCATACACTAAAAAAATGCAATAACCACTGCCTTTTCATTATCATAAATTTTAAACCCATAGGTTTTTAATCAATAAATGTAATCAATAATAAATATAAACACTGGTCGATACTGAGACTATTCTGTGACCCAATTGACAGGCTGCCATAAAAAGTCAACCTGGTATTATGAACCTAGGTTATCTACATGTATGCTGTATATATTCAACTGTCACCATGAGGTGCAAATTGAGCCATGTTAGTAAATGAAAGCTTTCTACAGACTAAATAAAATTTCAATTAAATTTTACAACTAGAAACTGTATAACATATAATGCTACAGCACAACCCACAAAAGTATGACCACATTTATTGCATGTCCCACGGCAATCAAAATGTCCACCCTTTCCTAAGCAAACAGTTATGAACAGTTCCAAGTTAAGTTTCTCTTACTTCCAAAACTCAACAATGGGCGAGACTGTGCTGTTATCTTCAAATGTTTTGGTTCCATTGAAAGTTCCATTTATTGTCACATTTACTTCTATCATCTTCTTGCCAGCAAAGCAGGCAGCAGTATTCCATTTGTTACCACAATGAGACCATGGTAGTACGGCCGTGAATGAATGGAACATGTAGAAGAATGCCCATCCAAGAATGACGATATAGTAGATATTCAGATACTGGACAATCACTACACTAGCACATCCAATTCCTAGGGAAAATTATTATTATTCGTAATAAAACCATGGCATATGTTTAGTACTAAAAAGCACAAATTAAGAACATTTGCAGACATTGTTTGCACACATCCTTCCTACACATGGGTTTAGTGTACATGCATTAATTATTGTGATAGATCATTCCAATGTTTTGATGAGCAAAACACTCCAGAAAACCTCTTCAAACTCTTGAAATATCTCTTCAAAACGAACGTTGACCCCCATTTTTTATTTCATGTATTTGAAGAAATGCTAAAAATATGAATTTCTTTACATTTTTCGCTTCATTTCAACACGCAAAAACGACAAAAAGTGACAGTTTTTTGGTTTTTGTCTTCAACCAAAAAAAAGTGTTAGTCTTAATGTCTCATAGAAAAGAACCATTTCGAAAACAAATTATCATTACGTCCTACTTCCTTTTTACCATATAATGTGGAATTGTTTCCGACTTGATGACTTGTCACTTAAATCACCATAGGTGACAAAATTTGACCCCTTTGAAGGGGTGGCTATTGTGTGTGTGTGTGAAGGGGGGATATTTTGTGTGTTTTATATTGTTGTATCAACTGGCAAACTTTCAGAACGTTGACATTTACTTCACATTTTCCCACAATTATTGTCCTTAAACAATTCAGAAAACAATGGTTTTATGCTAAATAGTTCTATTTAGCTATTAAGCCATTTTATGGTAAAAATGTTTGCACTTAACTTAACAGTGTATGGCATAGTCAAATTTTCTTTCATTTTAAATTAAAAACTTATTAAAACCCTGAAACGACCTCCAGGATGTTTTGAATAACAATACATAAGGTTAAGAAGGAACATTAAGAGTAGAAAAAATAATGAAAAAAAAAGGTAAAAAAAAAAAAAAGAAGAAAGAAAAAGAAGGTACCTTGGAAAATTGGGCAGATTTTCCATGCTGTTATTCCACCTTGACTCATGAACTGGCCCAAACAAACTTCAAGGATTAATAATGGCACACCAGCAACAAATAGACATATTGCATATGGAATCAGAAAACAACCTGCAAAAATAAGAGCAAAGTGTTGAATATTTTTATAAAGTTAGGATAGTACATGCACACTGATTGCTTGAGAGATGTGCTTTATTAATGAACGGAGTCGACTCCATTTGAGCACACAAAATGCTGCCAAATCCTGCTACCTTCTTTCCTTTTGCGTAAATGAATTCAATACCAAAATCAATTAATAGCAGGAATTCTAGTAAAAAGAAAATCCTAAAAATAATCTTATAATATTATTTCCAAGGTTTTTTCAAGAATGCGAGCAATCTACATCAAGAGGGCATAAATAAGCGAGGAAAAATTAGGCACGTGCTATCTAAATTCCCAGTTAGACTAATTTTAGTAACAGGATGCAGTTTAAATTCTGTCTTACCCTACTCCTGTGCATCATCAACTTGCACATGTGCACTCTTTCTGTTTATTGTTTTGATCACTAAAAACGAAAAGGAAAGAGCGAGTGCACACAAGTTGATGATGCACACGGTAAGGCGAAATTTAAACTGCATCCAGTTACTAAAAACCACCCAACTAGAAATTTACATGGTGCACATGTTATTATCAAGCTCCCACTCTTATTTATTCTCTCTTGTCTACATACAGTTTGCATATCTTTTCGCATTTTAATATCTTGGACCTATATATATATATCCTGCATGATCGTAAATAGATTTCTAGTACTAAATGTTTTTATGTATTATTCTTCTCCCTATAAGTAAAATAAGGGTTGTATTGTATTGTAAGGGTGTTATTTGTCAATATTCCTAAAATATTTTGTTGAGTTTTTTTTCAATCTTAATGACATTTTTTATGGAATTTAATTTCAACAAAATCCTGAACATTTCAACTTTTATTACATCCATTTTGAAATCACAAGCAAATCCTGCAATCTGATTGGTTCCCTGCAGCAGTGATTTCAGCATAAATTGCACGATTTTGAGCTCTAAATTGCACGATTTTGCACATCAACTGATATGAACCAATCACAAGAGAGGCATGTCATTTTCTAGCCAATTATATCAAGGAATCCACCTGAGTGTTGAGCTCACCGCTTCTTGCAAAAAAAAAGAGCCACGGCTCAAAAAAAAATCTTCTGAAGAACGATTTTACCATCAAAAGTCTTAAAAAAAGACTTAAAAAGCCGTAAAAAGGACTTAAAAAGACCAACTGATCACTTAAAATCGTCAAAAGCATCTTTGTAAAGTAACTGCTTAAGTAAGTTGAAGATATTACAGCGAAAAGCAGTGGGAGAAAATGCAATCGGCATCTTTTGAATGTGACTTCTTGGCGATTGATCGTGGAAAGGGGTTTCCTTTTCAATCTTTAAAGCATAACAACACATCGAAAATACAGTCATTAAAAGAAGTTTTTCTTAAGAAGAAGATTTTTGCTGAGCTACGTGACTTCTTAAGGACAACCGAAGGACTAAACAACCTTTGATTTTTGCTGTTTTGTCGGCACAAGTGTGATCTAAACATGTTGAACAGAAATCGTAAAAATACAAGCAGTGAGCATTGGCTGTATGGAAAACAGCCAGTTCATTACAACCCTTTTGGGCAGGATTGTCTTGCTATTTAAAGTAAGTAAATGTTTCTTAATTATAAAAACGTTTGGTCCGATATAAATTCATTTTACTTTTGGATTGAAAGTGTTGGTTTTCAAAATGAGAATCATTGCTCGATCAGTACAAACAAGTTCTCTTGACAGCATGTTTGAATCGACTGCTTTTAGATTGTAAGTCATGTCAGTTTAACTGGAAAAAAACGTCTTTTTCAAAAAAGATTTCAAAATGGATATAATAAAGTGGTAATTGAACTTCGTGTCGTGCAATTTTGGTCTGAAATCAAACTTGCAATTACAAATCGCACTCCCGCTACGTGGTCGTGCGATTTTGTAATCGCGTGTTTGATTTCAGACCAAATTGCACTCCACTCAGTTCAATTACCATTATTAATTACGCTGATAAAAAAGTGCAAGACATTAAAAAATAACCCCTACCACAGGGAGCTTCACCTTTCTTACCCCCTAAAAATTTAAATTAAAAAACAAATCCTGAGAATACTGTTCAGAATGAATTCTAGATGTTTCTTGTTTTCATGCATGAATGAAAACATGCAAATAACCAAATGACATATGGCTGTCATCCCTGGTGCAAAACCTGACCAAGATCCTACAGGATCCTGTAGGATCCTATAGGATCCTATAGGATCCTGTTTAGGAATAAGATCTTATATAGGATCCTATTTAGGATTAGGATCCTAAATAAGATCCTGAATAAGATCCTGAATAGAAATAGGATCCTATAGAGTATCAAGATCCTAAGTAAGATCCTGGATAGGAAGCAGGATCCTAAGTAGGATCCTGGACAGGTATTGAGATCCTGAGTAGGATCCTGGGTAGGATCTTGAGCAGGATCCTAATAATTAATGAGCAGGATCCTAAGTAGGATCCTGGATAGGAATTAAGATCCTGAGTAGGATCCTGGGTAGGATCTTGAGCAGGATCCTAATAAAGTAATGAGCAGGATCCTAAGTAGGATCCTGGATAGGAATTAAGATCCTGAGTGGGATCCTGGGTAGGATCTTGAACAAGATCCTAATAAAGTAATGAGCAGGATCCTAGATAAATAAAAAAAAAAACCAAACAAACATCAAGGCAGTGGGCGATTAAAATTTGAGCGTACGACACTCATATGAGTATAATATGGATAGGTATCGTAGATAGGTAGAAAAGGTACAGTAAATGATAAAGTACATCGTATATAAATGTATATTGAATTGAGAATAAATAAAGCGTTTCGAGTGACGGCAACGTTACACAAATTTAAGTCTTTACGACCTTCTCGCACTGACGATCAAGGAGTTCCATCTCTCTAAATCTTGGCTTGAAAAGCTTGAATTTCACGCTGATGCAATAAAAAAGAATTTTAGGTAAGCATAAAAAAATCTTATATACATAGATAGTGTCAGTAGACGTCCTAAGATCAGTCAGCATCCTCTGAATGCTTGTCTTTTTTTATAGTGGCGAAGATCTTGTATCTTTATACGAAGATAATTGAAAGACAATAATTATTTCCCCCCCCCCCCCCCCCCATTTTTAAGGAAAGAATTCGTTTTAGGAGGCTGTTTCAAACAGCTATTTTGGGAGAAACATCGGTGAGTGCATTCCATGTAATTCGAGATCGAGCCTTCACACAGTTATTCAGCGGTTGCTGCCATTACGCATGCGCATACGTTTAGGCGCCAGAGATGAAACCGTTGGTGATTTTGGCTTACTGTGGTAAAAGTTTATAGAGTTTAAACGGGAATTTACTTACGAATATATCTTTTAATCACTCTTTTTCTTTCTCAGAGCTATTTTTCTGTTAATTTTAGATGTTTATTTTTGAAAATGTGCTGTTTATTCATTCCTTTTCAGGCAACAGCAACGTCAGAATTTCCTTCATCTGGTGACAGTCCAAAAATATTCAGAAGTGTACTCCATCTTCGAATTCGTCACATATTCTTCAAATATTTCCAGAAGTAGTACAACCTCGACTGGAAAAACTATAATTCTTGATAGTGATAATGTAAGTATGTATTTCTTACTGATATGTTCTGTAATTTAAGTTAAGTTATATGTAATCATTTCTTTTGAAATAATCCAGGATTAGATTATTATGTAAGACCCAAGGCAAAGCCTAAGATAAGCTTTGTTCTAACTCGTAGTATAGAAGAACTGTTTCGAGATTAGCAAAGTGTTATGGATATAACTAATGCGACAGATACGAAGTGCATTATTTGTGCATGATTTATAAGCTTTTTTTCTTGCCAACTTACTTTAGAAATTTGAAACAAAATATTATAGACTTGGTGTGCTTTTGCGAATAAATATAATGGTAAAGCTTTTATCCATAAATTATGAGAATACGAGTTTTATATTCGTACAAAAAAGCAGGGAGAAATCATGGTGTTCATGAATGCAAGGCATAGCTGCCCAAACTTTATAGGGTATTACATTTTTTCACACAATCATTTCTTCATTGAAATTCTTGAATTTCTTCATTGAAATTCCAAGGTATATGCATGATGTGTGCAAGGCCTTGAGTCACGGTATCACATTAACATTATGTATTGCTTGGTTATGGGTTTGGCTTCAGTGTTCAAATGTATACTTGCCCAAATTTGTGACTGAGGTATGTGCATGATGAGTGCGAGGTCCAGTGTCTCGGTATATTATACCATATGCATTGCTTGGTTTACAAATTAGGCAACTGGGAAAAATTAATAATTTGAAGCCAGAAAAATTTCATTCTCACTAAATCACTAATGGAATTTCAATTCCTCCTCTAGGAAATATTTCAGATGGTGAGACAAGGAGAAGAAATGCTAGGCACAAAAAGCTTTAAAAAGGAAATTGAAACAAAACATTAGAAATGTCAAATGTTTACCTAAGATAGTGTTTTAGTTTTTGTTTTCCTTTATTCTGCTCTTAGAACTAATAGTCTTAATTTTTTAAAAACAAAATATGTATAAAAGATTCAGTGAATTATAAGGTGTATTAATTGAAGTTTTAAAAAAAGTTTAAATTTTTTTCCCAAAGTAGGCAGTCATCTTAAGTTGCCTACAACAATGGAGTTTAGTAAACAAAAGCAGGATATGTGATAGAGTGCAAACAATATAACCGTGAAACTTTAGTAATACTAAATAGCATAATTTCATACAAATTCCATAGTTTTCTATTGTTTAATTAGCACTATTTTGTACTATTTAGAAATTAGTGTTTCATGGATTAATTGTTTGCACTCTAAAGGAAATAACAAAAGTTGTATTATTCATCTTAACTTATTTGTTATTAGAAACAGCAACTTTTTAGCTAATAGTACATGGTTGTATATTAATATTTTTTATACAATTTAGTAATAAAATAATAAACTTTGCAAAGAAATTTCAGAAACTAATTTTATATTGAAAAACTATACTCTCAAGAACAAAATAACAAAATCCTGTACAGGATCTTGGACAGGATCTTGAATAGGATCCAATAAAATCTTGATTAGGATCCTACAAGATCTTAAATAGGATCCTATAAGATCTTAAATAGGATTGTGCAGGATCTTAAATAGGATCCTATGAGATCTTGAATAGGATCCTATAGGATATTGAGTAGGATTTCGTACAAGATCCTATAGGATGTTATAGGATCCTATAGGATCTTGTACAGGATCCTATAAGATCCTACAGGATCCTGGTAGGATCCTATAGGATCCTATTCAAGATCCTACAGGATCTTGAAACAGGATCTTGAACAGGATCCTGTACAAGATCCTGCTCAGGATTCTGGTAGGATCCTAGTAGGATCCTATCAGGATCCTGAGCAGGATTTGCACCAGGGATAAGCTTCACAGACTAGAGACAAAAGCTCACAACTGAAATAACCAAGTCCAATTAAACTAGAGCAATGGCCTGTAAATTCACAATCACAGTATTGAGGGATTAATAGAACTTTGTATGTGAAATGCTATAATAAAAATAATAACCATTAGTGTGACATTTTGGTGTTGATATGGTACCATTATCAAGCAATGTGAATTGTCAATGTCAACAATGTCACTACAATTTTGCATATGGTTAAATGAATAATTTTGCCCTAGAGGAATCCA
This sequence comes from Actinia equina, assembly GCA_011057435.1. Lineage (NCBI taxonomy): Eukaryota > Metazoa > Cnidaria > Anthozoa > Actiniaria > Actiniidae > Actinia > Actinia equina. The sequence goes on from WHPX01000153.1 coordinate 47,730, forward strand.
ACTGCATATTATGTCATCCTGAAACTCTTCGACTGCCACGAACCTCCAGAAAATTCTCTTAGATCATTACAACACAATATAGGCATTTTTCTTAGAGTGTTTGAGATACAATTATTTTTTGTGATTTTGGAGTGTTTTAATAGCAGGATTTCTAGTATATCATGAGAATAGAACTGTTAATGATTTTGAATTAAAAAATTATTTAAACATGATGACATGTATAGTATGCATGCAGGTGTGTTGTTTGGGTTGTCAAAGGCTCAAATTCCCACCGTCCTGCTGAGATTTTAGCACAGCTAGAAATGAGAAAGGGCTGACTGCCTACGTCTATCAATATTAGACATGTACCTAAGATTAAATCACATTAAATCCCATCTTTTTATCAGTTGAAAATGTGTAGTTCCTATGAAGGAAATTTAATTTTGAACCCCACCCCTTCAGAATTTCCAATTTTCTCTATGGTGGAGTATGGAAATTTTTCTAGAATTACACAATATTTTATTTACTATAATGAAATTCCCTTTGAAGAATGCAATGAAATGGTAATAAGGCCTATAGTTAACACTAGTTGAATTCAATATCATGAGTAAATACTCAAAATTACCATAAGTGATCCAAGCAAAAGTTAACTACTACCAAAACAGGTAGAGTGTGAATTTGACTCGTCAAAAAGTACTTGTTTTACTTCACATTCGTAATGTCTTGTTCACACATTCCTGAGCCCAGGGCAGTTAATTAGCTTTGAACTTTGAGCTTGTGGTCAGTAACCATCAAATTTGAATCTTAACATCAAAGTTAAATTGCTGCTCTGTGCTCAGGAATGTATGCATGGGGCTTTAGGAATGTAGAGTAAAACAAGTGCTTTTTGACGAGTCAAATCCACTACCTGTTTTGGTAGTAATCCTTAAAGAAATTCAAATTTCCATGGAACAAAATGGATGAGTTGGGTGGTTTATTGCATACAGGGCAAAATTACTTGATGCTGATTAGCCAATGAAGTAGAACTTTTTTCCATAATTGGGGGCCGAATTACTAGAAAATGATTGGTAGTTCAGTTGCCTAGCAACGCTCATAAACTGCAAATTTTTCTTTTCCAAAATGGCTTCCCGTTTTGCATAGTCAGATGGGAAAAAAAAAAAAGAAAACCAAAAAGTTCAAGAAAATGAGAACACTAGAAAGAGTACAGTTGTGTGGATAAATGTTTTTACATAAATGGTCCTCGGAAAGGCTACTCAAGTAGACTCGAATGTGTTCAACTTCACCAGCTGCCCTTTGCCTTTGAACATCGCTGAAGATTGAGCACAATCATCTCAGACTGGACTTAATAAGTCAAAACGCTGACCAAAACGCTGCTTAAAAACTGCTTCTTCCTTTGGATTCTTATTCAGACTAAAACTTTGTTGGTAGGAATGCATCTTCTTATGGTTTTTGACTAGATTTTTTTAACATTTGTTGTTCTTTCGGTTGAATCACCTTTTTTTAAGATTTAACATTTTAAAGATTTTATTTAGCAGAACCCAGGGTAAACCCTGCAAAATAATTTTTGTTTTAAGCTCAGCGATCGATGATAATCTTTTATTACCAAAAAAAACCCTTAAAGTATCATTGTCCAAAGTTTGATAGAAGAAAGCACATAATGTATTAATGAAGTAACACTCTTGAACTTTGTTGAGTAAAATTATTTTGAACCATCACTTCATTTGATAGTTTATTTTCATGTAATTTTGCCCTGTATATGGTAAACAGGTAATTGTATGGTTCCTTGTAAAATTAAGGATTTCAAAACTTTGAAAACACTCATGAAATTAATCCTTATATTAATTTGGCCCCATACAATTACCTATACTAATCCTTATCCTCAGTGCTTTTGTTGTCGTTATATAAGCCAATTATGATTTTGAGACGTCAATACCATGAAATATTGATGGCTAGTTGGGAGAAAATATACTCAGTATTGGACAGAGTCGCAAAGCGATGGAGCCCAATACTGAATATATTTTCTTCCAACGCTGTCAATATTTCGTAGCATTGTCTTCTCAAAATCATAAACAGTTTTTTATCCTGATTATAAAGAATTAAACACACAAAAATGAAAAAAATGACCAATTTTCATTGATTAAAAGCGAAATTCTCCTTATGAGCGTGTGCTATGGCACAAACGAAAAGAGTAAAAATTTGACACGCGCGCTCAAGCTTTCCTTTTCGTCACACGTTAGCCAATCAGCAACCTTATTTTTGAAACGGAAAAACCACAAAATATTGTCGTCTCAATAAATATAAGAAACTATTTAGTGAATCGCGAACAAATAAAAACCAGTGTTAAGCTATAAATGGTAATACAGACTATTCTGTTTTCACATCACAATAGCCTTTACTGTTTAAAGCCATTCATGTGCTAAACTTGAAGAATATTCAGGGATTGTCATTTAAGCTGCTATTTGCAAATTGTATTAATCCTCGTAACAGCCCAAAGCACCAAAACACTTAATCACTAAAGTTGTGTCTGTGCATAGTAAGCTTATAGTGAAAACCAATAAATATTTATGCTGTATAATTTATGACAATATATTGATATATCTTTAGTTAGAAGAAAATATGAATAATCAAGAATCCATGTCGACATACAGTTTGATTACTGAGCGATAAAGAATCTAAGCCAAAACCAGGCTAAACTAAGCACTATATTAATTTACTAGATTGCGTGATCACACAGTGTATTTGAAAATATTTTCCAAATATGTCCATCTTTGAATGACATTAAATAAACAGGAAAAGAAACCAAAAATATTCTTAATTTCTCGCACTCCTAAGAAATCGAAATTAATATTGAATCAAAGCGTTTATTCAGGGATTTTGTTCTTAAATCAGTTCAAATTAGGTCAAAGGAGACTTTGAACAATAATATTATATACGCGCCTGCCATACGTGAGAGCATGTATTTTAAAAAGGGTGACCCAAGGCAACATGAAAGTCGCATGGCACAGTTCCATGGCACATATAAATAAGCTTACTTAGGATGGCACAAATTAGTAATGCGCCCACTATTAGAATTTTTCATTCAGGTTTTTTGGGTGGAGTTATTCAAAGAATATCATCGCTTGACAGCCACCTGCCTATTCAGCGCGGCTGCTTCTTGTAAAAAGACAAGGGAGTAAAGCGCCTTTCGTTTCTTTGTCAAGACAGCTTATTCCACGTTCTTGCACACTTAGAATTTTACAATGAATTTGGGGACGAATCGATTATTCTCGCATTCACAAGAGATTAAAAAATAGATCTATTGTTGAGCTGAAGAGCAAATCCAACAAATTAATTTTACAGTCAGGACCACTGCTATCAATTTTACAGACATGTTTCGGGGGCTCGTCTCCCATCTTCAATGTCAGTGATGAATTTTCGTAGCTTTCGTATTCGAGGCAAACATAAGGATGTAAACCCAGCAAAAAACTAATACATTATCTCGATATATAGCGCATATAAAACAACGAATAAAGATTCGGTAAATGCAGTTGCTACTTCTGGTCGAACGCACATGTTCAAGTAAGTGTTTGCTTCAAATCGATCACAAAATATTTCACTCACCTCCGCCATTCTTATAACACAAGTATGGAAAACGCCAAATGTTTCCAAGACCAACAGAAAACCCGATCAGGGCGAGAATGAAGTCCAACTTGCCGACCCAAGTTTCTCTTTCAGCTACCATTTTGTTTGGCAAGAGGCTCAACGATACCAAACCTCAACAAACCTATTTATTTCGTACCGATTTGCTTCGTTGTGAGAAAAATATGCACTGAAATTGTTGAAGGGATTATATATTGATGTCATCAACCTGAATAAGTTCCCTTCGAGCATGCAATAAGAACTAAAATCAAGCGTAAAGATCCAACTGATCAGAGAGCTGGCTGCATTATAGTAGTATCTTGTTGAGTGTCACGTGTGTCCCAGTAATATTACTGACATTATCCATGTCACACGTGACTTATAAAGTAGAACGGGCGTTTTGAGTTCCACAATTACCGCTGTGTTTCTTGAATACGAACAGACTCAGGCCCCGTCCACACAATGCCGGATAAATTTGAATCCGCAACTTTCACACCGAAACCGAAAAAAAAGTTTTCCGTTGACACATGAAACGGATAAAATGTTTCGCGTCCACAACACTACTCCGATCAGAGGCGGCAAAAACGCTGCATTGCACATCTGAGCATATGTGCATCGAAGCTGAAATTTTTAGCTCGCTGTGAATTTTTAGCTTTCCCGCCATGTTCCCATGACAATCATGAGGTCATTGTATTCGAAAAATTTCGGATACGAAATGCTCTCCGTCCACACTAATACGGCTAGCCGGCGTTTTCAAATTGTTCCACTCTGGAGACCGTATTCGTAAAAATTCGTTTTCGGTGAAGAATTGTTCCGGATTCGCCCGAACTAGTGTGGACGGTAGGCCTAACCGAATAAAAAAAAATTCGGATTCAAATTTATCCTGCATAGTGTGGACGGGGCCCGGTGGGGTACTCCGCCAGAATTTGGGTAGGGGTGTTCCGCTGGGATTCTGAAACGGGTACCCTGTTTATGACAAAAAACCCCTCAAATTTGTAGACCCTGTTTATGACAAAAGATATAATTTATTGCACTGAGTTTAGGTCCTGTTTCGGTTATCATTAATTTTCATCTTGCGCCTCATTTTTTTTTTTTTTTTTTTATTTTAATTTTTACGGCCATAATATAAACCAGTTTCGGTCACTACGAAAGTAGAAACCCTGAATATGACAGGAAACTCAGGAAGAACTTGGAACTTGAGTGAAATTGCATACCCTGTTTATGACAAGAAGCTCGAAAAACCATACCCTGTTCAGCGGATCATCCCCGTATACGTATAGTCCATATACGGGAGTACCCCCCTCCCCCCGGAGGGAGGGGGCCTCATTTACACAGGGTTAAGTTTGCATCAGTGTTCAAATAAGGTATACACTTCATGTTAGTATGCCATATAATCGCTCTCTTCTCTTGTGGATACTTTACTCACAAATACCAAATGGTAAAGTGAAGAATGCACAACTTCAACAATAAAATCATCAGTTGAAACTCGTCGCCAGACCTTGACTGACACGTGTCTGCATAAACGCTCAACCCTGCGTAAATAAGTCTGTAATAACGGAACAGCAATTAACGCTTAAAACTCAAAACTAATCTGCACTGCGCTCGTGGTTCCCTTTTGGAAACAAAATTTTTCTTGACAACATATTTTTATAACTATTTGTTCCTTATAAAGGCCGGTTTAGACGGTACGATATCGATTTTCGCCTACAACTATCGTATAGACACGCTCGCGCCATCCTTCAACTTGAGTCGTAGCGTGTAAATCAACCCTACAACTCGCCTACGACAGACGCGAGCGTATTGTTATACGATAGTTGAAGGCGAAAATCGTACGTACCGTCTAAACCGGCCTTAAGAAAGTCAAATGCTGCAACCCAAAATTCATTTAAGAAAGGAATCCCAACCTAATGCCCACACATTCCTTCAGCAGGGATGAGAAAATGTGTTAAAATAGCATCAAAATGCTAATGATGGGGCGCGGGGCCGGATTCTTAATACGATAGTTTATTTTCTCTCGCTACTGACACGCGGGTGGTCAAAAAAACGCACTGTGCATGCTCTTAAGATTGGTTAAAGATTGGTTGAAAATTCGTTGACGCGTGGTGCTTAGGAAGAAAAAAAACTTGATTAATAAATACATAAGTCTATTTAATATTTATTGGCGTTCGTATTATGTAAATTCCTCTCCTATTTATATTTGTCCATTTACTGAGATAATGGCTAGACATGGGGACATTCATAACCAACAAACCAGGGGAAAGTTTGAATGAAATATTCATTATATATTTAGTAAAAATACACAGATGATTCTTTAAAAAAAAGAAAGAAAGAAAGAAAGATAGAAAGATAGAAAGAAAGAAAGAAAAGAAGACGAAAACATTTAAAATTATGAAAAATTTTAATTGAAGTGACCAAAACGCGGCTTTCAATTGCCCTATTTCACTATGACGTCACATCATAGCAATCGGTTGTTTAAACGCAAAGGATCATGGTCGTCGGAGGGGGTCAAATCAACGCAAATTCACCGAAAACTGTTCTAAACCCCGTATCAATCCACGAAGAGAAGTAGAATAGCCACAAAACGCTCAGAATGTTTTTAGTACATATTAACACATATTGTATCTAAAAACCAGGCCATTTAAGATTAAACTGTTTCACTAGGAGCAAATTTTGTTGAATTTTCTATTGGATTTGGCGATTCTATCCCCCACATAAACAAGCAGTGACGTCATATTGAAACAGGGCAATTACCACACAGGCGCACTCACCGACTTCGCGAATCAAAATAGTTTGTTTGAGCTTATTCGATTGTTGTCCTTTTTTACCTTTGAACAAAGTTAGTACAAATTTGTTAGCCTCTTTAGTCCGGGGACAGCATTTTCTTTCATTATTTCTAATTCCTCTCCAGTAACAGCAACAAAGTGGCTCGCCGCCATTTTGGATTATCGCTGTAGGTGATTATCGTGTGATAGTCTCGACCAATCAGCGCGTCTCGGCGAATAATTGTTAAATATATTAAACTTAATATATCTTGAGGGCTAAATATATTTCCTCAGCTTCCGGTGGCTAGCTGGGTTTATTTATTAATTATTCATAAATTTAAAGTTAAATTTATAAGAAGAACGTGTGGGGTATATATGACCTGGAATAGTCGTAATTATCCTAATTTTAGGGACTCTTTTATTTTCGATTCATATTAATTGGGCGGAGGCTGGGGAGGTCATTAACAGAGGGTATGGTAGGTTGACATTAGACGTAGTGGTGTATGTGGGTGGGTGGGGGGGTGGGGGGGGGAGGAGGAGATTGAATAGATTTGTCAGTCTAGTGAGTACAATAATGGGTAAAAGTGGCATCTTTAAAGATTGAGGCCTCCAGCCATTTTTCCTCATTGGTCCGACTCTCCTGGCTCCACATGTACCACGCTCTCCTCAACGCATGCAAGATTCCTCAGTTTATACTATGAATATATATATATCATAGCAGGCTATTATAGCTCCGCAGAACAGCGTAAAAGAAAAGGTATTCCATCAATGCTTGCTGCAAGCGACAAATTTAAAGTGTGCAACTTCTTCGGTGAATGTATACATGAAAGTCTGTTTTAAGCGTTTGTGGCGTAGCAGATCTCAAATGCCTATCATGAAGGATCAATTGTGCCACTGGACTGAGGGAGCTTGAGTCAGAGCACATCTGGACACGTAGGTATATGATATAAACGAAGGTTGGGGCAGTATGGTCGAGTGGTCATGCATAGCGTCGGAGTCTCGCAATCCGGTCGTGCCATGCTCGAGTCCCGTTGTGGCCACTAGCTGAGACTGTATTTGTCCTGATTCCTGATTAGTTCAAATTCAGTCTTTCGACCATGCTCGTTAATAGCCAACTGGTTTGCCTCCTTGTCAGTTGGGTTCAGCTTACTCGTTCTTGTAAGAGCATTGAGACTTTGTAGAATGCCCCTAATAAAGCATTAATCACGCATTATTAACCCTTGCGCGGCTCTTTTGCTTTCGGGTAGCCCCATGCTGGAAAAGTCTTTCCTTCCAGCCGCGCCTTCCAGAAATAGCTCTAGTTTAACTAGTTTCCTACGCATAACGTAATAATTTCAGGGGAATGAAAGTTAGCTTTGCTATCGATCAGGAAAGCGGTACATGGATTTAATTTGTCAGTGACGAGTTTCATGCCCGCCGACCAACTGACAGCCACGTGTATCGATCTGTATCGATTCGGGTCAAAGGGAGTATAGTGCCGGGAGATGCAATCCATGTACATGATAAAAAACACCACTAGAACAAAAGTAGAAATCAAGTTGAAACTTGGTAGAGTTAGGCTCGCGGGAGTTAGGAGATTTATCGTCATATATCTTAGATCTTTTTTTTTTTTTTTTTTTTTTTTTGACACAGTATTCGTATAAGCACTTTGCAGTTTTTTTGGCAACACGTACCCATGCCTTTACGTGACATAAGGCTATTTTGATATCATAGTTGTAAATCAAGATCGAGTATTTCACATCTGCAGTGCTGGATTTTGCGTTTGCGCGCAAATACGAATAAAATGAGCCGTTTGCTATTGACATAAACTATAGTTACCCCACCAAAATAGGACAAAACTTGATTTTACTATTCATTTTTTCGTGTGTCTCGTTGCGCGCATGTGATTGACCTTGAATGATTGTTTAGCAATTTATTCACCTTGGAAAATTAACTTCCCTTCTATGTTTGTTTCTTATCTATTTTGTCTATGTCTAATTACATCCTTTCCCCACAAAAAGGGGGGGTGCTGAGCATTACCTTCTTAAGGTGGTGGTCGCGGCACCCCAGCTCCTAAAATAGAATTCATGCGTAAAGGCTTAAATACGTCTTCACTGACTGGAGATTTTAAATTTAATTTGTAACAGTACGTACGTACAGGTAATGCGGAAAACAAGAATTTTTTTAGCATAACCATAGGTTTTAGAACTTACGGCCATGATACACTCATCATGCAAAAGTACTCGATTCCGATTGGAACAGCAAAAGGAGTACGATGAATAGCTTGCTCAAGTAAAAGAAAAAATACAATATAAAAAATCGCACGATCTTTTCGTACAATTCGGAATTGAAATTAAGATACTCGTGGTGTTATAAAATTGAACTCAAAATTCAGCTTTGATTTTAAATGGAAGCTTTCACAACTTCACTAGCTCATCGTACCTATCAATTCAGAATCGTACTCGAGATCGTGAGATTTTTTGTACCAATCTAACTACATGAGAGCCGTCAAAAAATTTTCCTATTCTTAGGCTTAGCAACTACTCGTAGATAATAGAAAACCAAAACAGTTCGGTCAGGTGATGTTTTAATTCATTGCCAAAATTGAGATATAGAGTACACGCCTTTTCCTTTTCCTCGCTTTTCTTTTTCCTTCAGTTCTTTTTCCTTTTTCTATCCCATCCTATCCCATTACATTTCACTCCCCGTTTCCTTTCTTTTACTTTAGTCTGAAAAGACTAAAGGACCGCCTACCTTTCAAGTTCTTGGGAAACTCGACCCTTCGAAGGAAACCAATTGTAAATAGATCAGTTGTAGCTGAACACACATGACCTATCCACTTAAGAAAGGCGGTGATTTGATAACATTCTTATATCCTAAAACACATCGTTTTTGTTTTTAATTAATAGCGTGATGTACGCTGGGCCCAGTTGTTCGAAGCCCAATTATTGCTAATCCTGGGTTAACTCTTAATAAGACCTATAGAGTTAATCCTGGATTAGCGCTACTCCAGCTTTGAACAACCCGGCCCCTGGGGTCCCGAGGTTATTTAGTCTAGCTCAGGCGTTTGTTTTGCTGAAGCCCAGGGTAAGCGTGATGTTAATTAAACAACATTCAAGCGCAGTAATAACTGAGTCATTAGCAATAAAAATATCTCTCCAGCCATGTCTCATTACGAGAGTTTAATGAACTAAAAGTTAGGTTCTCTCAGGCGCCAACGCATACACGAATACAAGACACGCAACAAAACCCCTTTAAACCAAAACAAACAGTTATTGAAATCTCTCATTCCAACATCGATCAATAAACTAGCTTAGAAAGATTAATATATTCATCCAAGAGAATATGAAGTAAGTACTTATATTCTCTTGATTCAACTGAATCCAGAGCATTCCAAGAAAACTTTCAAGAAAATTCTCAAGGCTTTTCAAGAGACTGAATCATGAACTCATTTTTTTCTTGGGGACTTTTTTATCAGTTTTTCTTTTTTTCTTTTTTTTTTTTTTCTTTCTTTCTTTTTTTCTTTTTTTCCTTTTTTTATCTGTTTTTATGTATGAATATATATAGAGAGCTAGAGAGTTTAGAAAACTTTAGACACTTCACGATTTAGTCGCTCTTTACTATCGTGTGGAAGTGCTTGGCAAACTGATCTTGCATTTCGTCCTTTTCGGGGAGGTTCAAGTTTTTTTGTCTAACTTTATGCAAAGAAATATGGTCAGAATGGATAAGTCTTGAACTCGGACGCAAATAAAATAGAAATAAAATTAAAAACATTGAGGAAAAGAAAAGACACACGCACACGTCCCTTACGCATACTTTCGTTATTTGTTTGATTGAAAATACATCGATTGATGTCGCAGTGTCTAATCGTATATAAACCCACTTTGCCAATTCGTGCGCACTTTATAATGTCTGTGTGTAAATACGCGTATTAATAGTGCAGCGTCTACAGATACATGTGTACAACGAGACTTGGCAATACGTGCGCACTTTCTAAGCTGTGTGTAAATTATTTTTCGTCTACCGATCCATACAGACACCTAGACACTTGCAATACGTGCAAGTAAAAAAATTAACACTAAAAAAAAAAGAAATACATAAACCAATAAAATATAAATAAATAAATAATAATTAAAAAAACCTCAAGAAGGGCGTGTTGGAGTTGATGCTGATTTAAATAATATTTGAAAACAAATTAACCGACAAAACAATTAATCAAGGCAATGCAAGCACATGATCGAACTAATGGACATATTTTGAAAAGAACTTGGTCGCGAGGCTAACGTACATGAAAATACTGAAAGAAATCACACTTTTTCTCGATGGAATTGGTGGCATTTCTTTTGTATTTACATACAGGTTTGCTAACCGCATTCAAGAGTTTTGAGAAGAGTCCCACATTAATTATAGCGAAAGAATGAATAAACAAATGGAAATAAAAGGTAGAAAATAAATAAATAAGCAAACAAGTCAATTAAGATTTTCGAGGAAGACTTTGCTATTATATATAAGACCCTTGCAGCACTTTGGAATGCAGCTCAATCTGGGGGACAAAATCAATAGCTTCCAATTCTCAGGAAATTGGAATTCCTTTGTTTTGTGCCCCGGATCGAGCTGTTTGACGTCACATACAAGGGGTCTATATACCGGAAGAAACTATATACATGGGCGTCGCCCTATGCACTGTATCTACTAGCACATATAATATATATACTCCAGAATAATTCCATCTTTTGGCATAGTCGTAATCAGAACAGAAATTCAAAGGGCTATATAAAGATGCTATATACATGGGCGTTGCACTCTTTATGTTAACGTCTAGAACACATATTCAATACTCTAGAATGATTTCATCTTTTGGTTGTCGTTATAAATAAATAAAAACTATATATACATGGGTGTCGCCCTATGCATGGTAACTACTAGAACCCATATTACTCAAGAATGATTTCATCTTTTGGTTGTCGTTATAAATAAAAAAACACTATATATACATGGGCGTCGCCCTATGCATGGTAACTACTAGAACCCATATTACTCAAGAATGATTTCATCTTTTGGTTGTCGTTATAAATAAAAAAACACTATATATACATGGGCGTCGCCCTATGCATGGTAACTACTAGAACCCATATTACTCAAGAATGATTTCATCTTTTGGTTGTCGTTATAAATAAAAAAACACTATATATACATGGGCGTCGCCCTATGCATGGTAACTACTAGAACCCATATTACTCAAGAATGATTTCATCTTTTGGTTGTCGTTATGTGAAAATCAAAAAGCGGTTGAACACGTACACAAAAAGAATGTGACATTTTGACTAACAATCAATTTGCGAGCAAAATATTCGAGAAGAACCACAATGTTATTGCCACAAGTTAAACTTAAATCCTATTTAGTCGGTAAAATCGTTATTAGATATCACAACGAAAAAACCTTCTTTTGCAGCTGTAACATTTTCATTAGTCATTAGTATTTACTAAATCGAGTGCTGAAAATCGACAGAGAATAGTTCAAATAAAATAATAGCCAAAACCAACCAAGATATTTCAAAACAAGACGAGTATGTAGATAATTCTAGTGTGTACACAAAAATACTTCTGTCTCGTCTTGATCTCATACGAGGAGAGTCACAAGAGTAATGTGTCTGCAGTGTTCTTAATACTCACAATGATAAATACTATACGTATATGTCGTAGAATGCTGCGGATTCCCCTACTTATAGAGATAAAATAACCGAGAATAAAAGAAAATGCAAGTTTGATAAGACACCTAGACCCAGATACTTACCCCAGGCGACCATAAGGACTTCAGTACATATTGTGAGTATTGTTTAAATGGTTTTTACTAGCCTCTAAAGCGGCTCAAAATCAATTCTGGTAATTTATAATTGCGGTCCACCTGTGGTGGAAAATAAACACTAGAATGTAGCAATTTTGAGACGTCACTTTTCGTCGTCACCAGATTCCTCCCCCGCGTGAGACGCAGGGGCGATGAACGCGCAGCTGTTGCACGATATGTGGTGTAGCAACAGAATAGCATGTGTTAATAGAGGTATTCATTTTAAGCGTTTGTCAAAGATAGTGATAAACAAACAGCTGGTAATATAGTAAAAACTGAAATACAATACTTAATTGATGCTAAATGAAATTTTACGCGCGTTGTAGAATATTTTTGAAGCGTTTTCGAATAACGCTTTCTTAACCTAACTAAGGTAATGACTTACAACACGTTTACAGTAAGGTATGCCGTAGCACTGGAATGGCTTACCAATAATTATAGGAATTTAAAATCGTACGGCAACGGAGACTCAATCGTTGCCAAAAGGAAAAAACGAATTCTACTTTTTGCAACGATTGCTGCAACTTATCTGGCAACAATTTTCAAATTGCGCTGTAGGTTACACGCTGCAATGCTCGATGCAACTTGTGTCGCAACGCCAAGTTGCAGAGAAAATTGCTCCGCGTAATCGCGCCTTTAGTCTCAGTCATGAAATTTGCGCCAAAATAACATGGGCGTCGGTCGTATCGAAAAAATTATTATCTTTTTACGCAGCAAAGCAAATAGAACCGTGTAAATACTCAAAGTAATCGATGGCTTCTTTCCTAATCCTTTTCTGTCACAAACATGGATTTTTCCGCATTCAGACTTTGCCCTTCCGGGTCATTGTGACCACAAACCAAGCGATAATCACCGGGGTTCGCTGTAAAAAGTACGTTTCAATTTCGAGAATCAATGCCTGTGGGATTAAAGTGCGCCACAAATTTTAGATCAAACGTTGCTGAAGCAAAATGATTTAAAACAGCACGAAAAGTTTGTTCTATATTTGTAGTAATTCCAATTTATACTTCCTTCTGGCCCAAAACCACAAATTAAGTGACATACACCGCATATATATATATATATACACACACACACTCGATTGCAGAAACGTTGTAGTATACATTTATACATTTATACAAATATCTAATGAGATGCATAATGCAAAACAACAATTTTTAACGCTTAAAACCAACTGATTTATAATGTGTACGATCTAAAGGACAAGAAAAAAATATTTTGACAGTCATTGAATGAAACAAACAATAAATAAAGCGATTTTTCTGTTTCGCATATCATTAAATTTACTGAATGAATTAGATATATGTATAAATGTATACTACAACGTTTCTGCAATCGAATGTATATATATATATATAGCCATTTGCAAAAATTATGGCCGCTTCCAATATATGTACCAGTATATCAAAAGCATATCAAAAATTATGGGATAGCTTATATTTTTTTTATTTCTTTATCCCTTATATTTTTTCGAGTTGTCTATCACTGGGGCTTTCTGAAAAAAAATATCAAGAAAGATATCCCGCCCTGTCTGATATACTTTCGATATACTTGTATGTATATTGGAAACGACCATAATTTTTGCAAATAGCTGTGTATATATATATATATATATATATATGCGCTCTCCTTTGTAATTTTATCAATATATTACTTTCAACGGCAATTAATCTTCACACACAACGAAAACTAGTATAGTATAGGCGCATGCATGACTAACATTTTTGCTTGTGTCGGGAGCTTGCTATGACTAATATTCTTAAAAGTATATATGGCATGGCGGTTTGTATAACCACCATCATCATGGTTAATTATGTTTTCCCCGATCAACGTCATCAACCATGCAACTAGTTCTTTCTTCACATCATTCCATCCCTCGGTAATAATTGCAAACCACCTATAAAGGAATACATAGGCCTGGTCATAAACGATATACTAGGAACGGTAAAAAGGGTTACACACTCGAGTCAAATTTTAGGGTTAACCCACTGCACGGCACCACAGACCACGTCCTTTAGTATGACAGCTATTTACAGAAAACCCTCTCAATTTGTGCTATTTCTGTTTAAGACTGCTAGAATTGCTAAAAAAGGTTTTAATTCTCAACGTGGCTTCGTAATTTTAAGCCCATTGCGCAAACACTGTCATTAAATTCTAAGATTCTAGATTTATTTTACGTCGACCGAGTGCAGGAAGTGCTTGGTCAACCTGCCGAGCAAGGAGGTCGTGTTTAAGCTTTCGACGCCAACAGATCGAAATGGAATCATTAGCAGGCGTTTTTTAGGGAGGGAGGGAACAATAGTTATCGCTATTCACCGCCACAGGTGGCGAGTTGGCGAGCGAAAACCGAAGAAACCGGAAAAACCCTCGAAGCACAAGAGAAACTAATTTATCCAGCCCCTACCACCTCCAACAAAAAGATTATTTCATTAATTTAATATTTAATTAAACTTGAAATTATACTCAAGGGAATGTCAAATGGTCAGAAATGTGTAAGCGGCTTCACGTCCAGAAAGGGTCTACTCAGATTTGCCACAGGAAGCCCATGATTTTTAGGATTCCTGCAGGTTTAATATCACTCTATCCGTGCGCACGGGGGGAAAATTGAGCAAGCTAATCCCGGGTGTAATAGATAAAGACTGTCTCCAAAACCCAATGGGTAAAGTAAATATTCTGTTGTTCCGTTACAAGTCTGTTTCAAGGCAAATTAATTCTAACATCAATACTGATACACGGTGAATCGTTCAGCCTATCAAGGACTGGCAGGAAGTTCATCATAACGTCTCAATGAAATCTCAGAAACAACCAATCATAATCCAGAAGATTACAGCAATGACGTCACGCTAAATACCACCGTCTGGCATATCATTCATGTAGTAAAGAGTAATATAAGTTTATATGAGAGGAACAAAATATTAAATACTACATGAAGTAATACCTTTCGAAGATTATTAGTGCTTGAATAATTTTTGTCAATAATAAAAACCTTATAAAAACAGTCAAAAAAATAATGAAGAAAGACTTAAATTCTGTTGTGATTAGCGATAATCCACGAAATGTCAAAACCGTTCACATGATATTCAGAAGGGAAGGGTTTAACTAATTCTTTGAATTACACTGAGTTCCGTAAAACATTTGATTTTAAAACTCTGTAAGATTTGGCAATCCCGTCAGCTCTACTAATGAAGACCAAAAATAATAATTAATGGAAAAGATAAAATTAAAAGAAATTAAAACATATAGAGAAAGGGGGGGGGGGGGGGGGGGGGGGGAGGGAGGAAAAATCTGAAAAAAAGCTTTATTCCTTCAAGAGCTCGAGATTTGAAGCGTCGCCATGACAGGCATCCCCACGGGGCGTGGGATACAGAATGGACTTTGTCACCTCAAGTTGCGCAAAACCGAAAAAAATGAAAAACATCTTTGAATAATTCATAAAAGTTTGGGTCACATCAGCTGATTAAGAAGAATAGAACTTTTAATAAATGTTTTAATATATGCCATGTTTTGGTTTTCCTTCTAAGGGGTAAAAGATTGAATGAATTCTTTAGCAGGTCCATATTGTTTTAAGTCTGGTTTCAATATCGTGGAATTAAATTCCAAGAAACACATATTCCTAATTTTTTCGCTTTTTCTTTTAAAATCTGGATTATCTTGATTGAGAGTAGAATAGCTTTAAAATCTCTATTAATCTAGGGTATATTATCCAGTTGAAAAGGACCATTAGTGAGTGTTGTTTGACCGCGCGTTCCTTTGGAAAACAAACTATCCTGTTCATGAGCTGGCCGGAATCCGACAAAGATTTGTACACGATTCTCATATCCTCCACAACACGCCTCCGTTGTACGCCAATTCAAAGCCAAAATAAAGCTCAAGAATAACGTGTTTTGTTTGATTCAGCTAGCTTTAGCGTAGCCTATTGTCCACGCCTGTTAACGCACACTTGAACACCACTCCGAGGTGTTGACTTGCGTAATTGTGAGACCAGTTTTTGGGAATAGAACGCCGATCCAGATACATTCTTGCGAAGCTTTGTTCCCAAGTTTGGCGGCTCTCTGCGGGTGATGGGATTTGTTAGTATTTTTGCTTATTCACGCTGTCCAAACACACTTGTGTGAAGGACGGCAAGAACAAATATTGACTGAATGCTTACGGCTTCGCTTAACTGATCACGCCATGAGATCCTGCCTCTATATGAATCACAAATGCACAGACCTTAGACATAGCAGACAGTATGTGACGGCTCTAACAAAGGCTCTATAATATGCGAGCTGTTTTCAATATTCCACTTCATTTGACTAGGAAGGCGGCTCGTTCATTGCGTAGACACTTTGAATACGCGGTTTCACTGCCAAATTCCGGCGTGAGGAATGAGTTGTATCCCTAAAAACGCGGGCGTGCACACGTGAATGCCAGACCACACAATATAAAGCACAAGACGTAAAAAAGTTATGATTTAAACGTCAAAGTTGAGAGCCTAAGCATATCGAGTAAATTCACAGGAATCCTGCAGCGTGGACGAATGGGTCTTTTCAAAATTGTCTTCGTTTTTGTACTATTCGCTCCGGTATGTCATACGCTTCAGCAGTCGCTTAAGCTCAATGAACTAAAAAACGACTTACTGAACTTACTAGATGTGAAGGAAAAGCCTGCTATAACACGAACTCGTTGGCAAGTTCCAAGATTTGTCATTGACTTGTACAAGCAACAAGCCTTCAAAGATGGTTACACCAAGGATGACTCTCCGGGAAAAACTATCCGGACGTTCTTTAGAGGTATGTACACATTGAGTTCAAGTGCCACTGCTTTTCATGTCGTGAGCTTGATTATTCAAAGTCAACTATCTTTATTGCTATGTGTTTATGATGTATGTCAGTGTTCTGTATACAATAGCAATGACTCGTTAACTCTTTCCTCTCTTCCTGATTATGTTACATTGATAGAGCCCAAGGATAAACGCGGTCCACACAAGCACTTGTTTACATTCAACATAACGACAATAAAACGATCCGAAAAAATAGGACATGCAAGCCTACGAATCTTCAAACGTCGCTCGCGAATGGCAAAGCCTAGTGGACACTTCAAGATCACTGTGTATCGCTTGGCGATTCCTTGGAGGAAGCACAATAGGCGTTGGAAAAAGAAATTAGTCTACTTGGATTCAAAATTGGTCAAATGTCGTAAAGAGGGAGAATGGATTGACTTCAACGTAACCTCTGCAGTCAAAGACTGGACCAATTACAAGTCAAAAAACTACGGTTTATGGTTGTCTGTCCGCGGTTATCGTGTGCCATCGTCTGATTTTAATGTGGCCACAGGTGGGCGAAAAGATCCTTTTTTGGTCGAGTTTGGTGTTGATCGAAAAAAACTGCAAAAAGCTAGGGAAATCAAAGAAGAAAGTGGGGCGAAAAATAAGCTTGAAGAAGTGGCGCTCGTGGAAGCGACAAAAGCGAGAAGTAGGAGATCAGTGTCGGACCTTTGCAAACGTCACAGATTGTTCGTCAAGTTTCAAGACTTGAATTGGGATGACTGGATCATCGCACCGCGCGGATTCAGTGCCTTTTACTGCATGGGAACATGTCCTGAGATAATCGAGAAGTATTTTAATCCAACTAATCATGCTATCATACAAAACCTGATTCATCACAGACAAAGCAAGGCAGTTCCTGCAGCCTGCTGTGTGCCCACCAAACTCCATTCAATAACTATGTTGTATTTTGAGCTAGATGGCAGCATTGTCATGAAGGAATACGGTGAAATGGTTGCCTCCTCATGTGGCTGTCGGTGACCGTCACTTCTGTTTCGCATCTCAAAATGTTCATGAATGTACAGCCTAGAGTAAAGACTCGAAGAGAGAACAACTCTTCAGTGAAATAGTTTATTTATATTGTTGGTGTGCATGACTTTATAGGTTTGAGCTCGTTTTCTTTCACTTTCGTTACCTGTAAAGCGGCTAAACTATTATGTCCATTGAGTTAAACTCATCAATTTGAATGATTGGAACGCCTTTGGCAAAGCCAAAGCTATATGATAAATGAATGAACCAAACCATGATAACTTTAAGAAAGTTTTCAAAATATTCTGTAGGATCTATGTAATTTATGCTGGAATTTGTCTTTTCGGCAATGAGGCATAATTATTCTAATCATACAATTCTTTAAATAACTCTGTATTGCATTAATCATCGACTCAAGGACTATATATAAACTTGAATATGAATGTGTAATTTATTGCTTTAGATTTAATTACCGATAAAATTACATTCAATTTTACTGTAATTTGTCCATGCATTTGACAGAACAGATTTTTTTGCTCAATACGATACTCTCTAAAAGTCTACTTCGAATTAGAAGCCTTAATTTCGCCTGGGGCTGGATTTCACAGACTGCTAATTTCCGGTTGGTAGTCTTGATATTGAAGTCAAATTAGCATAAGTCCTAGACTTAGCTGTAAAGGCACGCTTGCTTACTCTACCACAACCTGTTTTGTTGTTTCAATAAAGAAATTTTACAAAAAATGTTGTCAAATAAACTAAAAAACACCACTTGAAAGAGTAAAGAATCCCTTATGGAAACACTTTGGATGTAAAGTTCGTGTATCTGTGCAATTCTCTGCAGAGAATCTGGCCAGAAAATTTGAAAGCCTCCAGGCGTTGAGAACGCGGTCGCCCATCTTGGATAGTTTTGACATTTGTTAATCCATTAAGCTAAATAGACTGAGCAATTAGTTTAATAAAATCACTTGTGATTTGCTACTGGAATACAGTTGTACAAGAGACTGCACTATCATAGACTTCTTCACGTGGTGTCCACGTGATCAGCATGCATGTCTTGCACAGGTGTTCTAAGGTTCCCTGCAGATCGAGCCATATTTGGTCGATCCCTCTATTACAAAACTGAACTAAAAGATCAAAAATAAATTAGATAAAATAGAAGGAGATGAAAATCAGTAGCATTATCATACCATCTTCTTTACTTAGACGCTAATGTTAAACTGAAAACAATCAAAATAAAGCCTGACTTTCACGAAAAGCACAACATTGGACAATATACTGATCAACAATAGATGGTTACTTTATTTACGTGTTTTGAGAGTACGATCACATCGAGAAACTTATACAATTGACATTGAATCTTTAGACCTGATGAGGGAGGGCTTGTGTTGTTATATCTAGACTAAACGACCTTGGTTTTTGCTGTAAAAAAAATCTGAACAAATGAAAGTCGCCAACTGAGAAGGTGCATGTGGCGTTTATACTATTATCCAATCAATTTGAGAGTGTTACTATTTTTGGCAATAGTACATAAGTTTATGTAGTTTTACTTAACATGCAATAATGGTTTTAAAAATTCCACATTGGACAATCAAAATATAGGGCTTGGGTGTTGGGTCTTGATGTGTAACCTCAATTCAGTATGGAATTAGTAATATATAAAGTAAACAGCCATGAAGATACTTTTGATTAGACGGAATATGATTGATGAGATTTGTCCTGCGGCACGTCACTGTTCAGTCACTGACTTTCGATTCACGTAAAAGTTCAAAGTCATATATATATATACTTAATAAAGCCTCAGGTATCTAGAATAGGCCCATGCACATAATTGAAAAGTGCGTGATTAAAGAGTAAATTTGTGCTCCAAGATTAATTTGGTTTATCTCGAAAATCCGATGAGATAAAATTTGAAATTGCAGCAGTTTTCGCCGTACGAACCCTGAGTAGTACTGAGAGCATTAGCAAAACAAACGGCTAGGAAAAAAAAATACAATGAACAACTATTTAAATCTTAATGATAAAAGGGTAAATTATTCATATGTCTAATACTGCATATCTCTTTAATTTCATTGAAGCAATTCACGTATCTGTAGATCATATTTAATATTTTCATTTATAAGTGAATGATGGGGGTCCTAGCTTTGAAAACTTGTTACTTCAGCTCCCCAGCACCTCATAATTATTTTTTCTCTCTAACTATTTTTTACTTTCTTTATTAGTTGAAACTTGTAAATTTATCATCTATTTTGTATTGTAAAGTATATCAAGAGTGCAAATAAAGATTATTATTTAATATTATTATTTACACCGTGAAAAGATGAAAAAACTTACTGACGTTTCGGACGAAGGACTAGCGTCCGAAACGTCAGTAAGTTTTTTTCATCTTTTCACGGTAATTTACCCTTTTATCATTACTGTTTCATTAGAAACACCGACGCAGCTCACACACAGTAGTTTTAAGGTAGTTATCTCTTCTAACTATTTAAATCATGGGTTATCAGGGGATCGAATAAGTAGAATTTTTCGATATCTTATAACACTTTAATAAATCAATTTGACAACGGATACTTTTAATTCTTTAACAGTGTCAATTAAAAAATCGTATGCTTTCCGGGCGTAAGTTCATCTCGTCATTGCTTATCCTCGGTGCAGTCGAGTAGTAGCATTGTATTTGTTCAAGAGCTTTCATATTGACAAAAGAAATTTTTATGAAAGTATCAGAAAAATGTCTCGAATGAGTAGGTCAAACAATACACTCACTTCGAGAAAGTAGGCCAGAGTTAGGCGAACAACATAATTGATTAACCTTAAGGATAGAATCTAGAAAACTTTTGAAAAACATGTAAACATTTTGATAGGAAATAAAAGCTTTTATTGAGTCAAAGACGTTAATTCTTTTCCAGTAAAACTTTAGAACTTGTGGTTGAAGTGGAAGGAAGGGGTAGGGAAAATCATTCGCTTTTTACTCGCCAAACAACTGGTTTATTCGGCTTTGTTTCAGTATGGTTCTTTGATGGCCGGTGAAATGAGTAAAGTTGATGGTCAACATCTGATCAAGGAAGGGAGGAGACAATCTTTAGACTCGATGTCTTTAACAACAATAACGGAGTAAATGTATCCGATACTTTATCCGATTGTGGTGGAACACTTATGATAAAATGACCGCGTCTTTAATAAACACAAGATTACAGACCCACCACAGTTTTCCCGTTCTGAAATCAATAACATTAAAAAAGACAGCTAAAGAAAAACAGAGCATATATAGATTGCTTCCTCCCCACTCGAAATTAATAATGAAGTGGCTATACTTAACCCTTGCTCTACATTAACTTTATTTAACCCTTGAAAATAAGCAAAGATTCCGCTAAGACAATTTATACTGAAATAATGATTGAATGAAGCCAGTTTGAGAGGCGTCGATGCATTGGTACTATAAAAAAGTACAAAATGATGGCTTATGAGATAGTTGAAACAACTTAGTTTGAAATAATGATGCAATAAAGACGCAAAATTATTAGTTAAATCGTTAAGTAACGATTTATTTTTAGCAAAACAAACTACATTCATATTTAGCAAACCTATTCATTTTTGTCTACTCAGTAGACATGAGCAATCAGTGACACGAAAGAGAAAAAGAGCAAGAGAAAGAGAAAAAGAGACAAACAAATAAACCTAGAGTGAAAATTGAGACAAACAAATAAACCTAGAGTGAAAATTAAACAGTTTTGGGATAAAATAGGGACTGATTAGTCTGTAAAATATGTTTGTTTTTAATGTGTGTTGTTTGTTTCGTACAAAAGTGACGTATGTAGCATTCCAGGAAGACCAACGCCTAACTTTGATCGAGCCAAATTCCTGTGATTTTTCGCATCATCCTATTTTTACATTAAGTATGTACTTCAATGATACTTGCCCATCCTAAAGGAACAGCTAAGAGCCATTTACGGGGAACAAACAATGATTAGAGTAGACAAGGAAAAAATTAAAGGAATTTGAAAAATGGGTTGGAACTGCTGAGTGAACGTGATAAGTTTGGTGTTGTTTGAAAACTATTTCACGGTCTACTTAATTCTATTCAATTCTTTGGATTTCCTGATGATATGACACTCATGCTGTACGTGTATGGTCATGTTAACTTTCACAAAGTTGGTCTTGTTACGTTTAGGTGATTTGGAGAAATTTAAGGCGGGGTTTTGAAAGGGATGTGGCAAGAAAAATAGCAAGTGTTTCCAAGGATAGAGCAGAGTGGGTTCTAGATTATACTCTAAGAACAACAAATAGTTATTTCCGATGCTGAAGTAGTGCGTTTTTCCTATCACGTTAATGGAATAAACAGGAATTGAAAAGAAAAGGAAAGGGATGGGACGCAAAAGGATGGGATGAGAAAGAAGATGAAAGGAAAGGAAACAAAAGAAAGAGCACACTAGGCAAAGAGGAGGAGAAAGAGGAGAGGAAAGTAAATAATATCAGTTTGGAAATAGAATAATTTTACTTGGCACAAAGTTTTCTAGTAGAGTACAAACAATTAATCCGTGAAACACTAATTACTAAATAGTACAAAACAGTGCTTTTTAAACAATAATCAAAAATATCGGCGGTATTTATAAAAATTTAAACTATCCTGAAAACTCTTATCGACTTTCGTAAGGAAAATGATGAATGTCTGGATTGGATGGTCATATTTTCAGCCAAGATTAATTGTGACAAGCTCTGAAATGTACAGGCCAGTTACTTCAGTCACGGACTGCCGCAATGATACTTACAGTAAGTATACAGTATACTTACACATTCTTACACATGGCTCTTGATGAATTTCAAGTTGAAACTTAAAGTAAGCCCTGTAGTCTAGTGACGAACTGAAACTACTTCTAGATATTTCAGATAAACTTAAAGTTGAACTGATCAGGATAGTGTAAAGTCCATTGACGCGGTTCGTTTCACTTCCATTAAATCCTTGGCGACTTTATGTCTCATGTATTAGCTCTTTGAGAATCAATATTTCGTGATTACTTTACATAATCTACAACTTTACATTTCGTGTGACAAAGCTTCTTTCTCTGGATTACGAGAGAAGAATATCGATAAAAACAAGGTTAACGATCTGTATGTTGGTGGTGCTTGAGTTTTGACTAAAACTGAACGAAGAAATGACATTTCGTTTTAAATTTTAATGTCACTTTTTCTTCTGAACATTTTTGGTAATTTTGATTAATTACTCTTCTCCTTTCAGCTTTTATTGAGATGGCTTTTTTACCGAGGTTCACATAGATTTCTAACTACCTTAATTCAAGTTTTATTTACATCCTGAAGATCAATAAGCTTACCAGACAAGAACTCAATTCGAGGCAGTCACTTGACGTCGAACCGTTCAGCAAGGCTGGTTTACGGAGGTCCAGGGGCGGCGAGGAAAGTGGCGAAGAGGGTGACGACTAGTCATCCCTTCACCCTTTACATAAATAAATAATAATAGTAATAAATTATGAGGGAAGCTACGTTTTATATCATGAAGTTAACTTTATTATAATGGTTGTAGCCATCGAGCCATCGCCCTTTTACTAAATAAGAAAGGTTCGGCCCTCTATCATGACGACTTTCCCCTCTAGAACCCAGCTCTCCCTCCCCCAATACGTACCTTACTTAACTGTAAACATTTATACGAATAAATTTTCACAATGTTTGCTTAAAGCTCTCAAATTTAATGTCCATCAATTTCTATCATTTCCCCGCCTACTCTGGGTTTCCTGTGGCATTGCCGCGAGCGTTCTTTGTTGCAATACTCGAGGTACCCTGTAACAGTTAATCCCGTTTTAAAAATCCTGAATCCGCCCCTGAGATCAATGGCGAACAATTAACCTTTTTCTACATTCATCAGTGATCCACCTGAAGTATTGAAACCTAAAAGTCGAAACAAGAGTGCAAAATGACCAAGGAACCTTAGTCATGCTCAGAAGTCCTACTAGCGAACTTGGCCATACTTTTTGTTTTCATCTTCCTGCTAATGAACCTCTCTTCATTCCAGCCCCCAAGTCACATAATATCAAAGTATTCATTATCAAGGCGAACGTTCTAGAATTTTAGCGTTATGCTTGATTTCAGTAACCTTTATCATTTCGGTTCTTATTTACACTTAATGTCATCAGAAGGGTATGTTGTTTAGCTTCATTTTCAGATTTCCTCACGTTTTCACGCCATCACAGCGCCGTCATCGTACAACCAAGCTCTCTGTAAGTCCCTGTTCAATAGTCTTCAGGTCTTCAACATCTTCTTTAATAATACTGATGAGATGCATGACTCCTTCTTGCTGCTGAGCCAGGTGCTTTTACGAGGAATTACATTAAATAGAAAAAAGAAAAAGAAAATATAATTCATTTTATATTCTTAAAAAAATAAAAAAGCGCTGCAAGCAGTGTATTAAAAAATTCGCCTTTACAATACTGCTGAGCTAGGTGTTTTTACGAGGAATTACATTGAAAAGAAAAAAGAAACTTATAGAACTGATTTATCTTACATTCTTAAAAAATACAAAGCGCTGCAAGCAGACTATTTAAAAAATTCGCCTTAACAATATACCAGAGTTAAAAAAAAACAACCAATATTTAAAAATATATTTTTTTATTAAAGTATTTCTACAGTTGAGGAGGTTATCTATCATCTATCTATCATCTATCTATCATCTGTCTATCAAAGCGGTCATTCTACCTGAGTGAAAAAGCGCCATTATGTATGATAAAGGTATATAAATAAGACAAACCTGTTTGAGTTCATTCTGTAGTGAGGGGTCCATGGTATATCTGCCATCTCCTCGGTCTTGTCCAACACCTTGACTTTGCTGAAGTCGAATTTGTGACAACAGTTCGTTCAGCCTTGCCTGAAACGAGAAAAGCATGCGAGTTAAACTGAATTCCTGGCTAGTGATTTTTTTTTCCTGAAATGACTAGATCACAAGCAAGAGAGCATAAATAAGAGAGGGAAACTTCTTAATAACGCGCGCGCCATGTAACCGAATGCAGTTTAAACTCCGCATTACCCTACTCCCGTGCGTCATCAATTTGCGCGCGGGCACTCTTTCCGTTTCGTTTTTAGCGATCAAAACATCGCGATCGCACTGGATCTCACTCGATCGCACGGTGGTTTACATATGAGCGCATCCGATCGCACTCGATCGCTGCGATCGGGTGCGATTATATGCAAAACCAGGCTTAAACGGGAAGAACACGCGCGCAAATTGGTGACGCACGGGAGTAGGTTAAGGCGAAATGTGAACTGCATCCGGTTACTAAAAACCGCCCAACCGGGAATTTACATGGCGCAAGCGTTATTAAGAAGTTTTCCTCTCTTATTTATGCTCTGTTGATGCAAGAGAATATGAAGTACTTTATTGTGTGAAGTACTTTATTGTGTGAAGTACTTTATTGTGTGAAGTACTTTATTGTGTGAAGTACTTTATTGAGTAAAGTACTTTATTGTGTGAAGTACTTTATTGTGTGAAATACTTTATTGTGTGAAGTACTCATTGTGTGATGATGATGCAGTAGAAAGGTGAAAGCTTAGTAAGTTTACTATTTCCTATTTAGAGCAGTATTTGGCCGTTTTTGACATTAGTTAACTGGGGGGGTGGGGGGGGGGGGGGGGGGGGGGATAAATCCGCAAAAAAAAAAAAAAAATATATATATATATATATAGAGTCCCGAGCTTTAACCTACGGAAAATATAATTTGACACTGTGGATTTGTAGACAACAGCGATAAACAGTCACGGAGTTTTACAGCCTGCAGATATATACAAGGCTCGTAATGCCTATTATGGATATGTAACGAGTCTTTGTTGACAAATACCTTGAACTGGAGAGGAGCATTAAGTTCAGCTTGAAGAGATTCAAAATGTACTCTGTAATCGTATAAACGAGAAAAGAAATATCAATAGGAAAATATGACAAAATACATATATCGCGGCACGTTTCTTAATAATAATCTTTATTACACATATAATTAAATATGATCCAGGAAAACTCTCTCACATTGGTGATTCATTGTTTGCCATACATCACTGCTCAAAAACAAAGCGCTCAAGCGAGGTGCCAAGGATTTCAAAGGATTATTCAAATTTGAACCTTGAAAACTCGACTGAATGCTTTGTGTTTAACCAGTGAACCGATGTATGGAAAATGGTGAATTTTCAGAGAGGTCTTGGAATTAACTTAAAATCATCACCCTTGAATGCCACCCAACTGATGTGAATGATTGCAGAAGAAGAGAGTTTGGATTATAACAGTACTAATAACATGATTAAAAAGTTTGGTTTTCTCACCTCAGCTGTTCCTCGTCTGCCTGTACAGAATAACCAGCCTTGCGAATAGATTCTTGTTTAACCATTACCTATAAGAATGAAAAGAATGGATATAAATGAAATGAAATAAAATGGATGGTAGGACTTAGAAACTGAACAAGAACAGATAGATTGGATGGGTGGGTGGATGGATGGATGAAATAAAAGGATGGGTGGATAGATGGATGGGCAAACAAATGGATAAATGTAATGGGAAATGGTGGGAAATGGATAAATGGATGGATGGATGGATGGATGGATGGATGGATGGGTGGGTGGGTGGGTGGATGGATGGATGGATGGATGGATGGATGGATGGATGAATGGATGGATGGATGGATGGGTGGGCGGATGGATGGATGGATGGATGGATGGATGGATGGATGGATGGATGGATGGATTAATATCTTGCCAACATAAGTACTAGCTCCAATGGATTACTAATACAAGCACAGCACCCCATATATCCCATGGATCCTTTCTGCCTCATACATCCAGGTATATAATAATGTTAAACTGTAAACAATACCTCCAATACACAATGGCTCAGTTCCAAGTGCTTTCTCTTAAACTGTGCAAGTTTGGCCATTGTTGTGGCATGATTACACTGTAGTGTGGCAATCTCTTCACTGATAATCTGCAATAAAATATCGATACAAAATATGGTGAAATACCATCAACACTGATAATCATTTACATGTTAATAATAATGTTTTTTACAGGACTTACTGATAGTCGTTTCTGGTGCTGTGCTGTTTCTTGATCTTGAAACTGTAGTCTCTTTTTTAGTTCACTGAATCCTGTTATGGGTACTGGTATCAACCTGTAACAGTCCATAGACTAATGTTTAACCATGTATACAGTCATCATGTATATAGGGGCTAGGGGAGTTCACCCCACACCTGTTATGGGTACTGGTATTAACCTGTAACAGTCCATAGACTAATGTTCAACCATGTATACAGTCATCATGTATATAGGGGCTAGGGGAGTTCACCCCACACCTGTTATGGGTAACGGTATTAACCTGTAACAGTCCATAGACTAATGTTTAACCATGTCTGTATAATACTATACAGTCATCATGTAAAGGGGCTAGGGGAGTTCACTCCACACCTGTTATGGGTAACGGTATTAACCTGTAACAGTCCATAGACTAATGTTTAACCATGTCTGTATAATACTATACAGTCATCATGTACAAGGTCTAGGGGGCTTCACCCCACACAGGCTGTTATGGGTACTGGTATCAACCTGTAACAGTCCATAGACTAATGTTTAACCATGTCTGTATAATACTATACAGTCATCATGTACAGGGTCTAGGGGGCTTCACCCCACACAGGCTGTTATGGGTACTGGTATCAACCTGTAACGGTCCATAGACTAATGTTTAACCATGTCTGTATAATACTATACAGTCATCATGTACAGGGTCTAGGGGGCTTTACCCCACACATGTTATTGGTACTGGTATCAACCTGTAACAGTCCATAGACTAATGTTTAACCATGTCTTTATAATACTATACAGTCATCATGTACAGGGTCTAGGGGGCTTCACCCCACACAGGCTGTTATGGGTACTGGTATCAACCTGTAACAGTCCACAGACTAATGTAGGATGTGATATCTCTGAAGTAAAATTTACGAAACATCTCAGCTATAAATGTGTGCATTCGGCATATGCGACGTTTGCTTCCGGGTTGAACTCCCATTCAAGATCCTAGTTCCATTCCATACACAACCACGTGTTGACCTCTGACAAACTTTATCGTTTAATTTTCTATTTCTTGTAACCTTTTGAAAATGCTCCCACAGATTGAAAACTATAGCCTTGGTGCAAAAATTCCCAACCCCCTCCACCATAGGAAGATGAGAAAAGTAGGAATTAACCAGCTCAATTTGATCATTATTTGTGTACCAACTTCCAAACCTACCTTTCAGGGTCGGGATTATCTTTCTTGGCTTGTTCCCAAAGTAGAGAATCTATGCCTGTAATTTATATATTATATATATATAATACGCCGAATCGAAATATGGCGACCAATTTAAAAAACTATTGTTCTGCTCTGACTAGCAGCTGATATAACTTATCATATTACAGCCTTGTGTTCACTTGGAAACATAAAAGGGTTTTCACATGTATGAGAGGCTAGTCAGGACTTTGCTAGTCAGTGCAGAACAATAGTTATTCAAATTGGGTGCCACATTTCGATTCCCTGTATACTGCATGTACTGTGCTTTATATTTTTGTCATGTTTATATTAATTTTTTTCAATACCTTTTGTGTAATTTTTAATCCAAGATTTGTAAATAAAATTTATAATGATGACAATGCATGATGCTGAAATATTCTATTAGAAAATGCAATCAATTTTGTGCAATTTTTTGAGGAAAAAAAGCTTTTTTAAAAAATTGGCAAGTAGTTTTTGAGTATCACTGTACATACAGTAAGAAAAAAACTACGATAACAATGTATGGTGACAGTGCTTGTTTATCTGTTTTTGATTTATTGTGGTTTATGTGTCTAAGTACATTTAAATGGTAAAAATAAAATTGATAGGTCACAGGACTAGAGTTATGCATTAATGAGCTTTTCAATATGATGAACTTGTTATACCATATTGAAATCTTTAACACAGGCAGCCTAGTCACAATTTCGGGACAGCATGCAATGCAAGTTAGAAGTACATACCTGCAGGCGGTGTGTTAAGATACTGCTGCAACAGTTCAGGAGACATGCTTGTCTTTGCAGTAATATTCGTGACTCCCAAATTTTGAAGTTGGGTCTAAAAACAAATGTACAAAGAGGTAATAAATCAATTGCATCCCCATACTGCCTACTTTACCTTCATTCGTTCATTGATCAAGCACAAGGCATGCAGTGACAGCCTGCATAGCAGGCCATTAGGGGATTCTAGGGAGCACCCCTCCCTCACCTTCTTGCCATTCCCCAGACAAGGCCAAGCTTCCCAGGCTATGTAGTCAAGGCTACAATGATTTGAAAAAATCTTTATGAAACAATCTTACAGCCTTGATTGAAATCTGTGTTCATTACCAGAAATAATTCCTTTTTTGATGCAGTCATCAAATTTAATTTTAGCACCTACCCATGCTAAGATGTCACTATACTCTTTTTCAATAAGTTAATATCTGGTATAAGTTCAGGCCCATAGCAAGGGGAGGGACTGGGGGTCCTAATTAGTCGCCCTACGTCAGAAATGTACAAACGGGACTTCAGAAATGTAAAAGTCAAACTGCTAAAAACGTAACAGTTGCCCCTAGAAAAGTCAAAATTTTCCTGTGGAGACCTGTTGTCCAGACGTTAGAAATACACCGTTGTTGCTCCACAAACAAAGATGAAAAAAGTGCATGGTGCAAACTCTAATGTAAATAGCAGTATATAGGATTTCCATTGAATTCTCATCTCCATAAATCAGGTTTTCTTGGGATCTTTTGATTAATCGTACTATTCAATCCTTTTGTGAAAATATTGCTAACCTTTACACTTGCTTGGTTAAGGTATATATACACATCATTGGAATTATATGTCCTAGTTGTGCCATTATCTGCTCGCTCAACCACTTTGAAAACCACCTCCGTACTGTAGGAAAGAGAAAGACATATTCTTTATTTAAAATCAAAGGAATAACAATACTTTATGATTAAAAAAACTCATCTGCTTTGTATTAATTATATTGTCAACCACTAGTACTTCTGTATCATTCACAACTGGTGAGTTACAGTACCAGGTATGCAGCGCTGGGCATTTACAGGGTAGTTTTAAAAAAATAATTAAATCAAATAACTATAATAATAATAAATATTATTTATCAATAGACAAGGGCAGAATCATTTACTGACCTCATATAGGTCAAGATTTAAAAAGCCAAGATAGCGAGACTGTGCATTCAGTCATACTGTACACCATTCATTGTTCTACCTAGTTACTGTAATTCCTACATAGGACAAACTAAAACAGTTTTTTGATATGCAGCATGGAACAGACGCAGATTGATTATTTATTCATGCTGAAAATTGTAAATGTCTGTCTTAGAGTCAATTCATTCAAAGGGTAAAAATTGATATATGCTAAAAAGTATTAAGAATTTGCATTTGTAGTGGTCAGACATTCTGTATTCCATTGGGAAAATTAACCATTGTTTGGGTGGACACGCAAGCATACTTGTAGCTGAGATCAACTGTGGTTAAGAATCTAGTTGAGTCAAAAGCTTGATAAATTGCTTTCAAAAACGATGCAGTGTAATTTTGTTTTTGGGTATGGGATGTGTGTTTCATGATCAGAGCTCACATCACATACAGCACTTTCCATATTTTGTCATTCTTATCCAAAAGAAATGGTATTTTAATTTGCATTTTAAGGATGACATAAAAATCTTGTGTCATATGCTATGTGCAGTTATGAAGCACTTGGCAATTGAATGATATGCCTATTGATACGATTTACAGTATTTTATTGCCATTTACCTGTCATCTGGTAAAGGTTTAAGTCCATCAACACAAACCATAATTGAAGGCTTGTTACCAAAACACTTTTGCAGCTCACTGACAAGACTCTGCTGCTGCTGATAGACTTCTTGTTCTTTCTTCTTGATTTGAATGCCTACGAAACCATCATCATTACTGGCTGATGGTAACCGACTGTACCCTACAACCTACAATGCCAAAATATCATGTAAGATAGAGGATACCCAAAGTAAAACATACTACCTAGTCTGCTAAGGCCCAGATGATCTTTAACATTGCTATCAATTTGAGCTCTTAAGGACTCTCACAGCTTTCCTATACAGACTGTACATGTCTTCAGCAGCATTAATCCTCATTATTATTTCCAAGCTATGCTATTTTGAGTATTAAATCAATTATAGATTGATATTGAATGTAATGTAAGCATACAGTAGGACACTACAGTAAACCAAGTAAATAATTTGTTCACAAATTAAGCCAGTACATTGTACATTTGTACAGGAATCTGAGAACAATGTCTAAATACTTTGGTGACAATAACACAATCTATAAAGGTGAATTATAGATCAATATTGGATGTAAGCTTAGGACACTACAGTAAACCACAATACTCATCTGTCTCACTTCTAAAATAAGCTTCTGCAGTTAATATTATTGTCATCAAGACACACTAAATAAACTGGCCCATGGCACCATTCTCAATGCCTAAGTTGTTGGTGTCAGAAATGGAGGCATTAATAAACTAATCATTTTTGAATATTGTCAACTGCGCAGCAGCTCCAAGCACTGTTATTTATCAATTCACACGGTTTTCTTTATTAATCACAAGGCTTTATTTTTGTTATAACCCTCATTATAAACAATAGAGAAACTAAAAGCCCGGGAAAATCTGAAATTCATAGTTTGCAATCATTGCTAAACTTTTGGTTCATTAGCACAATAGATTTTCAAAATGGTGTTCAAATTTTTTACAACCTGAAATCAAATGGAATCGTTTGTGATCTATTGTTTCATATATAGTGCGAGGCTGGTCCATGAAAAATAGCTTGAGAATGCATTAACAAGCCAGTATACATATAAAAAATGGATCTTGCTATACTCTTACTGACATTTTCTTTAGTCCTATTAACATGTAGCTACCCCTTTTATTTTTTAATTAGCCCTGTGTACATGTGTACAGTCACACACAGTCATGAACATACCTTGAACCTGCAGTAAGGGTTTTCAGGAGTAAAATCAACAGCTCCTCCTTGTTGATTATAGTATCCTTTTCCTGCACCCCAGTATGCTTGGAGCTGGTTCAGTTTTGCAATAATCCCATCTCTTTCATCGCCATGTATTTGAGGATTAGATAAAGCTAAGTTCATAAGAACCATAGGAGAAAGAGATGGCTGTATGCCTTGTGCTAGAGATTGACCAATGCCTAAAAGACAAGATTGTAAGGTTAACAAGATTTACATGTAAAATATATCATTTTCCCACATTATACCAGGTGGTTTTGTGCCTCTCTTCCAGAATGAACTACTGTAGCCAATCATCAAACATTTTTTTTGTATTGTAGCTCAGTGTTTTCTAGTTCCAGGTTTTATTTAAAAATAAAGAATTCAAAATAAAATTTATCCACCACAAGATTCACCAAATATCTTTTTTTTTTAAATTGTGTTTTTCATCGTTGATGGTAGAAAATATTTCATTACGTTTTGGACAAGAGATAATAGAAATTTGGAAATTTTTGCTATGATTATAACAATACTGTACATTGTGTGCCTAGATTCTAAATCACCAGGCATCACTTGTCATACTAGTAATAAGATTCTTTGTTTGAGTTGTATCCATGTTCATGTGTTTTCTCATGTGCAACCATTAATGTTACTCTAGGGAATGACATTAGAAATATGAAATGGGAAAACGCTGTAAGCTAAAGAGGCCTATCGGCAACAATTATTCAGAAGAATTGTATTTCTGTTAAAAAAAGTTGTAACAGTAGTACAACTATAGTTGTTAACTAAAACTTTGAGCCATTTTTTAATGTCATCTAAATCATTATTGGGAGATTAGACCATTTGACTGTTCTACCGAACATTACCCGCAGTAATTGGTTGTTGGCCAAGTGTTAGTCCACTAGTGCTCCCAAAACCTGTAGTGTTGGTTCCAGTACCAAAACCAGTAGTTAATCCAGTACCAAAGGTAGAGCCAAAGGAGGGAGCTGAGGTTGTTGCACCAAAAGCTGTACTAGTACCTAAAATGACAAATCAAAAACCTTTTAAAAAATCTTCAAATGTTATTTATTAGACATTCTGGGCAGATAAGGGTAGAAGCACAGCTAGCTCAGATATTGAATTGAAATTTGACACGTTTTTTCAAAGGAGAGAGTAACCTAACACACCCTACTCTCATGCAATATGCTACAGTAAAAGTCCAGGTATAGTCTTTTTCACAGTTTCCTGTGCCATATCTTGAAAGGTAGCTATGCCTTTGCATCAAAGCAACATCAACAGTGAGCTTGTAATGATAGAGACCTTTTTCTTAACAACTTGAACAATTTTTCATATGTCTCTATCATTGCAAGGTTACCATTTATCTCGCTTGACGATGCCAAGGCAGGACTATAGTACTTTTCAAGATGGTGCAAGACACCCAGCCCAAGACACCAGAGGTGAAAGGTAAGTGCACTACTGCTAGCTACTACCCTTTATTCCCTATAACGCCAATATTAACAATGATCATTCTATGTTGCAGGTTGGGATCCCTGTGTTTGGTACCAATTACTCTGGATGTAGCAAATTTTATGTGATAGACAAAAAATTGATCATGATCACACTTTCATGCATGAGGTGATTCTAGCAGTGAAATGTTGAAGCAATTTCAATGATTGACAGTGATCTTAAAAACTGTAACTTTTTTAAAGGATGTCCTCAATACTTTATACATTTACATGCCTACTGATCGACTGTCTCACTTGCACATGCAGTCATACAAAGCAATACATGATCATGCAAGTATGGGGACCCAATTATATATTTGAAAAAGGGATAAGGGGCAAGTCGCAATTTTTTATGACAACTTTACTGACTCCCTTTCCACGCACTACAATCTCTCAGTATCTTTTCTTCTAAATTCTACATGTACTTTTTCGTGAGTTATTTTATATTCTGGAGTCATTTGCCTTGACTTGCAACTCCCCACCCCACACCCCCTTCTTAAAATATCAGTCCTGCTCTTGTCAGTAAATAGTATGCTGTATCATAATCATCACTCACCAAAAGTGCTTGAAGCTGTTGTTTTAGCTCCAAAAGCCGATGCACCCAAACTACCAAATGAAAACCCAGTAGACGAAGTAGTTGGAACAGTCGCGCCAAACAAACCCGTTGATGTGGTACTAGCTGGAGTACCAAATCCACTGAAGGCACTGGTAGATGATGCTGGCGTCCCAAACGAAAAAGCCATATTGTTCTTCTAAAAAACGAGTTCTCGTTTTGAAAATCAAAATGGCCGCCTGAATACCGCGAAGGATTGGGACGGGTTGTCAAGGTACCAGGCTTCACGGTCAGACAGAAAACAAAATGGCGGACGAGGCAACAAAATACTGTTTATCCTAAAAAGAAATTAGTCATAAGAAAAATAGAACTAATATGGATGAAAAGGAGCTGGAAAGGTATAGACTATCATATGATGCTTTGAAGCAGCTTGCTGTGAAGGCATAAAACAGGAGATTTTTTAAATATAATTTCAATTCTTTTTAAAGGTTGGCTAAAGAAGAATTGCTGAATGAGGCTAAACGAGGAAAGATTAGAGCTGAAACAATGGGTGCAATGGGCTGGTATGTTAGGAGTGCATGTTAATGGCAAGATGGATTTAGCTACTGGCTTGTATATTCAGCCAGGTTTTTTAAAACCTCATTAAATAACAACACCATCATCATGATAATGTCTTGGGTAGCTTTATATGCTTTATCTGGCGAAGTCCCGGGGGGGGGGGGGGGGGGGGGGGTTAACTCCCCTATATTTGCTATACGGGTATGTGCCGCCCTATAGGGTATGGTTTTTCGGCTTTTGGGTCTGGGGCAGGGTATCATGTTGTGACATTCTGTCTGGGATAGGGTATCATTTTAGTCTGGGATAGGGTTAACGATTTGGTCATTTTTGTCTGGCGAATAGGCTACGCTTTCTGCCGGCACAAAAACAATAAAAACGTTAGTAAATATTGATTGCAATCTGTTGAAAAACCGTCTTTTCCGTCTTTTAGTCTGGGATAGGGTGTACAATTCTTAGTTTTAGTCTGGGGTAGGGTATGTAAAATCAAAATTTTAGGTCTGGGATAGGGTCAGGGTTTCGAGGTACTGGCAGCACACCCCTACCCAAGGTGGGGTGGTAGTACCCCCCTCCCCCCCCCCCCCCCCGGGGCAAAGTATTATTTATAATTTTATTTATTTTTATTACTGTTGAGATTAGATAGATAGATTGATAAAAAACAACATGATTTTCCCCCTCTAAACTTTGTCACTGACATCATCATCATCCATCATTTGTTTTATATCAACATCATCATCAATATTCCTTATTCATTAAGCTTAATTATCATACTGATTGTACATTTTATAAATTATTTGTCATTTTTATTTATTTCTTTTTGATAGGCAAAAATGCCCAGTACCAAGCACAAACAAGAGATTTCTCACCAACATGATTAGAAGTACACTTGAGCCATCTAAAAAGAAAGAAAAGCCAAAAGGTAAAACCCCAAAATAATTCAGTGATTGAGGTCAAGGGTAATATTTAGTGGCAGTCCACTGGATCACCTCACACCCTTGATGGCCTTAGGTTTATTGCAGGATCTACCTTAGACATATTCCAAGTTGCAGCTTTTGCTTCTTGTGTTCAGAGAGCAAACTGCAACATACTCATCAATCAGTCTACCTTTACCTTAATTCAAGGGTTTACTCTCATTTAGGCAGTCTTCCTTCCTTCACAAAACCTAACAGACTAAATTACAAATTTAAAAAAAGGTTGAAGGTGGTACTGGAATCCATCTTATGCCGCCCATTTCATACTCTGCTCCACTCACATGCCAAAGTTAATTGATCAATTAATGGAAAGGGCTTGCCACATTATGTGATCATACGACCATTAGCTGATTCATACGGTGCTCTTCTCATTTGCTACCAGTGCATAAATTATATATTATGGCCTCAGCCTAACAGCCAAAGCATGGTACTTTTTTTACCATAATATCATAATGCAATTATTGCTTTTTATTTTCTTTAAATCCAACTTAATTGCTTGCTGCCTTTTTACACTTTTTATTTAGCACAGTAGCTAAGTTACTATAGTATTTAACCATAATATTATAATTTTCAAATAGATTATGATGACAAGGAGAAACCTCAAAGGCATAACAGAGATTATGATGAAAGAAGACATGAAACTAAATATGAAACTTGTGACCATAGAAGGGATAGCTCAAGGGCAAAACACAGACAAAGACAGGAGGTTCCTTCCAGAAAATCAAGACACAAGAAACACAAAACAAGATATGAAAAGTCTTAATAATTTTTTTTTAGAATATTTTTGCATTTAAATATACACCTAATTGCATGAACATTAATTGTCATACAAAAATTGAATATAGCAAATTAAAATAGTCTAGAAATTAGCAGACTCACTAGAATTTTGATGAAAACCACAAAAAAATTAATTTAGGCATGATTCGACATAGTCTTCTTTCATCATCAGTTACAAACTATATAGAACATATTATATGTAGTTTATTAATAATTCATTTTCCAACTGACGATGACAGAAGTCTCTGTCCAAACATGCCAAAATTAAAAAAATTTGTAATTTTTTTTTATCAAATTAAATTTTAACAATTAGAAAATCAATTATTTTATTGTTTTGAAAGCATAGGAATGATATTTTTGAGATTTTAACTTGTTGGTATATGCTAAAACAGTTATTTATGAAAATAGGAGTAACATGTTGGCTTCTGTGATCCTGGATTCTATATTTTGGCCTCCATGTGTGCAAGTAGAGATTCTAGTTTCTTGGTTCTCTCCCTTTGCTTCAAGCTTGGGTTACATTTGTGATTTGTGTCATGTAAAAAGCATTGTAACTTCTATGAAATATGTATTTTCCAAAACAGAGTTTATTACTATTATTATTCAAAAAGATATAACTAGCTAAAAACTAGTGTGAGCTAGATAATACTATTATTATTCATATTGTTATGATATCTCATATTTTTATTATTTCTGTTGCTGTTAAATATATTGTTTTAAATCAACGACTACATATACCGCTTGTTACCCTTCAGTTGTAAAAACAATGACTATTTTTTTTACAATTTTATTTACTTAATTTGTTTTTATTGGACTATTGGGTTTTTACTCTCATGAAGAACATAAACTTGTTAT
This sequence comes from Actinia equina, assembly GCA_011057435.1. Taxonomy (NCBI): domain Eukaryota; kingdom Metazoa; phylum Cnidaria; class Anthozoa; order Actiniaria; family Actiniidae; genus Actinia; species Actinia equina. Next base: position 84,913 of record WHPX01000153.1, read on the forward strand.
AGCTTTTAACACATATTCACCAAAGGCAAAGTAAATTTTAGTGAATATTTACCAAGACGTAATCAAGATATTAATCAACCATATTCTACTGACCGATTTCTTATATTCCCATCTACAGTACCCAATTTTGCTTTTGCATCACAGTCTGTGAAAAACACACCAGAAATCGGAATCCTTCAAATAACGTTTACAATACAAATTTGGCCATGAAACAAAGGTTCATGATAAGTTATAAGTTCTTCACTGGGAACCTCATATATCACTATAATTTAATTACCATCATTATCACTTTACTTGGTCGCATTCTAGTTCTCTTGCATATTTTGTCTCCTGCCAGAATGGATTGAGGAGGGGGGGGGGGGGGGGGGGGGGGAATAGAAGAAGAGAGTCTTTAACAACAAAAAAATGTCTTATGGTGTTATAGTGATACTTCATGTAATATAAGCCTTTGTTTTTGCACCAACTAGAGATTGATTGGCTGGTGAGACAAAGCAACATGTGATGAGCTTTTGTGAAAAGGGTTTGCATACATCACAATGGTTTTGCAAGAAGTCATGAAGTATCATTAGCATAGTACCTTTCTAGGTAAAAGCCACCCCTTTTGAAATCATCATGCCTCTGTCATGCATAGCTCGTGTATTGACACTATAATAGTTCTGGTTGAGGGCTTAAATAATGGCTGGACAACAGCGACAATATCCACCCAAAATTAGAACTTATTTAGTCACGTCAAATCTTCGTTTTCCCAGTCATTTTGGCCAGTAACGTTAAGTCAGAAACAAGGTATGTCCGAGTTAAAGCTGTGTGGGACCTGAAACAATGATGCTCGCCCGCAGCAAATAATCATCATAAGACCTACTTCCGTTTGGGAACCCTGTGCTACTTTCCCGCCAAACAAGTACCTCAATCAATGCTACAACCCCCCCTTTGAAAAATCCTGGATCTGCCCCTGACGCTTGGACTACCTGTGCTTATTATCACAGTCTCCATGTATTCATAAACAAATGCTGTAGTAGATCCAAACACAAGGAGCTTTTGTTGTAGTAAAAGTTAGCTTACTCTTGGCAACCATGAGAAATAGGTGGCTGCATGTGGCCAGTAATATGAGCAACAGCTAGCCGTGAAATAACAAAAGACATGGTGGTCATATTGGATGATATGACGAAAGATTTCATTGACAATATTCATTTGTTAAATTCATCCAAGATGATGGCTGTCAAAAACATATGTGTAGATTGCTGCAAAAAAATGATTAGTGATTTTTCATCATAAATTCCTGCAACCCCTCCCCCCCCTTAATTATCTATTGGTCCATCCGGGTCCTTACCTCTTGATTGACATGATTGTAACATGAATAACATTATACCCTAACTTAAAACTTTATTACAAATTATTTAAGTAATAATAATATATGCAACCAGAGTTCCAATATGAAAATTTGTAAATAAATTATGAACACCATTTTCGGTTTAAAACACACACCATATAAAATTCAGAGTAAAATAACTTAATTAACCAATATTTATATCAAACCTCAAAGCAGTAGACTAGTGTTTCAACTCATCGTGTGTAAACCCAGTTATCTCACAATATTTGTAAGATCTAGAGAGATTAGTTTAAGAATTATTTTTAGAAGTTTGCATTGCATGCCTTTCGAGACTCTGAGGGGTAAAAGCTAGTGGAAGTAGGTCTCCAGCAGTCGTAGTATGATAGGTAGAATCCTTTGATACAAGGTAAACAACAATGTCCAAGCCGAATTCAGCAATGAACTGTCGACATGCTCCACAAGGCGTCACATATTCTTTCATATCTGTAGTAACAGCGATTGCCTTGAATTTGGTAGAACCACAGCTTACAGCCTTGACGATTGCCGTTCTCTCAGCACAAATGCTCAATCCATGGCTAGCATTTTCGACGTTGCAGCCATTGAAAATAAGGTCGTCGTGGGTGAGCAGTGCTGCTCCAACACGAAACTTGCTGTACGGCGAGTAAGCGAACTCTTTCGCTTTTGTACACTCTCGAATAAGCTTTAAAACTTCGGGGTCTGACACTAACCCGTTTTGAGGAACGGTTTGATTTTTTATCGCAGCCATAACAGATTTACAACCAATTCCACTTGGATATTTCTAAATATCGTAATATCCACGTGTACACGTCACACATCAATTGTTACCAAGTTATATAGTCACATGACCGGTATTGTTTTAGTTAAACCACATCAGCTGTTTCATTAGAAACACCGACGCAGCTCACACTAGTTTTTAGCTAGTTATCTCTGCTTGGAACCAGAACATTTCATTTTTGAAAACCGTGTCTACCAAGCATACAGTGTTTCGATTATTGAAACTATTTTGATGGTTCGAAGTTTTGAATTTTTTTATCAACAGTCAGTAACACTTTAAGAGGTTTTATTTTTTACTTTTTATTTTTAACCTTTTTTAAAAACGTAATTGGGAATACTACTAGTTTTCACAATGAAAAAAACACATAAGTAATGAAAAATTCGAGGGACATAAACAAAAAGAATTAATGACGTAAATCTAAGAGAATAATCGCAAAGCTAGTAGCAACCCAAAGGGGCAGGGCACGACGAGACGTGCGTACCCATAAGAATAACTAGTTTGACTAATTTTAACATGCCTCCTTCCAGTTACTGTATTTTTTCCCTTGTCGTGTGAGTTTTGAAATTATATAACATAAGAGCTCTTTTTGTATTGGGGGTCCTGAAGCGGTCCTAATCCGAGTTCGCAGCCCCCATTTTGACCAATTTGAGAATGGGAAAAGCTATCAAATCTATCATACAAGTTTCACTGAGCCAGTAAAAGTTTAACGTGTAACTGAGGGAACAGGGCATTTATAACTTTTATACAAAACAACTTGGTAAATTATTGCTTCAAGAAACAATCAATAATTAACAGACCCGAATACAGACAAGCTGAGTAATATTTTTAAAGGAGTTTGTAGCAAAGCTTGGCTTATTTTGGCGAGTAAATGAATATTTCCTGAGTGAAATACATTCAGTTTGGCCGAAAATTTAGTTGACAAGTAGTGTGACACGCAAACGCAACACTGTTTTATATTAGCAGAAAAAAGCGCAAAGCCTTAAACTCTCTTATGCCCCCTCCACACGTATCCGGAAATTTTTGTATCCGTATCCGGAAATTTTCGAAAACAGTCTCTAGAGTGGAAATTTTCGAATACGCTCCGAATACGGTCACGTGTGGACGGTCGTATCCGCAAATTTTCGAATACGTCGACGTAAACACGATTTTGCGCTTGCTCAATAAGAAAAACTATCCGTCAAAGGACTAGGCACTAGCGTGCATCAGGGAAATCAAGAAATTTGCGGATACGTGTGGACAGTGAAAACTATTCGAATACGCTGCGTGCGGACGCGAACATTTTCGTATCTGCAAAAACAAAAAAAAAAAAAAAAAAAAAGGATACATAAATTTCCGGATACGTGTGGACGGGGCCTAAGGCAAAATAATTTGCGGTTACGTGTGGACGCAACCCGTATTCGCAAAAAAAAAAAAAAAAAATTGCGGATACAAAAACTTCCGGATACGTGTGGACGGGGCCTTATTATTACAGGGATAACGCATCTGGGCATAACGTTTTGAACTTAGGGTTTAGGGTTGTGGGAGGGGTTGGGAGACATTGTATGTATCTGCGTGTGTGCGCGCTGGAATTGTGTCGAATATATATATAAATTTTTTTTTTTACAATGACGTATTTCATATATCAATATTTTCTATTTATTTTTTATATTTTGTTTATGCATATATTGATTATAATCTTCTTTTAATTGTATATTCTATATTTATATTTTTGTCCAATTTTATTATTATTAAACTAGGTGGAATACCTGTAAACTAGCTTCTTTTAGCTAAGTGTATTTTTTGAATAAAAAAATGTATGTACATGTATTGATTAAATTTTCACAGGACAGCCATAAATCAGGCCGACAGACATGAATGACATGAAACTCAGAGCATGGAAAATTACTGACGCTTTGAGGGATAAAGAGTGGATCTTTATCTTACAAGATCGAATCAATTATGACCCCATTTAAACCACATTTTAGTTCAGTTATCAACACCGAACATTCTAGCTTATGGTAGAAATGTTCACGGAATGTGGTCCTTTGTTCAACCCAAAGGGTACATCGGGGTGTGTGAAAAGACTCCTCCTGAGCTGGTCTTATTGGTTCACGCCCGAACATTTTGAACATTGATATTTATATCCAAACGCCTGTGGTTAGGAACAATCGCACGATTTTTTAAAAATAGGAAACACTACCGTTGAACGACTCGCAGGGAGTCCTTCGTGCCACTAGCCCATGAGCATGTTGTTGTTATATGTGCCCCCTGGACAGCACGTATACTTTAAAACTAACTTCGTTCAGATACATGCACAGACCTCTAGTCCTCGAATGATCTGAACAGCAAATTAAATTACAGGTCCTTATCCTCGAAGAAGCCGAAGTCAACTTAAATCAAATATTAATACAAGATATATAGTTATTAATCTCCCTTTGCTTATACAACAAGGCTCATGTCAGTAAGGATTAAGCGGTGGAAACAATATTCGAATACGGTAGGTGTAAAGTACAGTAACTGCATGTGACTGTTAATTATGTAATAATTAAATACAAAGCACCCGCGTTAATTGTTATCCTATCATTACAATACGTTCTATGACTCGAATACAAATGCGCTCTGTCGTGTGAGGCATTTATTATTACACGGTGACATTTACGTCGCGTTTCTTAATCGCTTAGTATTATTTCCCATCGCTAATAGCAATAAAAACATCTATATTTAACACTACTGTGTTGACTGCATCCATGCCTTTGTACATCAGTGTTTAGCAAGAGATATATAACAGTGTTTATTCGCGATGATAATGCGTTAAGTGGTCACGCTTGATGTCTATGATAAGATCGTCGAACGGTATGTAACAACATCACAAGTTTCAAGATAGGATGGTGCAATCTCTCTATTGGCTGCTTCCATCTGCTATCAATACTTTTGTGTCTCTAATGTCAATATTTACTTATTTATTGTAAACTTTTCATAACATAGAAGCGAATCAAGAGGAATACTATTAAGGACAAGAAGTACAAGAAGGAGTCCATGCGCTGAAAACACGAACAATTACTCTTTTTTCCAAAAGCATTCAATAACGAGTCTTTTCTACAATACGGGATTTCCTCGTCTTGTTCATGAAGCTTCAAATCGAATTGAAATGAGCGATCTCATGCAGCATTTTGAAAAACCAAGTTACCGAAATGTCGACTCCAACACAGCTATCGTTTTGTCTCAGGAAAATCGAGACACGAATAGCTGTAGCATCTTGGAGAACAAGGAAGCGCAGTCCAACTCCGTGGAAGATCACAGAACCGAAAAATCGAGTTTTCAGTCGGCTTGGTCAAGGAATATGCTCAACATCTTACGCGCAAAACTTAACAACTTCCGTGGCTTCCAAGGTAAGAAAAAAATATAAATAAGAGGCTCAAAAACCTAGTAGTATTTGATTCTTATTAGTTTGTAAGTCTTAGGTGAGTCAAGAACTGGAGAACCTATGACTGTATCAATAGATACACACCTACGCAAGCTCCCAAAGCGGAGAAGTCAATGTACACAGAGCTAAGATTATCGATCGTGAATCACCAAATACTTTCATCAATCGGTTCATCGCAGCATCGCATTGTGGTTTCATTTGTTATTATTCGATTAGACTGCCAAATGCTACCATGACACAGCGTTTAATATACTTTTCTTGTAGAAATTGTTCAGGCATAGGTCGTAAGACAATTCTTTACCTCAAGGACTGAAAAATGGGGAGATTCTAGTTGATCTCATTTTCTTTTGTACACATTTTTGCCGATCGTGTAGGTTAGGTACCTATATGACTTACTTATCGAAGATCTTCCAATTTTTTAAATTCTGAAATTTCATTCGTCATTCAAATAGAGCAAACAGAAAATACGGCTGCGAAAGGGTAAATATATTACCCAAAGAAAACGAAAACTTAGAAAGTTACCGCTAATTCCTAAAAAGCTTGATGACATCCATTTCTTCATGGGAGGCCTAGAACAAAGACTGCTTGGAATGTCGGTGTATGCTAGAAGAGCCAAAGGTACCACTAGAATCCTGCATTTTTTCCAGTATATTTAAAATGTAGTTCTTGATTATCATTTCTGATTTATCTACCAAATTAACATCGACGAAGGAATATATATCCAAGCTTTCTTTGTCCTTACTCTGCATGGTGACCGTTTTCTCAGCAGGTCTTTGAACGAAATCCTTTTTACTTTCGAATACGGTCTTTGCAGTATTTTTATGTTTTTTTTTCCAAGAAAAATTCTATTTTTAATACCAGCTGAATCAATGGTCGAAAATATTTTATTATCACTGTGTTCGACACTCCCATTAGCGTCAAAATCAGCGATTTTTTCCTTATTAAAATGCGGATGTCTTGCTTAGCGAATTATAAATATCAAGAGAGAATTCTTTTCGTATTCAAGCAGTGAGCGCCAAAAACGTTACCTATTTTCTTGAAGAAAGGCTGTTGTACAAGGCTATAATCTTGTTATTCAGAAAGTTTAACTTGTTAGTGGAGATGACCGATGAAAGTGGAATCAAGGTGTTAACCCAAAGCAAAACTTTTATTCGAAAATGAGGTTTAGGCCTTCATTTGCTTATTTCCCATGTATTTTCTTTATAAAAGAGCCTGACAAATTAAGCAACACTTTAAAACTCCATTGGGATAGCTGTTTCTCTTCCAAAACGAAAACGTAAACAAGAGCAAACGGACACTTTCATGTACTGGATAAGATACCGATTGCTTTGCTCGGATAGACGCCATGCAAAGTTAGCCGTAACGTTTGCCGTTTAATACTATAAGGCAGATTATGAGATTCCCGTTTTTCCTTCTCGCAAACGGCAAACGTGACCACGTTTTCATCGTTTCCCTACATTTCACTTTACCTTTTGCAAACCTTCTCGACAAAGACAAGTATTCTTTTGTTTATCTACTGCTTGGAGATTTTTGAGATCCTTTTCACAACAAACGTTTCACGTTTGCTGTAAACGAGAATCTTAAACCATCTTAAAGACCGCTTTTCAGGATATAAACGAATTGATTACGACAGAACATGCCAAAGTTTTCGCGTGGAAGATGATGACGAAAACGTAGCAAATTAAAAATGCAGAAGAAAAAATGCGTCGAATCTCACTTTAATCAGAAGAGAGAAGTTTTTATCATTTCTGCTTTATCTACCAAATTAACATCGACGAAGGAATATATATCCAAGCTTTCTTTGTCCTTGCTCTGCATGGTGACCGTTTTCTCTCAGCAGGTCTTTGAACGAAATCCTTTTTACTTTCGAATACGGTCTTTGCAGTTTTTTTTTCCCCAACAAAAATTCAATGTTTAATACCAGCTGAATCAATGGTCGAAAATATTTTATCAATACTGTGTTCGACACTCCCATTAGCGTCAAAATCAGCGATGTCTTGCTTAGCGAATTATAAATATCAAGAGAGAATTCTTTTCGTATTCAAGCAGCAGTGAGCGCCAAAAACTATTTTCTTGAAGAAAGGCTGTTGTACAAGGCTATAATCTTGTTATTCAGAAAGTTTAATTTGTTAGTGGAGATGACCGATGAAAGTGGAATCGAGGTGTTAACCCAAAGCAAAACTTTTATTCGAAAATGAGGTTTAGGCCTTCATTTGCTTATTTCCCATGTATTTTTTTAAAAAAAAGCCTGACAAAGCAACACTTTAAAACGTTAACTCCATTGGGGTAGCTGTTTCTCTTCCAAAACGAAAACGTAAACAAGAGCAAACGGACACTTTCATGTACTGGATAAGATACCGATTGCTTTGCTCGGATAGACGCCATGCAAAGTTAGCCGTAACGTTTGCCGCCGGTTTAATACTATAAGGCAGATTATGAGATTCCCGTTTTTCCTTCTCGCAAACGGCAAACGTGACCACGTTTTCATCGTTTCCCTACATTTCACTTTACCTTTTGCAAACCTTCTCGACAAAGACAAGTATTCTTTTGTTTACCTACTGCTTGGAGATTTTTGAGATCCTTTTCACTACAAACGTTTCACGTTTGCTGTAAACGAGAATCTTAAACCATCTTACAGACCGCTTTTCAGGATATAAACGAATTGATTACGACAGAACATGCCAAAGTTTTCGCGTGGAAGATGATGACGAAAACGTAGCAAATTAAAAATGCAGAAGAAAAAGTGCGTTGAATCTCACTTTAATCAGAAGAGAGAAGTTTTTTTCTTCTCATTTTGCAAGAAAGAACTGTCTTGAGGTTTCAAAGCACCTCAAATAGGCGAAGCTTATGGAAAAAACTGCATGGAATATTAAATCCGCTGTACGTGCAAAGTAAACATGCAAAAAAGTTTCTATTCCTGGACCAAAACTAATATCAACTTTTGTCTTTTCTGTTGACCCTGATATTTCAATATTTACTGATTACTTACAGAATGTCAATACAACTGAAACTGTGACCGGCATATATTAGCAAAGTTCAGTGCTCAATGTTACTAAACGGTGTTTGCAGTGTGCTACAAAGCTTTTTGAAGATTTCTCGAATGGAGGATTTACGAGAGATACTTAAATTATTGCTAATAGAAAACCTAAGCGGTTTATGCTTCAACTCTCTATACAACGGAATCATCTTCAAACGGCAAACTAATTCTAGATAAATGTTGTCACTTTTCAAAACATCTACTCTATTTTATATAGAACGCCAAGCGTTTGAAGTATGACGTTTATTAGTGATTTGTAGATGATAATATATTTTGATTAATGCCCAATAATTCTAAACCTCTGGTTTCGAATAATTTAAGAACAATCCGCATAGTCGTGAAAATCAAGTTGGGGTGTTAATCGCATTAGAAAAATCCTGGATCATGAATCAAAACTTTGTGTATAAAAGGCGGATCCCTTCTTGTCAGATGGAATTAAAAACGTCAAGGAAAATCAATGGATCAGAGTTAATGGCATCTTTTTCGATTTCGAGTATTGCACAAGGAGAATACCATAATTTTCTCTGATGTCAGTCATCTATTATTGACGTGTGCCGTTTGGTTACGACAAATGATTGAGTGCGTAGCTGCAAATCCTATAGAAAACACTAGAAGCTATACTTCTCTTTTATATTAATTTTCCATTCATTTTTAGGCTATTTCTAATAATAAGAATAATCTGAAACAAATTTAATCAAATCAAAATGCACGAATATTTCAGTGATACTAGAAAGTCTAGAACATATCTGAACTTTAGGTTTTGCAGGTGGGTACGCTGTGTCTTCTATTGTTACGAGTAAGCAGTCAATCAAATATTGTTCATGACATGTATGACAGTGTCCCCAGCTGCGAGGACGTGCGATTTCCATGAAAACCTGCTTTCTATTTAACTGGCGCTGTTTCCTAGGCAATTTTCCTTGTAAATCTCATTAATCAGTTCTGCTGCTAAACAAGCGCTAGCTACGCAGAAAAAAAACCTCTTGTCATTCTCTTGATCATAAGATCATTTGTTTGAGTTGTATCCGAGTCGTGTATCTTCTCATGCGCAACCATTAAACGAAGACATGATACTCTAGAAAATGGGTCTTTCTTGGTGCAGCAAGCTTTATTGTATTCTGGGTTAGGGTTATTGTTTTGCAGGATATTGTTTAGCTCCAAACTCATTGTTCTCGGCTATTGCTTTATTGTCTTCATGGCTGAGGTGCCCTGCAACACCAAGAAAGGGCCCATGTAGTTCTGTAATGGGAAAACATTACATCCAACGGTGTATGAGAGGTGTATTACATTAAAATGTAATAATAATGATATTAATAATAATTTGAAGTATCTATATTGTGCATGTTCCATAGGTAGATGCCCACATGCGCCTTACAAAATGTTACCTAATTTACGATATAGCTTAAAACTATAATCTAAATAATGATAACATACTCATTTGTAGGCGCGCGTAAAATAGCAAACGAGTGACTCGTTATTTTAATTGAACGCTGATATATTTTCTTTAAATGTAACCGTATTTGTATACACAAGCAGTATTGAAGGTTTCCTCTCGGGACAAATGCTGAGAAATAATCTAGTCTTTTCGATAATGACTGATGCTATATTTAGCTCATTCTCAAGGCATTCCAAGGCAAGTAGCAGGTACACAGGTAATCAGTGCCACAAACTCCGACAGATCCCGCTTCCAAAGTAACACAACTAGTTTTAGCACCAGATTTCTTGGTTACTCCATGAGATGAGAAGGGAGGACAGATTGAAACAGTCCCACTAGCATGGAAATGTAGAGCGCGTGCTCGCTACGCAAGGCTTTTTCATGATCAGAGGTACTCTAGTTTTGGCATTTTTGACTCGCTTCAGGTTCGTCAGAGTACGATTGCAAACCATTCGTCGTTGACGGTTGCCGTGTGGGCACGATCCCACCATTTGTCCTATCCCACCTGGAGAACTACCCAGCTGTATTCAAACTCGTAAAGTCAGAAGACAACTGCATTGAGCACGTCACATTTGCCCCAAAGCTCAAGACGTTTGATGAACGGTCCAAGAAGATTGAAGAAGTGCTGCAGGAGTTTCGACAAAAGGACTTGTTTGTAACCCTTAAAGGGTGGAGAAATGAGGTAAATGACATAGCTAATGAATGTAAGTCATTTGGGTTGAAAGCAAGACTTCCTGTGTATGCACTATATAGTACTGTCCGAGTGAAGTTCAGATAGTGCATGTAAGCAATCATTTGCGCAGAAAGTAAGGTTTCTTGTGCACTGAAGTACTGTTCTCAGTAGCAAAGTTTAGATAGTGTATGTTAAGTCTTGTAACTATTTGCGCTGAAAGCAAAGCTGCTTGTGTACTGAAGTACTGTCCGAGTGAATCTTTAAGCTGTAAAAGACCCTGTTACACGTTGAAACGTTTATCAGAACTTTCGTGCAACAGCATTACGTGACAAGTTTCTCGGGGTTGTTACATGGCGTAATTTCGTTCTGTAACTTGTTTCCGACACAAGTTTTGGTTGCGCGAATAGAACAACTTTTTACTCGTTCAACAAAAACTTCTCGAACTAGTGTGAGAACAAATTTTCACCGTGTAACACCCCTATAAAACTTGTCTTCAAAAGCCCGTGCTTATAAAAAAAATTTTCAGCTAAAAGTTTCAACGTGCATGTAATTATCCAATGAGTGAACATTGTTTTCACATGGCAAAGGACTTTGTCAAATTTTTATTTGCATTTTATTATCTCGACAACAGAGTTTCGCTGTTTCATCAGCATTTAATCAGAAGAGGTTATTCAAAATCGAAAGATCAGCTGCATGTGAGTATAGAACTGCTACACATTTTAATGTTCAAGTATATCATTTTCATGCTCATCATCAACCAAGACAAAAATAGAAATAGAAACAGTGACAACAACAACAACAAATTCCAGCAATGAATATTAAAGATAAGAGATTACTTAAGTGCGCGCGTACGGTTTTTATTCCCGAACGAGCGAGTATATTATTAATCAGCCCAATAAAGTGAAAATTAATGATCAACCTTTGCGGCCTCCTTGCAAACACATTTTGGCCATGCGCAACCCTAGAGGGCAGCTGAGAACTAGAACAGAGGGAGTTTTTTGGTAGAATATTATAAAAGTAGAGTGCGCATGACCAATATGATGGCCGCGGCAGGTATGTAATATATGACGACCCAATGGTTATTGGTAGGAGAAGCGGCAATAAGCTATGGCCAACTTGTGAGTGATATTAGGTCATATTATTATTTGTCATGATTGATTTTGCCTTAATTCCAGGTTTGTTTGGAACCACACAATATGGTGTACATGTCAACGGATATTTCAAAGCCAAGAGTAATGGCATGTTATACATGTGGATAGCCAGACGAAGTCCAATGAAACCAACTGGACCAGGAAAACTCGACCAGATAGTAAGTCATCTTACATGATGTCTACTCCATTTTAATTTAACAATTTTAAGTAAACTTTTCCTGATCGAGATCTGCACCAGCCTGATATAAAACTTCCGCATGGTCTCTAGTGGACGAAATCGTTTTCTTTTTCGAATTCTTTCATATTCTTTATCAAATTTTAATATTATCTTAAAAGATACCGACTGACTAAATCACACAGAAATCTATATGATGCTAAATTTAAAACGGATTCCTCGCCCAATCTTATCACTGATATATCCAAACAAATCAACAAGAAAGAAAAAGATAGAATTATAGGAAGAATATGCAGCCCGTACCGTATGATGTATTATAATACATATCATGGTCGTAATAACTAATTAATCTATTTGTATTTTATTAGGCAGCTGGTGGGATCACCTGGCGATCGAGTATTACCGAAACACTATTCAAGGAATGTAAAGAAGAGGCATCAATCCCAGAGTACCTTGTGCAGAGAGCGGTTCCCGCTGGCGCGCTCAGGTAACAACCAAACCCTTGTTTTTGAGCTTCGTTGTTATCGCGTTGTTATCGTTATATCGTTATATAATTATTTGCCATACTTAAGTTCGTAAAGTCAGAAACCATTGCCTGCTAGACTCTAGTCTTCTGCGCAAACGTACTTAGGGACGTCACGTCGTCAGGCAGCGAGAACCTTTACGTAAAGACTAAGGGCGTTACTAAGGAGGTTTTGAACAGCTAGCGCAATATATTGAGCACTTAACCTTATTGTACTTCTGTTATTCAGTTTCATATTTGAAGACAACAGAGGGATATTCCCTGGAGTGCAGTTTGTCTACGATATTTGCCTACCTGAAGATTTTAAACCCAAAGTTAATGATGGCGAAGTCAGTGAATTCTACTGCTGGCCGATTGAAAAGGTATGACTTCTTGTTTAGGTGCGTGAGATACTAGTGATAACTAAAGACATTAATAATGTTTTTAATGAATTACTATGCAGGTTAAAGAGAAAATTGCCACTAAGGAATTTAAACCCAACTGCGCGCTAGTGGTTCTTGACTTCTTGATTCGTCATGGAGAAATAAACCCACAAACAGGTATGCATTGTAAAACTCGCAACCTTTCTCCACTCCACTCCACTCCACTCCACTCCACTCCACTCCACTCCACTCCACTCCACTCCACTCCACTCCACTCCACTCCACTCCACTCCACTCCACTCCACTCCACTCCACTCCACTCCACTCCACTCCACTCCACTCCACTCCACTCCACTCCACTCCACCGTGGCGTGGACCCACCATCTATACTACTCGCTACACCATTCTACTTTACCAATTCCACCCTCCCAAAACGTCCACGCACATTCGTATAAATGCAATAAGACTTCCCTGAAAACAACACAATATATATAGGATGTTTGCATTATGGCGTCATTGACCTCTACTACCAGACTCCCTTTCCAGACACACTTTCTTTTGTCCAGTTAATTAGCATCAATTGCGGTCTTACTATTTTCATGATTGAATACAAATTTAAATAAGAAATAGAAAAATCGCCAAGCATTTATGGTAGTGAGAGTCAAATAACGCCATCATGTAAACGTCTCATCGTTGTCTCTTAACAGAGCCCAACTTCCTGGACTTCATACTCTGGTCGCACAAGCCGCCTCACTAACCATTAACACTGGATGGAGAAACATTTATCTCTGCATTCGCCCATGTAGGCAACACTGATTTTGTTATCAGTCGTGTAAATATTGTACACAAAATTAAAATGAACAACGAAGAGCGCAAAACATACAAAATTACTTGCAAGGAAAGAAATCTCATAGTAATGTGACGCTACGCGTGTTAGTTCGGCAAGCTGATGTACATATAAATTTTAATCATAACGAGTATTTACCTATTTATACACAAAAATTGGTATATCGAAATGTTATGTATTGGCAATTTTCTAGCTCTTTGAGTATTTTCTTCACGTTTTCTCTACGTTTCACGGCAGCCTCACTTCTAGCCATGTATACACCTATTTCAGAAATCGCTGTCGCACCAAAAGCCTCAAGCAACAAGTCAAGACCGCAGAGAACGCCGGTACTTTTAGCTGTAATTAGTTTATTCATGGTGCATTTTCATTTATTCACTTCGCAAATTGTTCCAAGCAAGGCTGCTTGAGATGATAATTAGTGTAGAGCTATAGCCACTTGCATAAACCATGAATAAATCAATTATAATTAAAAGTACCGACGTTCTCTGGAGCCTTGGCTTGTTACTTGAGGCTCTTGGTGTGACAACGATCTTCGAAATAGGTCATGAGAAGTCATTGATTAGTATAATCACTTCTATTTACACCGTCAAGGACAAACATTTGTTTTAGTGCGCTTTTGGTTTCTTAATACTGTCTTGATTTCTCCCTCCCCTGTCCTGTGGTTTCTCTCCTTAGTTTTCTTTAATATTCTCATAAATTGGGTGCAAATGGGGATACCCAATTGTAGGTTAGCTACTAATTTTTCCGCCGAATGTCAGTTAACTGTAACTAATTTTACTATAGTATTGGTCGTAACGTTAACCAAGATAATGGGATATCAGTTAATTTTTAACTACTAATTATATTTTCCTGTTGTTCTTGGCTTTGGGCAGTATGCAACAGATTTTAGATCTTAAATCGATGAAAGCGCAATCTCGACCTGCCGTTTCTGTCGAGTATACTCTGTTAAAAAGATGACAAAAGAATAATATTTAAAAAGAAGAAAAGAACAGAATAAAGGAAAGGAAAGAAATACAAAAGAAATGGAGCAAATTTCACCAAGAATCCTTTATTTTTCTGTTAAAGGCTGTGCCTGGTAACCTGTAAGATAATTTCGTAAAAGGTGTCGTTTGAATAGCTAATAATACAAGAAATAAGTTCATAAACCACAGACTATCAATCAATAAGAAATGTTTCAGTTGAAAATTCACCATAAATATCAATATTTTATTAATTTATTAGTTCTAATTAGGGCCTTTAAAAAAAGCGTTCTTTACAATTGTTATTTTATTTATAAATTCTGATAACAAGTTATATCTCTAATATTAAAATTAAGCTTTATTGGGATTGACTGTTTTGGTTTTCTTTTCCAATGGTTGATCATCAGGAAGCCGCTCAAGCCCCTAACAAAAACACCTCCTGTTTGCCTTACGCACACTCTATCCCTTTTGAAGGTGCTGATATATATAATATATATATATATCGTTATATTTTATCCATTGTAGTCCAACTAGAGGGGAGGAAGGGATGAATTGGGATCACAAACAACTTCTTACCCCGCAGCTATAGGAAAAGTACCACAGGGAGCCCACATACCACAGAGGAACCCAACCACAGGAAGCCCAAGCAGCTCTGAACAGTGGAGAAACGCATAAATACTTAACGGTTGTTCAAATCAATAATAATAAAAAAAAAACGCTACCAGCAACGTGAGGAAAATAGTTTACTTTTATTCTAAGGGGTGTTTTTATTCAAAATTGTCCACACGACATTGGCTTAAGATCAAAGAGTTTGGGTTTCCTGTGTCCCACTTATGATCGAGAAACCACAGATATCCCACCAAATAACTTTAGGCAGTCTGTTGTTAATGATTCACCTATGTCTTCTTTAAATCCTTGGTCGCAAGGGATTCTCAATCTTATTCGTCGCCTGAATAATTTTCGGTCAGGTAAGAACACGTGTAGGGAATAAGGGATCACCAGGGATCAACATAACACTATTTACAGCGTGCATCTACTATGCTCGAATTATGAAAAGGTGTTGCATGTGATTTGCATCAAAAGGCAGCTAGTCTAAAGATGAGAACGAAACGTTCTCTTATTCTGGATTCGTGGGATAGAAGAATGTAATCTTTATTCCCAAGAGGATGAAATAGCAAAAATAAGAACAACAACAAACAAAGAAACAAAAACAAAACATTGCTGCACCGTTTTGGTTCATTAATTAAACATCTCTTGTTGAATATCAACTTAGACCATTGTGACACCAAAGCATGCAGGCTTTTGACTATATGTCTTCTTTGGCCATGCACCAGGGGAGGGGGATGAGGATGGGGAAGAGAAGTGGCATTTAAAACAAGTGGAAATGAGTGGGCATTAAAGAAATGACTATTGGAAAGGCACAGGGTAAGATAGATGTGAGTGCTTGACATCTAATGAGAACCAGCAGATGCATTAATTAAATGGTGGCAAAGTTAACGTTGACATGAACAATGAATCTTAGCTTTGGCTCTAACATTATAATGACACAAACACACATACACAAACCCTATTTATAGACAATCTATAATCTTCATCTCTATATATGTATGTGTACGATTCCTATCAAGCACAATGCAGTGCATACTCCATGAAAAAGTTAACTATCAAAATTGTACATAATTGAGCTGATCTGCAAAGTATATCAAGCAGCTTATGTAGCTGCTCATTATAATACTCAGAAAAAATTCTGAGTTTTGAACAGGATTTGAACCTGTGCCCTTCCCTCTATGCTATCGATATCACAATTTTTTATTTATTCACAGGTCAATTAGTTTCACAATGCACACCATTTCTTGTTGATGGTATCCCTGTGGGTACCATCTCACCATATGTATTACCTCACCTGGAAAAACACACAGATGTTTTCAAGCTAGTCAGAAACCATGACGGAGGCATTGGTCATGTGACTTTGGATTCAAATCTTCAGACTTTTGAACAAAGAACCAAAAACGTTCATGACGTTATGCAAGAATTTAGGAGGAAAGATTTGTTTTTGACTCTAAAGGGATGGAGAGATGAGGTACTGTACATTAAGATTATATTTGCTACAAAAACAACATAATCTTGTAATCTGTTTGACTGGCAGATATGATCAATAAGAGAACAGACACAAAGAATGACAAATGGCTCCTTCATGGAGCCAGAACGCACTTGAAACCTTACCCTCCCCAAAAGACTTGCTGTGTGTGTGATTTCATTTGTGTTTTGAACAAAAGGATATTGCAGTTTTGAAGTATTTGGAAATGAGGTTGTGTATGTTGTGGTGGGGGGTGTAGTCCCTGCAAGGCTGATACCATTTGGCAATATGATGATATGGTTGATTACCCCTAGCTTAGCGGCAGCTGTGCTGTGTGTATTTTCAGATGTATGCTGTTAGTAGATCATTCCATGAAGAACCACTTTTAAAGGTTGAAAGGTCAGCTGCATGTAAGTAACTCAGTTGTCCAATATGCTTATTAACAGCAGTTGTCAAGGGTCACAGGTCTGTTGCATGTAGCCACTGACTATTGAGGGCTACCCTCATAAAAACAACAAACAACAGTTTTTTGGGTGTTGATTACATTGTTGTAACAAATGTCTAGGTTTTAAACTTTTAAAACCTACTTGTGTCATGTCTCATGTGTGCTTGCAATAATGGTTGTATGTTTCTTCATTTACTTCATTTACTAGCTATATTTTTTTACCAATCTTGTATTTCCCTTACAAATAAAATAAAAATGAAAATGTTTGATCACTCAATTTTTTCATGGCTATTATTTATGATTATTTGTCTATTTTGAAAGGTCTTTTAGGAGTAATTCAGTATGGAGTGCATTTAAATGGTTATTACAAGGATGACAAGGGTGATCTCTACATGTGGGTTGGAAGGAGAAGTTTGACTAAGCAAACATACCCTGGAATGCTTGATCAAGTTGTAAGTAACTATAGACAGAAACCAATAACAACATCATATATATTTGACTTTGAAGGAACACTTTGAAGAAAGCATATGGAAAAGTGTGCAACATTATGTTGGTCTCCCTGTGGTAGATGCCTTGCTATTGGACAATATTGAGTGGAATATTGCAATATTGAGGATGGTTATTGTGGTGATGATGATGATTGTGATGATTAAAATAATGGTAAAGGTGTTGGTTAACGATGATGATGATGATGATCGTTAGCATGATGATGATGATGATGATGGTTGAGGTGATGGTGATGGTTACAGTCAAACTACCTCAAGCGTGAACACGCAGAGGTCATTAATGACTTTATTTTTGGATTCTTGATTTCATTATCCGATTCAAACATCCATTATTGAAAATGAATCTTCAAAGCCTGGCATATACAAAAGCCAAGCATATATGCAACTGAAATGCAAAAACAACTTTTTGTGCAAGGAATATGTAATATTAATGACATACCTTCTGTTTGCGCTATAAACAAGAACCTACAAGCCAAGTTAATTGAATTTTCAAATTATTATTATTTTTTGAATATTGAAGATTCGTTTTCATTAATGAATGTTCAAATCGAATAATGAAATCAAGAATCCAAAAATGAAGTCATTAATTAATGACCTCTACGTGTTCTACGTGAGGTAGTTTGACTGTAATGATGATGGTGATGATGATGATTGTGGTGATGATTTTTGCATGATGGTGATGGTGATGGTGGTGGTGATGGTGATGCTTGACTATGGTTGATGATTATGATGATGATGATTATTATTATTATCGTGATGGCAATGATGATGATGATGGTTGGGGGATGTTGATGATGATGATGATAGTAATGACACCCCCGCCACTGAAGCTTTACATGCTTTAGGCTGGGTCTCTTTAGAGTCCCAGAGGGGAAAAAACAAAGCTAAGCAAATGTTTAAAGTGTTAAATAATATGGCCCCAAGCTGCCTTTCTGAACTTTTCGTCAAAAAAGAAACAATCACAAATTATAACCTTAGAGGGTCCTCCACTTCGCTACAGTTACCATTCCCTAAAACGGAATACATGAAAAAAAGCTTTAGTTATGATGGGGCTAAGCTTTGGAATTCACTAACTGAGGACTGTAGAAATCAGAAAAATACTAAATCGTTTTCCCAAAAAATGGACTCGAGCTCCCACCCATAACAAATACATGACCTCTTTATTTCTTTATCAAATACATGAAATCTCTTTATACATATAATTATTACAATTGAAATAATAAGATTTTAAGCATATTATAGATAGTTAGATAAATAGCTTATGCTGTATATATATATATATATATTTATATTTTGATGTAATTCTATTTTTAGTCCACACGCCCCTTGTGGAAATCAGCTAAAAGTTGTCGGGGCAAGCGTGTTTTTAAATAAAGTTTTAAATAAATAAATGATGATTCTGATGATGATGATTCTGATAATGATAATTCTAATGATGATTATTATTGACAGCTATTGTAATGCAGATTGCCCACTAACAATATTTTTCATCACAGGTGGCAGGTGGTATAAGTTGTGGAATGGGTGTCAAAGAAACACTGGTCAAGGAATGTGCCGAAGAAGCATCTATCCCAGAAAACCTTGCAAACCAAGCAATCCCTTGTGGAACAGTAAGGTACATGTTATTGTCTCATTCATCATGCACAATCTTGCTAGCTCAATTCTACAATAGTCAAGCACTGTCTTATAAATCTTTGAGGTTTGTTTTATGTTAATATTATTCCTCTTGATTTTCAATTACAGTTATTGTTTGGATAATGAGAGAGGAATTTTCCCAGAACTTCAGTTTGTGTATGATTTAGTTTTGCCAACTGATTTTATCCCAACTCCTAATGATAAAGAAGTCAGTGAGTTCTATTGCTGGCCAATTAACAAGGTATAAGGATAATGACCTAAAGCCATCACGTGATGGCAGTCATGACATGAGGCAGGAACAATTGAATCTGGTTTAATCTGATTTACACGAGAAAGAATTCAGTTTCCCAGTGTGAGAAAGACTCTATTGTTGTGCCTTCTGTCATGGCTGCCATCACGTGATGGTGCAAATAAGCATCTATTGAAAGCTGCATTTGTATTTTTTCTTTTCTACATCATAAACATTTTTCATTAATGGATTGTGGAAGGATCTTTTTATAACTGTTTTAGAAAGCTGGAAATACAGCACTTGGGGAGTGGATTCAGCATTTTGGTTAAGGGGGTCTTTAAACCAACTATATTAAACTATGACATATAACTGGTGAACCAAAAATGTTTCAGATTGGGGAACCAAAAAAATGTGCTTCCAGCTTTTAATTAGGGGTTAATTCATACTCGTCATTAAGGGGGTTTGACACATTCAAGGTTTACCGAATTAGGGGGTTGGTAGAAGTAATTTAGGGGGTTTGATTACAGTACTGGTGGCTTGACAAACCTGCAAACCCTCCCTAGATCCTCCGCCTATTCATTTGCAATCGTTTGCCTAGGATACTCTTAGATTACTCTAGACAAAAGATGTTAATGAATACTATTATCCACTTTTAGGTCAAAGAGATGATAGTAACAGATGAATTCAAACCTAACTGTGCTCTAGTCATGTTAGATTTTCTGATTCGCCATGGAGTGATAAGTGCTGACACAGGTAATTCATAGTTGAAAAATATATTTACAAATGTAAGAGCCTTGAGGAAGAGCTGATAAGCCGAACTCCTTGCTATGACTGAAAGGAAGAGGGGTCCGGGGGGGGGGGGGGGGGGGGGCAGTCGGGGCAGTAGCAAATCAAAGATTTTCAAGAGATAGAATATGTCCAATCTGCAAAAAAGAAACTGAAGGTGAAGCACACTTCTTATTGAATTGCACATTATATGAAGAAAGGAGAAGTGGGCTTTATAGAGAGAGAGAGAGATTGAAGTTGCATTGAATACAATGCAACACGACGATCTTTTCCTCTTTCTGATAAATCCACCTGACATAAAAAAATACCAATAAAATTATTGCTAAATTCATATACAACATTACCAATCTACCAAAAGAAAATATTAACGATAGACAATAATCAAATGGAAAAACAATGTAAAAAGTCAGTGTACAAATATTATCTCATGTATATTATTTAGGTTACCGTTAATGTACGTTAGCGTGCAAGATGCCAAATAAAACTTACTTACTTACTAAAGGGGGGGGGGGGGGGGGTAACAAAATGGCTGCCACACAGAAAAAGGTAGTGTGATCACAAAGGGAGGTTCCAGTTCCATTCTACTGAGTGTAAAGAACATGCATAAATGGCTTAAAGATCGAATGGAATCTGGTGCCCCCTCCCTCCCCCTGAATTCGCCACTGAGTAAGGGGCTTAAAGGCTGGCAGAAGTAGTAATATATTTCTCCCCTTCTCCGCCCATGACCCATCCAACTCTCGATATCTCAGTGAGCCTTAACTCACACGCTAAGAAAGAACTACTTAATGATGAAATTAATCTTACTCAAGCTTGTCATAAATATTTCGACTCAATTACCCTTGACTAATGATGTTGGCGATTTATGAATGTTCCTGACTGTACTGACGTAGGTTGTCACCGTGTGTGTGATGACAATATTCTATATTCATTTAGTTTTTTTCCTTCTTCTTTCATTGTTACTAGGATATAATAATGATTTCCGAAGCATTTCAATTAGTAATGTCCTTTAATTTTTACTTGTCATATATAGAAAACTTTTCCGTTACAATGGAAGGATTTTTTTAGTGACTGTGCGATAACAATTAACGATCTTAACGAGAGACACCTTTTCAGCTGGGCTTCTAAATCTGATAAAAGCGCCTTTTTTATCCTAAATTATGCTTCCTTCCTTCCTTCAATGCTCACATACAATATTCAAAAATAAATCCAGCTTATAGAAAACTTTTCCGTTACAATGGAAGGATTTTTTTAGTGACTGTGCGACAACAATCAACGATCTTAACGAGAGACACCTTTTCAGCTGGGCTTCTAAATCTGATAAAAGCGCCTTTTTTATCCTAAACTATACTTCCTTCCTTCCTTCAATGCTCACATACAATATTGAAAAATAAATCAGGCTTCGTTTTACATTCAGTTTTGTGCTTGCACTGAATAACTCAATGCGTTGATTATAAAAACAATGCAAAAACATTTACTCTCAATAATGTAAAATTTTCTGATATTTTCTTTGCTTGGATTCGATAAGATTTAGTTGATTCCATGATACGTGGTTCTAAACCTTTAAAATAAGCTTTTACGCATCAAAAATCAGGATTCTTTACGGAAACTAGTTTCCTCTTTGAAATTTGCTCTTCGCTTGATAGCTGGTGGCGACGACTTGCGTTCAGCGATTTTGAACGTGCTCAAATTATGATGACGCGTTCTGATCAATTAATTTTTATTTATGGACAAATATTTGCTGGATTGCTGGTTTTTCATTTCATTGAACGATATAGACGCAATATACCACATATTTTACCAAAAATAGACTTTGCAGCTAGTTTTGACTATTATGATATTGGCATCCTTGAATGAATGGAGAGAGAGAGAGATCGTGAGGAAAGAAATAGCAAGGTTAAGGAGCTATTAAACTAAAGGTCCAATCGTACAGTAACTTAACAATTTTTTTCTGCGACTAGTTTCGTGCACATCCCTTATTTCAGTCTCCAGTGATCTCACATACTTAAACGTCTATGGCTTAGACTTTAAAGCCCTGTTACATGTTGAAACTTTTAGATGAAACTTGTGTGCAACGGTGTTACACGGTGCAATTTCGTCCTGAAACTTGTTCGTGGCACAAGTTTCGTTTGCACAAGTAGAAACTACTTTTGGTGAAACTTCTATCACGACGGAAGTTTTACCTTGCACCGCACAAGTTTCAGCAAAAAATTCAAAACGTTAAAGTCAAAAAAAAAAAGTTTTAACAGGACCTTAAACATTCTTTAGACGGAGCACTTATGGGGAGAGAGGGAGTCTGTGCATTGAGTCCATTTTCTCCGGCAGATTGCAGATAAAGGAAATAAGAATGCCAATTATAGTTATTTCACATTCTATATTTAAAAACATTCTCTTCAATATGGATGTCATTTTATGAAAAAGTCGCGACTTTGATTAAAGCTTGTCTCTGATATTTCCGACGTTATTGTCCTAACATCAGTGATAATAGTCACATTGTGTCAAGTTCAACGATTTCAAACATTACTTGGTACTTATCAATCAACAGATGCGTGGAAAGTTTTTTAAAAATATTTAGAGCTTTTTTTATTCGCGTCCGTTCCCGCTTTTATTCCCACACCCATTTCTCTAAACAGGAAACATCTTTTTTTTCTAAAATAAGAGTACTCTATCTCAAGCAGTGCCTTAAATTATCGTCTTTACTAGTATACATGTTGAGGGCTCGTTACATTTACACTGGAATCGTGAACATACGAGTCATTAGAGACGTTTAGCAAGATGTTTTTTGCTAGCCCTGCAAACCTCAAATTGCAGTTCGACGTCAGGCGGTTTCCTTCAAACTTTCGACATTTATCAAGGCGTCATAGCGAAGTTGTCGTCGGAAGAGTGACCATATTAAATTTCATTGATGCCGAGTGTTTAATTCTCGGTGTTTGCGGGCGTTTTTCAGGGCCCGATTCTTATCGGTTAGCGGTTAGCGATAAACATGATGCTAAAAGTCTCTATTTTCCCAGGTTATTTCCTGAATTTTCTACTGTTTCAAACCGAGTAGACTTTACAGTATGCATTTAAAATAAAAGTGACGAAAAAAAAAAAAAAAAACTCGAGTTAACGGGTTCGAGGGTCTCCCTGTAAGATTTCATAGTTTTCATAGACTCATGTAGTATTATTTATTTTTCTGTGTTAGATTGTTTAGGTTAACGTCGTCTTTTTGTAAAGTTATTTTGTTTGTTTGTTTGTGTAGTATTTTACATATGCATCTTTTACCAAATATTTGAACAGAAGTAAAATATCTTTAACCTTTAAACTTTGCATTTTTTCACCAGAGCAATATTATACAGACTTCGTTTCTGGCTGCCATCAAACTCCATTGGATCAGTGGTAAAAGTTAAGGGAGGTATTTTATCCTGTTACTCCGAGACCTCCTACGATCCCAAATGTCAAATATAAAACTAGAGATATATTTTACTGGGAATGGGAAATATAGTATGCATATGCACTCTACGGCCGAAAATTGTAGTTTTAGATGGTGGAGCGTTTGTTGGCGGTGAAAATGATACATTTGAACTAATTGACAGCGCACAGGACATGCAGTTGCCATAGCCAGCATTTAAAACTGACCCATTGGGCAGGTGTTACGAGTCATTCCTACTTCAAGCAAAGACAAGGGAAAAATAATCATTTACGATATAAAATAGATAAAAATAATGTAAATTACTGACTTTTTCCATCTTAAACTTTTCTTTTTTGTTATTTATTAGTCTTTTTGTGTATTTTTTAATTCAAAGTCTTGAAAAAAACTGTTCACTGATGACCACGTACACGTAGTCAAATCATTCTTTTTGTGAATATTTCCCCCCCTATTTTATCAAATGGCGGATTTCTTAGGAGTACGATGAAAATAAGCTTGTCATTTCAATTCTTGAGAGGCTAGAGATGCCCTTAACTACAAGATAAAAATTGATAAAAATTCAAAAATATATTATTTCGGAAGTCCTGTGTTAGGTGAGAGAGGAAATTTATATTTAGTCCCAGAAAAAACAATTCGTAAAATTAATCTAAGTATTTAACTTATCTGCGAAGGACCAAAACTTAATTATGAAAACAATAGAAAATTACGCGGAATAGAAAATTCGACTGAAAATTTGCATAATCGGAAAGAGAGTTTAAGGAATAAATTCTAAGCAAAACTGGGAACGTAACATTTATGAAGATTATAAGAAAAATCGATAAAAATAACGCTGTATAAATAATGGTATTTGACTGTCATACTGACACTTTCTTGACATTGCACTTGGTTGCCCTCTCGAATAAAGCATTTTTAGCTAATTATTCTTATTTTTTCGTACTAACACATTTCAATATTTTCTAATCACTAGAGATAGAAACGTTTCGGAAGGTTTCCTTGTAGATAATTGAAGCTAGATAATAAGCATAAGTTTTGCATCATCTCAGACTTTTACACCTGTTAGAACCTTGGGACCGATCTTTCGAGCCTTTGGTGTAGTTTTGGCTTCGAGTTTAAAATGTTTTTTTTAATCTCAACTTAACAATATTACTATTGTATCAGGGCAGGCACAAAAACAAGAGCAGTGCGTATTCGAATTTTCCATAAGTACTAGAATA
This sequence comes from Actinia equina, assembly GCA_011057435.1. Lineage (NCBI taxonomy): Eukaryota > Metazoa > Cnidaria > Anthozoa > Actiniaria > Actiniidae > Actinia > Actinia equina. Next base: position 109,896 of record WHPX01000153.1, read on the forward strand.
ATAAATTGTACGGAGAGCCCCAAGTCAGATTACATAATTGGTCTTTATTTATATGTGATTGTGTTCCATAACTGACCAATGACATGAATATAAATGACTCGAATTCTTTTATAGGCTTGGTTAATCAATCAGAACTTGGATTCTACCTATTCACCGACTTTCAAATTATGATAGCCGGAGTTTGATAGGGATATTCTAAATTTTAATATTCGATTTGTTTCCGCTGCTAATTTTGAGTTGTTTGAAAGTGTTAGAAAATTCAGCTCGATCCAATCAGCGGACCTGATTAATACACTAAGAGGTATGCCGATTCATTGGACGGTTTGCTTGTGAGGAACGGGGGCAAAACAAATTAAAGGTTGCACAGCGAGATCTCGTGCTGATTTTTTAAAAAAGATTCGTAATTTCCACCACTAGAAAACCGAGTTCTATCCGGCAGAGATGAAAAAAAGAATAACAACTAGCCTTGTTTCAGAGATTCACAGACATAGCAGGCCGCATGGGATTTTCTTTAACTTTCACAATCCCTTAAGTGTTGGAAGGTCAGCCAACTTCAAACTCCAGCATTCGAAGATGGATTCGCTGAATAGTAGTCGGTCGTCGAGTATTTCCAATGGAGATGTCGACCTAAAAAGCTACAGCAGTAGCAGCAGCACAAGTTTGGAGCAGAATTTCGAAAACCTTAGAATTGCTTTGAACGGAAAAGAAGACGAGAAGAAAGAAGAAATCGTAGGACCAACAGGAACTGTGAGAGGATTTAAAAATATAATCAAAGATCGAAAGAAACATCTTTCCAAAGCGGGAAGTATGACAGCTTTGTCCGAGGTGAGTTGACAAAGTTTCTGGAAGGCTCTTCGGACCATTGAATAATTCAAAAAGTCGTAATACTTAAATTAATCTTTTACTCGTATATTCAGGCGAATGAAGACTCCGAATCCCGCAAAATAATATTCTATTCGACGTCAATGGGAGGAATACGCTCTACCATTGCGAACTGTCAAAATATAAGAAAGATATTCCAAAATCTTCGATTAAAAGTTGATGAAAGAGATATATTTATGCATAAAGAATACCAAGCTGAGCTAGACAACCGTGTAGGAATGGAAGGAACTGCAGTGCCACAAGTTTTTGTCAATGGACATCTGCTAGGGGTAGGTTTTAGTAGTACTCCATAATTTAATAATCTAGTAGAAAAAAGTGTCGTGTAAAATGTTTAAACTTTATAGAAAAGTCCTCGACGAGAAGAATAGACTCAAAAGAATGTGATGTGTTTGTATTCTTGAGCAAATATAAATATTGTTTGAGGTTACTATTACCAAGTACATTTTCCCGAGTACAGTTTTTCAGACAAGATAGTGAAGTACTAAAATAACTTCCGTGATGACTTCTTGAAGTTTAGTTTAACACTTCAGAAGTTTTATGATAACCATGTCGTGGTCGACAGCATAGGAATTCAGCTTCGATACATTTGCCAAGTCTAGCATCCGCTTGCTAAAGCATTATAAATTCATAAAAGAATTCTGTGAAAGATCTTAGTTCATTTAACACTGTCTAAGCCGTCTGACGGTCTTTTTTACCAAGATAAAAAATGTTACTTTTTAAATACTGTACAAAAAATCCCATTAGATTTAGCATTTAGCCTCGACATAACAATGGCTTTTATGTTAAGTCCTTCAGTGAAGGTTTATAAACAAATCCTCTCCTCAGGATTCTATTGGTTTATAACTCTTTCTATTGATGTGGAACAATTTTTTGCTTTTCCTGCATATCCGCATATCAGAAATACTTAATGTAAAGACGTAGACTTTCGAAGTTTTATTTAACAGTCCATCTTTCAAGCAGTCTGAATTGCGTTTTTATTTACGATTTTATTGTCAGATTTTAACTAGTTTTTTTTTTTTTTTGAATAAAGTTCTTACAGAATAACAAGACCGCTGTTAGTATTCAAGGTCGTTGGAGTGTACATTATCGTTGTTGCTGATCAAAAAAGCGGCTGATTTATTGTCAAAGACATCTATTGTTTTTGAAGCCTTTGATCCTCGTTTTCCAATGCTTATTCGAGTTCATAAAGTCCATAAACAAAAGATATATGATACCAGTAGAACAGTCCTGGAAATTGAAAAATACACGTTTTTAAATTCCTGGTTGTCTTGTGCTCAATACGATATATTTAATCTTAATTAATTTATTGATTAGCTCTCGCTTTTTTGTGACTTTTGACACATACGGCTAAAGGCTTTGACTTTCTAATCTTTTTTGATAGGTCGCTTTTAATTTCACAATTCCCGGACCTGTCGTCATATACCTTGTTGGTTCTCTGCTGTGCTTCGAAGGTTTTTATTTAACTTTTCCATTTTTCTTCACTTCCAAAAATCAAAAAAATTCAATTAAATTAGGAACGAAGGGCGAAATATTTTTAAGCTGCAGCACTTTTCGAAATTCTTGGCCTCATTAACTGCAAGGACAAGGGAAATTTTGATCCCCCATTGTTGGAAAAAAAGTTAAACGAAGTTTTCATTAACCACATTCAGTGAGATAAAGAATTAAAAATACCAAGTTATATAACACTAAAATACCAAATTGTGTTTCCGACGTCATTAATTTTTGAGTCATTCTTAACATTGTCTGCTTGTATAAATATTCTCAACGACATCTGCTTACTATAAGTGTTTGAAAAGAAAATCATTGTATTTTACACCTTTTTCTGTTCATTAAGAGAAAATGTACATTCATTTGTGCCAATAGTTGTATCAATAACGTGTAATGTACTTTCATCAGCACCACAAGTAACATCATTAGCGCGGATCAACTTTCAATAACGATATTTGAATATGCGTGTACATTCATAGGCATCAATGGACAATCAATAGCGCGTTTGTACATTCATATGCGCGGAATGTATTTTCTTTTGCGCGAAATTCAACTTCAATAACACCAAATGACAAACAGTAGCATTTATGGACAATCATTTACCCAAAAGTGAAAATTCATTAGTGCTATTAACATAATCATTGACAATCTATAATGCGTTTGGACAATCATGAGGGTCAATGTTATATTCTATAGCGTGGTTCGACAAACATTTGCATGATTCGAATGAACAATAAGAGAAATAAAACAATTATTAACGATTTTTGTTTATCACTTTAAAACATATAAAATAAAAAAAAACTCAGGTAACTGCCTCCATAATAGCGGCTGCGTATGAGAATAGCAATTAGCTCACTTAAAGCAGCAATCAAAGCCGACATCAGCCGTCCAGAGATCCAACAACATACGAACGATCGGGCTGAGGCAAGACGACAAGGGATTGCTCTAGGTCACTATAGAACGCAGTTGCTAATGGAAGGGCTCCAGAGAAATGTGGCAACTATCACTATCGCTAAATGTGGTCAGTGGTTCAGTTATATGCAAACGTATTTGCCACGATGTATAAATAGCGAAGAAATTAAAGGCTAAAATAGATAAAAAATCGCTAATGATTGTTTTATTTCTCTTATTGTTCATTCGAATCATGCAAATGTTTGTCGAACCACGCTATAGAATATAACATTGACCCTCATGATTGTCCAAACGCATTATAGATTGTCAATGATTATGCTAATAGCACTAATGAATTTTCACTTTTGGGTAAATGATTGTCCATAAATGCAATTGTTTGTCATTTGGTGTTATTGAAGTTGAATTTCGCGCACAAGAAAATACAATCCGCGCATATGAATGTACAAACGCGCTATTGATTGTCCATTGATGCCTATGAATGTACACGTATATTCAAATATCGTTATTGAAAGTTGGTCCGCGCTAATGATGTTACTTGTGGTGTTGATGAAAGTACATTACACGTTATTGATATAACTATTGGCACAAATGAATGTACATTTTCTCTTAATGAACAGCAAAAGGTGTAGCTTTCAGTTGGTCGTTTCAGCTTACATCTCATTTGCGTCATTCAAACAGGAAAGAAACGTCATCTCCTGTGGTGTCGTATATTTAGAGAAATAAACTTCTTCAATAGGATGCAAATGGTTAAAGACTTTTAATTATTTGACTGAGCAGCTGTACCGGGTAAAGTGGATGAATATATTGATGGTTTTCACGGCGGCCATGTTGGAGGAACTCAACAAAAGAATTGTCCATGAATTCTTTTGTTATGTACTCCAACATGGCCGCCGTGTCTTTTGTTATTTAATTCTCTTGGGAATGGTTGAAAACCATCAATTGCTTTATAACCTTGTAATGCCCCAGCTTAGAATATATATGTTGAAGACGTTATTACTTTGGAAATTATGATTGCAATTTTTGAGTTGTAAGTGGAAGGCATTAAATAGAGAGTACTCGTGGAAATTGGTTTGTAAAGGCGATATTTCATTCGCTCGAGTACAAAGTAGTTTTTGTTTTTATGTTTTTTGTTTTGCAATGCAAATCCATTAAACCGCCTCTGCCAATACCTTAATTTGCCCGTTCCCCTGCGAATCCCTTGCTTATTCCTCTGCGAATCCCTTGCTTGTTCCTCTGCGAATCCCTTGCTTATTCCCCTGCAAATCTCTTGCTTATTCCTCTGCGAATCCCTTGCTTGTTCCTCTGCGAATCCCTTGCTTGTTCTTCTGCGAATCCCTTGCTTGTTCCTCTGTGAATCCCTTGCTTGTTCCTCTGTGAATCCCTTGCTTGTTCCTCTGTGAATCCCTTGCTTGTTCCCCTGCGAATCCCTTGCTTGTTCCACTGCGAATCCCTTGCTTTTCCCCCTGCGATTCCCTTGCTTGTTCCTCTGCAAGTCCCTTGGGTGTTCTCCTGCGATTCCCTTGTATGTTCCTCTAGCAATTCCATGGCGTTGCCCTGTCAATCCCTTGCACGTTCATCTGCCAATGCTTTGCGTTTTCGGGCTGCTGCACTGTAATAATGTTTTTTAATTTAAAATATTTCAAAAAAAAAAAAGATTTTCTTGGAAAAATAGAACAATAATGAATCGTCGATATTCCGAAACCTTTAAGCAGCTGGTTTCAAATATTTATAGATGATCTTTATTTAATTTCATTTTTTAGGGAACAAAGGAAATCACAGAACTCAACGAATTAGGGCAGTTAAAAAGTCTACTGTCAGACTTTGAGGTAAGGTCGGTTAGGTGTTTTTGAGGTGTTTTTTAGGCGTACCTTGTACATTTCCGTCTGAAGAGGCTCTAGGAGGACGCCTCCAGCCTACTTTATCCCGAAGTCCCATTAGGTATATCCTCAAAACCTCTTTACACGAATTCAAATTTCAGTTTCTGGGTGATCACTATCTCATTGTCGTATCTATCACGGATACATAGATGTGAGCTTGAAGCCACAAGCCGGTTAAAAAAAATCATAAGTCCTTTTCTACTCCATTTAATTCTCTTTTGTGGTTCACTGAAGATTATAGGGGCACCATTGTCGAAACATACCAGTACGAAAATTCTTTGCAAGTTTCATGTCAGCTTGTTTAACAAAACACAAGATATGATGATGTTATCCACAATCTACAACAACAAATCAACAAATCGAATGAACAAGCAAACGAAGAAAAAAAAACAACCAAACATTCTGTGCAGAACTTAATTTTATTTTTTAGGGTGTATTTCAGGTTCTTTTTTTTCCTATCTGTCTTGCAGAAGTTGAACGGTTCTGTGTGTGAGACGTGTGGAGGTTACGAGTACGTCAACTGCACTTCATGTAAAGGTAGCAAAACCTCAAGAAAGACGCGAATCTCGCGGGAAATTAGTGTATTGAAGTGTACAGTGTGTAACGAAAATGGACTCCAACGATGCCCTACTTGCACTGTGAATTCAGAGCAGGATTTACAGAAGCCCGAGTGAACGCGAGCAATTACTGAATCTACTCATAAGCCTGGCATTGTAGGACTTTGTACAGAAATGAATTGATATGAAGGAAGAAATGTTTATCATAAACATTAATGCTTTAGAGTGGTATTCATAAACCCGTGAATTACACATAAGCCTAATACAAATTAGTTGACTATTATTCCATTGCTTTGTTGTCATTTCACTATTACCCATTAACTAAGTAATGGTATTTGTTTCACGGGCTTATGAAAATTACTCTAGTACTTAATAGATTATTTTCTTCTATATTTGGCTGTATATATATTTATATTTTACACATATTTAATAACTGTTGTATGGATCTTACGATTAGCGCAAGAATGCTATGTTAAGTATTTATCTATGATCTAAACCAAAAGATAAACTATAGTATATGCTTCGCCCTTCTTGTACTAACGCGTGGCTTTGCAAACGACCTAAGAATGCATTTGTAGTTTCGTATCTTGCTGCATTGTCTCATGTTGTTAGAGGCAATTGAAGTTTGTACTTCTGAGCACAATATTTGATGCGTATACGGAAGTGTGCGCGTATTTGCGTGCGAAAACGTTTGCGGTAAAGTGTAATATATTAGCCCAGATTTTTTCTATCAGTTTCAGTTTATATAATGAATAAAGACACTTCAAGACAGGTAATAAACTATTAAACTTTATTTCAAGATAATTTTTTTTATTTTTGAAAATCGTCTACCATTAACAACTATCTCCGTGCCACAGGGATCCCAAACCCAAGAAATCTTACACTAGTAATTCTTAGGGTGGTAAGCCTGTGGTATGAGAGATTCTAAATAGAGTTCACTTATCGTATATGTAAAGGGAGGGAAGGAAAACCTAGAGTTACACACTTCGAGCTAACCATTTTTCGAGTTGCGCGCTCCGACACACCCGGCATATTTTAAAGGCCACACCCACTGACATCTGTGCGTAACTCGATGACTAACAACTAGTGAGCAACAACAACAACGATTAGCAAGACACATGTGTCAAGCTAGAAGCTTTGAGACTGTAATAAAGTTTGTTATTATTATTATTACAAACAAACAATCGATAGATTTTTACTCGCATTTTTGAATCCGTCCTGTGTCCTTACTGAATGCAAATGGCACCAAACGGCGTTGGAGATCCTCGAGACTTCATTCTGATTTTTGCTTGTTTAAATCGAAGAGAAATTGCTTGATTTCCCTGATGGACAATTCACGCCGTACCTATTATCCTAACTTTATTTCAGAAATCTCCCATGACCAAGCGAAGCTGTTCAAGGCTTGTAACGGTTCTTCTCAACCTGCACACCGACAGCGCAGCATTCTTCCACCTCATACTGATCCACTCACGCTAGCTCAAGAAAGGGGTGAACACTTTGCTCTTAAAATTTCTACCATATCAGGAGTGAACTTGATACTTACAGTTCTACTAGCTCCGCGTCTTCTCCCTGGTCCACACACTGTTTCACCGGTGCTGGTCTCTCTCAGTTTGCTTGTCCCTCTGAAGAGGATATGAAAGATCTTATCGTTTCATTCAACAAGAACTGCTGCTTATTAGATCCGCTTAAATCCTCACCGCATCTTCCTGTTTGTTTGGAAACGCTGTTGCCTATTAGATAGATAGAAACCTTTATTTACACAGGGTTATCCAGTCAGATATACAAAATGCAATCTGATATCAAAAGGAGCCCTAAAGATGAAGATGAAGATGATCAACCTTTCATTACAAGCGGGAGTTTTTGCAGAGTCTTGGAAGTGTACTCTTGTTCGTCCTTTGCTAAAGAAGTCTGGAATGGACCCTAAGATCTTGAAGAACTTCCGCCCTATAAGCAATCTTCAATTTGTGTCAAAACTAACAGAGAAGGTAGTTGCTAAGCAAATTTCTGACCACATGACGTAAATTTCACTCGACAGAAACTTCACTGGAACTTAGTGCCGCTTTCGACACCGTTGACCACTCTACACTTCTTGAGAAGCTTGAAACGGTGATTGGCATTCATGGAACTGCCCTCTCTTGGTTCGCGGCACTTTCTCTCAGACGTTTTCCTTACTGTATGGTGTACCACAGGGATCATGTCTTGGTCCCCTCCTCTTCTTAATCTACACGAGTTAGCTGTTTGAGATTCTTAATTCGCATCTGCCATCTGGCTGATGCTGATGCTGATGCTGATGCTGATGACACCCAGATCTACCTGTCATTCAGTCCCAGTGTAAGCACCAGTCAAGCTGATGCTCTTTCAGCGGTAGATAACTGCTTTTATTTCTCAATTGACACGGTTTTCTTTGTTATTCACAAGGCTTTTTTTAACTCTTTCTCAAGACATAATTTATTTCAAGATGCCTGTAAACCTCCTCTATAACATTTTTGATCGTTTATTATCAGTAATTTTAAGTAATTTGTTATTATTTGAATGTTTTTTTAGAGAAAGAAATTTCAAAGCGCATTTGGCGCAATGGGAGTGTAATCGCTGTAATCTGTTATATCAAACAGGTTTCTTGCTTTCGCTCTTTTCTTAGGAAATGTTTTGGAGGATATTTATGTCAAGGAAGAGTTTCAGTTACGAAACAAGCAATCTAGTGGAGTTATTTTAGCTTCGTTGTAAAGTAGCGAACGGACTCCTGGCGTTGTGTGACAATAAACAAATCGAAAGCTATGAGAAAGGAAGGCTTATTTTTATCCCCGCTCTTGCTCGAAGAGTAAAAGTTTGACTCGTAAGATTTTTTGGTGAGTGATAGTTGATATTTATAAATAACTATGAAAAACTCGACTAGATTTCTTCTTTGTAACTAAAACTTTTTATTTGTCAGAAAAGTTCTTCATTGAACGCAAGATTCTATTAGTCGCTCGAAGGTTTAGATTTCTCGAAGCGACATCTGACCAGAAAATTTATGAGTTTCGATGCCGTAAAACACGTTATAAACTTATCGATATAGACTCAAAATTAATATATATGTAATATATATTCCTGATATTGTGATATTTCACATTTTGAGATAAGGTAGCGAACGTGCCTGGACTTGGTAGCGAAACGACCTTTTAGGTAAGTAGTGCAAGGTAGCGAAAAGACCGGATACCCGTTTGAACTATTGTTTCTCTCATTATTGATTGCTGAATTGAATGGCCAATTAGAATCAAGTAATTTGGCGCCGTAGTCGAGTGAAAGGAAACACCAACTGGTATTACAGAAAGAAGCGGAAGTGAATCGATTACATCCGGGGCTCAAGAAAGTGCCACATCACGTGATAGGGAATTTTTTCCGGTTGGTGTCTTTATAAAATCGGCGCGAAAGTAATGCAAACTGGCTTGACTGTATGATAATCGCACTTCTATAGAAAGAAAAGCATTTTTAAGCGCTAAAAGTCCGAACGTGGAAAGCTTTTTCATCACTAACAGGTAAGCATGCATATGCCGTGATCGGCACTGACTGGAATAGAACGTTGATAAGAAAGTATATGATTACTATACGATCAAAGCGTGCTGATGCTCGGACATACTAAGCATGGCCATTATGGCCTATCGTAAATAAGTATTACTTAGCTTCTAAAAAGCCGCCCCACGGATGAATTGAAAGTTATAGATATTTTTCACGTTTTCTAACTATTACAATAGTAAAGCCGGTGATTTTGAGTGTTTGAATCGCAATCGTGTCTATCAAACTGCGATCTTAACCCACAGCAAATGCGCGCCAACACTCGGGTCTTTGCCCAATCTAAAATCTGATTTATCTATTTATAATATTTATTAAAACTTGATTTATCGGTCCTTATATATATAATCAATGTTAACTTTATTTCGAAAAACAAGTAATAACGATCGATAAGTCTGTATTTCACTTTACAGAACGAGGCACGGTCATAATATATAACGATCGATCAGTCTATTCGTCCTTTGCAAGTTACCTCACATAGACCAAGAAAATAGCAACTTAAATTATATATATCGAATGCTATAGATTTCATTCTTTGATATGTTTTAGAGAACTATATGATGCCTAAGTTTAGAGAAGTTCAGATCGTTTCACCGTTTTGTTTTCAGGTTGTGAAAATTTGATTTTCTTCACATAATTCTGACCTTACTGCTTTAGGGTTTGCAAAAGTCGTTGAAACATTTTTAGTGTTCTAAATGTTTTTAAATTCGATTTATGTATGTCTTAAAAGTGAGTTTGATAAAAACTGCTCTGCATGAAATACTTTTTTATTTCGGCTGCCATCCTGGTGGACCAAACTAGTCCACCAGCGAGTTTTCGCCATTTATTTACACTAAAAATACGGAACTATTTCAGTACTGCTCTAATACTCCAATTCTTTGCTCAGAGTTGTATTATTGGTGGCTCTGCATGGCCATAGGATTTGTTTTTTGATTAGAACCCGAAAACCCAGTAAACATTTTCTTGCACCAGCAAAATACACGTGGTTGGCAGCAAAAAACCACTCGGTTGCAAACGATGAATTTCACTTTATGGAACGAGGCATGTCATGAATAATGATCGATTACTCTATACTCTTTATATAACGAGGCATATCATAATAACGAACCATAAGTGCGTATTTGATTTTTAGAACGAGACTTCATAGACTGCAAGCAGCAGTAAGGGGGACTCGCGGTCACCATTCGGAATACGCCGGGGATTACCTGCCCCCACGTAACGGCGGCCCCCTCGGGAATTATTCGAGCCAACTCTACGGACTTTTAGGCAAATATCCGATTTGTCCACCTTACCCGTACCAAACCCGTAGGCAGTAAGGGGGACTCGCGATCACCATTCGGAATCGCCCGGGAATTACCCGTGTTTATGCACTAGCGTCCCCCGCGGGAATTACCCGTGCTCTGTTATATGTTGCGCGAAGATTTCCTTACTGCTGCTATGTTTGTGTCGCAAACGGAGGATAAAATATTCCTTAGATATAGATGGACACCATCAAAAGCATTAGTAACAAGACTGTGCGCCGACTGCGAACTCAGGTGCTGGACCGCTTAGACGCCGACTTTGCCTTCACAACGTTTATGGAGGGAGATATAGATGAGACGATGAGCGAGGAAAGAGCAGAAAGGATAATTGACTTAATGCCCGAAGGTAATTACCGCCTGGAGTTGACGTTTATAAAGTATTTAGACGGCGAGTGGATAATAGAAAAGGGCAGGAATCCAATACGGGCGTCTGGCAAGAAGGACCTGTTCGTTTTAAACAAGGACACACGTCATGGGGCGCTGGTGGGCATCGACATGTTGTTCTACGAAGTTGCTTACCCGGTCACCGTGGTTATTTACGGTGCGTATGAAATTAAGAACCCGGACGTTAAGAAGCTCAAACCAATGCGGCATCCGGGTAACTGCGTGGGTAAGTTAGTTAGAGAGTTCTTCGAGGATTCCTCTAGGGGAGGTAAGCTTACGTTGAAGAGAAGAGAAGCCATCAGGAAATGGGAGCATGCTACTCGTAGGGCAGGAGCCACCATTGAAAACATCAAGAAGTTAGAGGTTGCTTTAGAAAGGCGCATACACGTGAAAGACATCACCGACGGCTTCATTTACTCCGGGACGCACAAGTATGGGGGCCGGGGTGCGCCTATCGTAATTTACCAGCATAACGCACATGCGTGGAGGGAGTTAAGGTTCCCAAAGAAGAAGGAGACGCGCGTTTACAAGGAGTCGCCGCTTGCAGAACTAATGCACGAGAATTCTATTTGGTTAATGGATGCGGAGGGAAGTCAATTTATGACCCAAGATGGTACTTTGTATCGTCCTGAAGTGGAACAGCTGCGCATTCAAAGCGCCTGTGAGACTTTAGGAGAAGACTTCTCCGACGAAGTGCTTAGCAGTCGCAGTTTGGACTTCTTAGCCGCAAAGAAAAGAAACGGGTGGAAATCCACACCGGAGGAGTTCAAAGATATAGCTAAAGCTTGTGTAGAACATGGTCACGGTGGTCTGTGGAACATGGAGTACGATGAAGACGAATACGTGTCGCTGGATATGAAACATTGTTACCCCGCAAGCTTTAAGGGCCTGGGAGACTGTAAGGAATATTATGATAGATACGGGCATCCAGACTCGCAATTCTTTCGTGTTGCGTTGGATGGTCACTACGACGCCCCAGCAACGGGGTTTGTACGGTTGACCACCTGGAAATTAGCAGCGGGTCTGCACCCCATAATCTATGCGTGGTATGGGAAGCACCTGCAGGAGAAAGAATGGATACCGGTGCCCCTATTGAAGTTCTTTGAAGAGCGCAAACTTTTAAAATACACAGCGCATGAAGCCATACTTTGTCACAGCGCCTTCACGCAATGGTTACCGGAGCATAACCCCACAGCGCGTGTGGTCATAGGTAAATTCACGCAGGGCGCTAAGGAGGGTGAAAAACATATGCAGCGACGCCTAATAACGGACGCCGGCGAGTTAAGCTTCCTCATAAAACGTGCGCATGACAAAGGAACGATGGTGTCTGTAGAGAAATGGGACTACCTTGTCGACGATAAACTACACGAATGGAATGCGCTGTGTTATTACCAGGACCATCGACCGCAGTATTACCATCTGCGTGCCAGCATGCTCGCATATGCGCACATTAACCTATTAGCGATGCTGTTAAGATTTGACAAAGAAGATATCCCCCGCGTAGCCACGGATTCCTTATACGTGAAACCGCACGTGTTGGAAAAGATGAAGGAATTCTACACTGCCGATGAACTTGCAGAAAGTGGCCAATGGCGCGTCAAAGATGAGGAGATAAGGTCTTGGAGGGCACGTGTAGAATATCACGGAGAACACACCCGCGGTTCCATTACGCCTACCAAAGAGCCTCTACCTTCAGTTGCGGACCCTATTTCCTACCAACGCTTCTCTTACCTCTATGGTACCGGCGGCAGTGGTAAAACTACGCGCGTGTTAGAACTCTTTCCTAAGATAAAGGTGCTAACGCCAACACATCGTTTGGAAAGAGAACTCTGCGAAATGGGCCACGACGCTCAAACGTACCACAGCTTCTTCCGTTGGAATGGCCAAAAGTGGGTACCAGAAGCCATCCACGACATACCTCCGGTGATACTTTGGGATGAGATTTGCACCGTTCCTTTAGAAATCCTCAAAGAATTCGTAGAATTCCTCCGTGGAAAGTGTCAAGTAATATTCGCCGGAGATCCCTGCCAGCCTCCTCCAATAGCCGGAGAGATGCCCCACGAATGGCTGAAAGATTTCGTAGACCATGCGGAGGAAATTAACACCGACTACCGCAGTAAGGATCAAATAAGAAACCTGAAAGCGGAATTGAGGGGCCTCAGTGACGCCGAGCAATGCAAAACACTGCGCAAACGCATACGAGCGAAGAAATACGAGGACTTTCTATACGCCTGGCACCCTAAGGATCTGGTGCTAAGTAGTAAGCGCGCGGCACAGTCTCGCATACAGAAAGACTTACTCAATATACACCGAGAGCGCTTCCCTACGCATTTGGTGCCCGTTTCTTACAAACCCCACGACACCCGCATGCAAAAAAGAGACGTCTGGGTACCTGGTACCGACATCCAACTGCAGAACGCAGTAACGCATGATAAAGCCTGGGTACCCATAGAAAAGGTGGAAAAAATAACCTCCCATCCAGACTGGCGCTTAGGCTATTGCATGACAGTCCACAGCGCGCAAGGGCTTACCATAAAAGAAACCTTATGGATCATAGACCAGCGGCTGTGTTGGAGCAACCTTATCTACACCGCCGTAAGCCGCGTGGAGTATGCCAAACAGTTAAGAAGAGCCTGGGGGCCGCAACTGCGTTACGATAAGACACCGGAAAAAATAGCCGAAGAAAACATTGCTAAGAAACTCCTTCGCTACAAGCGGCACGACGAAGAAAAAAATATGACGTTCGACCTATGCGTGGACGACGTCTATAAGAAAGGGGCAAGGTGTGCCAAATGTAACATACCTCTACTATGGAGGTTTGACCCAAATGACGATCAGCAGTTCTCCGTGGATCGTATAAATAATAAGCGCGGCCATTGTAGAGGCAACGTAAGGTTGACATGCCTAGAGTGTAATCGGGCGCGTGGAGCAGCACTACTCTGAGTCTTTGGGGACTATGAGCAGCTCTTCCATGACAAATCCACGACTTGGGCCATTTAGGTAATACAACACGGGTTGCCCTTCCTTGGTGACGGACTTTGAAATCTCATACGTTTCCAAAGACCAGTTAGGATCCGTGGCTCTCTTACTGCCACCTTCGAGTTCCCCCGGCTGATAGAGGTATCTGACCACTATGTCGCGGGGGAGCTTTTTTTCCTTCAGTCCGACCGCCCTCGAACTTCTGACGTAGGACTTGTGTTCCACGTGTTTCTTTTTTATGGCATCCTTGGGTTTCATTCCCGTAGCCCTGGCCGCCTCGTTGTTCAAAGCCGCGACGACCTGGGGGAGCCTCTGAGTCCATTCCCTGTTGCGTTTAGAGGGATCTTCCAGCTCTTTCCAATACTGGTACCCAAAGAGACGCTCGGCCAGGGTCTTATTAAATCTTTCGACGATGCTTTGACCCCTGTGGTACTCAGCTTCGGCTCTCCTAATTTTAGTGTCGTGGTCTTTCAGGGTTTTGGTAACGACGCCCATGAACTCTGTCCCCGCATCCACTTGCAGCAGCTTAGGCCATTTCAAGACGCGCTTATAAATCCTACCTAGGGCTTCTGCGACTTCCCCAGAATCCTTGCTGGTTATGGGTTCGGCGTCCTTGTATCTGCTTGCGATATCAACTACGGTCAAAGCGTATCTATAGGTCTTTTTTCTCACCTTGTCGTGCGGTAAGAAAAGCAAATCCGCCTGATGAACTTCATTGGGGGTATTTACGGTAAAGCTGGGCCTGGGAATGTACTTAGGCACGGGAAGATAAACCTGCCAGAGGGTTTGTTTTCTTAGCCAGTTCTTAGCCGTTTCATCTGATACCCTGGCCGCGGTCGCGAGTTTTTTAATAGCCGACGCTCCTTTCCAATAGCCTTCAGGCCCATAGTAAATCCTTTTGAGTTTGTCCTCTACGCGGCCCATTATATGAATTCCAAAACAAGATTGATCTTGCGTCCGTTAAAATCCACCGTCTTTCCGTCCACCTTAATGGTGATGTTTATGCTTTCTACCAAATTAGACAAGTCATAACTCAAAGAAATGGGAGTGTATTCTTCTGAGTCAAATGGATTACCTTTGGGCAGAAACTTGGACATAAGAGAAGACTTTTCTCCATTGTTGTAACTATGAACCAAGTCGCAATAGACTTCATAAGATGATGCGACTTTCCATTTCACAGGTATGGCTGTGTTGGTAATTTCCTTGCCTGAGACACCTAGTAAAGATCCTAATGCATCAGCTTTTCCTAGGGTTACCGAGAAATTGTTAGGAAGATTATGTTTGAAGGTCATTTCGTGCGGCAGCCCTGTGGTGAGAGTATAACCGCGCTTGGCGAGCTCCTTAGCAAGGGTGATTGGCGTGTAATGTCCATCGGGTAGCATTACGCTTTGATAATTGTTAGATCCCTTATGCACGGTGACCATACCATTGACTAAATTATACCAAGAATTGTACAAAGAGCAACTAACCAGCCTAACCTTATGGGCTTTGATGGGGGGGGTTCAGATAAGTGGTAAAGTTATTCTTGTCGCTTTCCAAAAAGACGATCATTATATTCTAGGCGCCAAAGCGCCAAGCTTAGACTAAATACGCCAAAGCTACGCCTCCTGCCAGCCCTGCGATTCCTACGAAGACCAACTCATTGTCTTTTTGTTTCTTAGAAGGCTGGTAGTAATTCTTGAAGTGTGGCTTTCTTAACCTAAAGTCGGGATGCGCCTGCGCATAGAGCTTAAAGGCGTAGTCTGTATTTTCGAAGTTCTTATCCGCCTGCATCTTGTCTTGGTAGTTCTTGTCCAACCAATCCCTGTAAGCTTGTCTTTTTTCATTCCAAGCCGCCACGTCTTGCTGATATTTCTCCAGCGCTAAGTCGTGTCTCTTCCTTTCGGCGGCTAAATCTCCGCTGCGATCACCTCTAACTAATCTATCCAAATACTGACCACCATAATTAGCTCCAGTGAATGCTAAAGCTGCAATAACTCCACCTGCGACCACGCTAACCATTTATACATTAGGGAGGTACTTTTCCTTCCGTAGGTAATCCTTTACCATGATAGCCCCACCCACGGCGGCGGTCATCTTAGCAAAATTAGCGAAGCTCTTGCTTGGGTCTTCAGTAAAGTCTTCTTTGAGCACTTTCTTACCTACCCAACCAATACCCGCAACGATGGAAGTAATAATAGCTGCTTCTTCAACAGTTTTTAATAACGCGGTCGACATTATATTACAAAGCGAGAAGGAAAATCTAGGTCGCCACGGGTGATAAATCTACTCCATTTCAGGGATCTTACTTTTTCTAACAGCCGGTTCCACAGGTGCGTGATATGTTGCGGCCTCCCACTTTACTTTTGGCTTCGTAGCCCGCCATTGTAAGTAGAGGCTGCCTGCTGCTATAGCGACTCCTAACGCGCCAATGACGTATCCCGGATTGATAAAGGATTCCTCTTCTTTTTCCTCCACCTTTTCTTCTTTTTTGGCTTTGTTCTTTTTATTCATCTCCGCGAGCTTCTTACCGGCAGCAACTCTGCCTGGAGATTTAGCCTTGGTAATCTTGGTATCTTCTGCGGGTGGTTGTTCTTCGGTGCCACTCATCTTATATCTAAGGACTTGAAGGACTTGACAAGTAACTTGATGACGACTTGACAATGACTTGGCAATGACTTGACAACGACTTGACTAAGTACTTGAGGTGACTTGACAACGACTTGACTAAGTACTTGAGGCGACTTGATCAGGTACCTCAGCAAGTGCCGCCTGGAAGACCTTTTCGACTTCTCTGTCCTTCTTGAAGTCCTTCCAAGACACCAGTACCTCCTTCAAGTCGACGTGCTGAGCTACGTGAAGTGCCGCAGAGGCGACTGCCATTAACTTACCGCACTTCAAAGACAACCACCCACAGGTTATCTTAAGTTCTTGGGCGATGACATAGTCCTCGCTTATGTCCTTCCGCAGTTGCTCCACGTCGTCTATGGGCAGCGCAAGTCCAAGCAATTTAGTGGCAAGTCGGATAGCGGAGTCTGCTACGGCGTCCGTGGTCTTACTTGCAAGGGCAGCCTCGTACCTCTTATGGAACTTCTTAACTTCCTCGTCGGACAGCTTATTAACCTGCTCATGGGTAAGTTCCTTACCTATCATTTCTTTACACTTCCCAGAAGACACAAGGATGTTAAGTTGTTCCTTAAGGTTACTTTCGTCTAACTGCGCGGGGACTTCATCTAAGAGCTGCTCAATGTCCATATATCTTTATGGAATACGGAAACCTCAAAGAGAAGATCATCTTGGAATGTTGGTGCGTTTTTAGGTGCCGCATGTATTCATGCAACTGTTCCTTGGATATCTCACCGCCGTAGTCGCTTAAGATGGTTTCCAGGTCAGACTTGCTCGGAGTATAAAATACGACAAGTGAACCTATGTTTTCCCTGAAGGGTTTAGAGACACTGGTAAGCTGCTGGGAAAGCAACCAAACGCTGATATTGTCGTGTCTACCGCTGAAAGCGAGCTTCACTAATTCGGAGGTGCGTCTTTTTACGTCGTCCCCACAGGCAATGTCATCCAATATGAGGAGCGTCTGCGTATCTTTAGGGAATTGTTTGTGCCAAAACTTAAGATGCCCAGATAACTCGTTAGGGTCTAAAATATCTACGAAGAAGTCGTCATCTTTCGCGCCTATGCCCGTCCAGGTGCGGTTATTCACGTAGGTAGGGCATAATAGCACGATATAGTCGAAGCGGTATCTAAAGGGTCCTAATAGCTGCTCTACCACAAATTGGGTCTTTCCGCAGCCGGTGGGTCCTACTATCAGAGCGTTACAAGGCATGTGATCTGGGTTCATATATAATGGAGCCCGTGGAAGCAGTAAGAAGGATTGCCGGCGACGCAAAGGATAAAAGAGACACCATAGAAATGCAAAGGGAGGAGATCGATCGGTTAAAAGAGCGCGTGCAGGAATTGTACGATGAAATGTGCGGCCTGAAGCGCGCGGAAAGGTTTGGTGCGCTTTTGACGATGGCCGGTTGGGCGAAGGAAAGCGTGCAGGACTTTATGCGATATCCCCTGTAGAATGTTGACAATAAGGTTAAATCTTTGTTAAGGATGCCTGGAAACTATTTAAAAAGTGTCTTAGAATGTTGACAATAAGGTTAAATCTTTGTTAAGGATGCCTGGAAACTATTTAAAAAGTGTCTTAGAATGTTGACAATAAGGTTAAATCTTTGTTAAGTATATGCTATTTCAAAAGTGTCTTAGAATGTTGACGTTTAGGTTAAATCTTTGTTAAGGATGTTAAATGGAGGCTAAGATATTGTTAAGTATATATGGACTGCTTGTTGTGTAAGAAGGTGTTCAGCACCAAACAAAGACTTCAATACCACGTTCGTCGCGGCGTTTGTACAAAGAAACCCCTTAGCCGCGCTTGTAAGGATTGCGGTAAGGAATTCAGCACCGTTCAAAAGATGCAACAACATCAGGATAAACGCATTTGTGGGCTTTGTAAGGACTGTAATAAGGAATTCCACAACCCCTTCGAAATGCAGCAGCATCTGAAAAGGGGCGTCTGTAATCGAACCAGACAGTGTAGTTTCTGTAATAAGATACTTAGTAGTCGTCAACGTTTACAGACGCACCGGAGAACGCATGAAGTGAATTATAGGTTTCTCTCCCGCGCTTACGACTTGGAAGGCGTGGATTGCTACCAATGTGCGGATTTGATGTGTCGCTGCCCGCATAAAGAGGATTACTTAAGGAATCGCATAGATTACCATAAGAAGATAGTCCGTACTTTCCCCTCTTTTGAACGCGCCGAAGGCGTTCCGTGGACTAAAAGGGAGTATTGGAGGCAGGAGTGCGATCGTTGTGGTTGTGTTAGAGAAGAGGAACATATCTTCAACTGTCTTAACAATGTCAACATTCTAAGACACTTTTGAAATAGTTTCCGGGGTGTCTTAACAAAGATTTAACCTTATTGTTAACATTCTGAGACACTCTTTGAAATAGTTTCCGGGGTGTCTTAACAAAGATTTAACCTTATTGTTAACATTCTAAGACACTTTTGAAATAGTTTCCGGGGTGTCTTAACAAAGATTTAACCTTATTGTTAACATTCTGAGACACTTTTGAAATAGCATTTCTTGGGGCCTTTAATAGTAAGGTAGGGTTTGCGCAAAGAGTCTCAAATCCCATCCTTATTTTTATTTATTATTATTAAGGATAATGAATAATAATAAATAAAAATAAAGACCCCTTTAAAGGGGCCTTGCAGAGTCCCCTAAGTATATGGTAGCCTACTTCACGGCATTCTTTGGGGGCGCCCTAATCACCCTTTCAATATATGGACTGTATTACTTGCGAACTACCTGCCGACTGCATTACCCCTCGTAAGCCGCGTAAAAAATACACCTGCCTTCATTGCGACAGGGTATTCTCCGAAGGATCCTTTGTGGGGCATTGGTGCTCCGCGGATCCTAAAGCGCAGCGGACTTTAGCAGACGCGCTTAACTACAAAGAGGAGATGGAGTGACTCTTCTTTCAATGTCAAACTTCCATCGGCCATTTACCTTACCATAGCTGCGTAAGTGGGTGAATTCCTCGCCCTGAATTACGTACCGCACGCAATCCGGCGCCCAAAGGGAATATTCCTTGCCTTCTAAGTCTTTGAGGACTAACCGTAAACGGTCGATGTCTTCGAAGACGACGTAATTTTTATTTCGTATGCTTTACCGTGGACAAGATCACGCCAGTGTATTTGGTTGACGATCATTATATCTATGAAATATTCTTAAATGCGTTGCCCTTGTCTCCGTAGTCTTGAAGCGTTTGCAGCACCACCGACAGGGAATACGGATGCCTTCCGCGTAGTTGCTAAGGGCACGACAGATGACGTCATAATCGTTGCTAACCATGGTAAGGTAACCATTCGCGTCATACTGCGAAATTATCTTGCGTTGGTCTGCGGAGAGTATGCCATTTCCTTTCGGCGTCTTTAATTCGATGCAAAGCCCTTCATACCTTAAATGCGCGTTCAGTATTAAGAGGTCGGGTTGACCCCTTTGATAACCCTTCTGCCAGCATTTTATGCGTTTGCTGTCAGAATCCTGCAATTCCCCTAAGCCGGGCGCTATGAGCATCTGTGGGTAGAAGCGGCGTATGTAGTCCACGACTTTCTTATGCAGGTCGAACTCATTTTCCATTTTGAAGACTAACTTGTTAGGACTATCGAACCGCCTTTCTATTTCATACTTACCTGTCTTTCTCAATGCGGGAAGAACGTCCTCGAGGACCCAATCCTGGAATGTCTCTGCCGTTGGCATCTTAGAGCTAAATATTAGTTGATACAACCCAGATTCGGTTACGTACAGGGAATTAGGCTGTGAATACGAGGGGAGGCGATTCACCTCCACTCTAAGTTCGCTAAGCTTTACCTTATACTTTTCACGAACATGCACCCTAATTGCATCTTTTGGGCGTTCGTAACCCAACGCCAGCGCCACTTCCTTTGCTTTGAAGTATAGTTTATCGCCTTGCACTATGCATTGCAGTTTGGTTTCGTTGTTTTCGAATACGCGAAGCATTATATACCAACGATATTTTTTTATCAAAAGGATGAGCGAGTGGATCAATAGGCAACGCTCTTTAGCTGATTCATTTCTACGCTCAGTTGCGCGTCAGACACGACGAAGACGTAGCAGTTTATCTTATCGCCGTCGCCCGCACTGGCGTTTTTGGTGCGCTTGATCTCCAATGTTATGCCATCCTGCGTATTTACTAGACGTAAACCCTGACCATGTAGGTCTTCGTCGTTAATGGTGCGCATGTCAATCCATAACGCGTACTTATCCTTAAAGAATTCCTCGGGGCTAATTTGGTCGCCAAACTTGCGCATTGCCTCCCTGTACACGTCTGCGGGCTTTATTCCCTGCGAGTAGACCTTGTTTGGAACGCCGTTTATGTTGACCCCTACGTTAGTAATGTTAGGGTTGTGAAAGGCTTCGGAGTCGCGCTTACCAGCCTCGTAGGGTTTGGCAAACACCAACATCAACCCCGTGAGACTTCTTCGGGGGAGGTTAATACTTTGGTTGATAACCTCATCCGTCTTATCCAGGAAGCTGAACGTCTTATACATTACTACGTGGTCGTATAAGAATGCCTTCCCGGAGCTATATTCCATGCCAGCGCTACGGGCCAGCTCTTCGCTGTATACCGTTTCGTACTGTAGCTCTAAGTTGGTAATAGAGTATGGGGTTGTTGTGGTAAGTGCAGTGCTTAGCCCACCAATGATGTTATTAGCATCTGCTAAGGTTACTTCAAACTGTAACTCGGATAACTGTCTTGGGTAATACACACCGTGATTCGTGATTACTTCAAAGTCCAGTGGTATGACATACTTGCTACCATAGGCGGTCTTTATTCGCTTTGCGTCTGCCACTGCGGTTTCTCCGCTGCCGTCAGTAGGTTGCGTTTTCGTAGGTGTGCGGACCTTACGTAGAATGACACGACCAATTCCTTGTTCTATCCTTTGCGCGCGGTCAAATGCTGTTAACCATAGATCCTTATAGGTGGTATACAGATCGTACCTATTTAAGTCCAGCAAGGATTCCCCGGCGAACTTTACGCGCATCTTAGAAACAATGTTGCGGCCCACGTTGTTAACGATAATCCTTTCATCTGTGGGGCTTGACTGTACCGCTAGGTCGAACCTTAAAGCCAAGGTACCGGGTACTAGGACTAGGTTATCCGTTAGACGGGGCACGCCTACGTACAAGGTTTCTCCAGGCTTTGCGCTACTGGGGGTAAAGGTAACCCGGTGAAAGGTGCGTTCTGCTTTCAGTCCGCCAACCTGCTTAGGTAATACGTTGGGATTTAACTTTGAGCTTATCATATATAATGGAAGTAGAAGGAACAGACCCCGACTTCGATCCCACCACTGAGGAAGGTCAGGCTGACATTAACGACGGTGATGAAGAACCGCTGCTTCCCACCCAACAAGTCGACGATTCCCTAAGGGATAGGATTGCAAAGGCCCTAAGACATCCCAAAGCACGCGAGTACACGTTTCCGCGTGAGCACATAGAGCTTCAAAACATGGGCGAGCCGGAAGCAGCCGCGCGGGAAACCGTAGAGTGGGCAGCGCGGGAGCTAGAGCTGCGCTACGACAACTTTGATGCTGACGACGTAAAGCTCACGGAAAAGGGAAACAAAGTCCTCATAAGCGTCCAAGACTTAAGATTTCCCGACAAAGACCGCTGGACAAAACCGCAAAACCTCTTTGATGAGGAGGGCAACGTTAGGGGTGACGTCTTGAGATTAAGAGGCTTTCAGCGTGCTACTAGAAGCCTGTTAGAAAGGCTGCACAACTTAACCGAAAGGACCAACGCGGAAAAACGTGCCGCGGATCTGCAAAGGGAGTTAAGAGAAAAAGATGTAGAATATGCAAAGCAAGGTCAGCTACTTGCCGATGCTGAAAAGAAGTCCGCCCATCAAGATGAAAGAATAAAAGAAATAGGAAATCAGGTGGATCAGGCCCTGCGCGAATTAGACAAAGCACGGGAGGACTTAGGAGAAGCCCAAAGCTCTGGCACCTCAGTGGAAGCACTGCGGGAAACGTTGGAAGAAAGGGAGGAAGAATACATGAAGCAAAACCAACGGCTTGTCGACGCACATAGGAGGGAAGTCGAATTTAAAAATCAAGAAATAAGGGAGCTGGTAGACCAAAGAACCCAAATTCGACGCGAAAGAAATCAAACTCAAAGGGCTCTTAACCTCGCCCTGCAGGAGTTAGACTTAATTAAAGACGATACCGATAACCTGCAAACCACCATAGCCGGCTCTTTAGTGGAACGGCGACGGTTAATGGCTGAAATTAACACCAAGGAGGAACAAATCCGGCAAAGAGATCAGGCCATTGAGGACCTGGAGGGGCAAATAGAGCGGCAGCAAGAAGTAATCGAGGACCAAACTCGTACCGAGGAAGAAAGGGAGGCAGCCCAAAAGGAAGTAGATACGCTTGAAATACGCCTTGCGGAATTACGAGCTCAAAAGGAAAAACTGGAAAAGGAGCTGGGGCTTACCACCAAGGAAAAGGTAAAAAGAGCCCTTTTGAAGTATGGCGTTCCGCTGGCGTTTGCGGTTGCTATTAGCACCGTAGTAGGAGTTATCCTATCCGCGCTTAAGGCTACAGGCGCGGGCGTAAGCAAGTTAGGTAAGGGACTAACGGACTTGGGAAAAAAGATGGCAGCCGGTCTTCCTGGGCTGCTGGGTAGTGTTCTTGGCCTGGCACTTAGGGCCGGCGGCGAACTGTTAAAGTTTGTGGGGAATAACATTTGGATATTAGTCGTAGCTATTGGAGTGGTACTCCTGAAGAAGATGAAGGCTTAATCTTATCCTTGTGTATTACTGGGGGCTTATCGTCGTCGGGCGCCCGAGGCGTCCTCGACTGGGGATAAGTAAAGATAGTATTCGCACCGCCTTGATAATTTGGTAGTAGGGGTATGGCAGTCATGGTGCTAATGGTCTTATGATTCCAAACAGCATCCGGCAAGCCACGATTTTGCGTTATGGCATTAAATACGACAAAGCCTTTACTATTGGGATTACCTGGGAAGTTATCGCTGGGGCGAACTTGAAGCTTTGCATATTGACAATTAACTACCATGTGAAAAGTTACCGGCTGTTGGTTTTCCCTGGTAGCAAGCACACCTTCAAACGTAAAGTGTGATGGGTGCCTCTTATTTATCTTTTTCCTATATGGTAATAATGTGGTGTTGGCCTCATCTACGATTCTAAGTCCAAGATTACAGCTATTCCATAGGTTAACGTTAATGGTGCACATAACTAATCCCAAGCCCCCAACCTTTACCCACACCCCGGTATCGTACCACTCATCCCCCTGGTAGTACTCCTCCCCAAAGTAATAAGAAAACCAATCTTCCTTCGCGTGTGGGTTCATATATTTAAAGACTAAGCACCGTTAAAGTGCTAATGGTTGCGTGATTATAAACCGTATCTCTCTGATTTTCTATACTATTTATGCAAACGCCCCCGGTGTCATCTACTCTTATCTGCAGCTTTACCTTCCCATGGCAATCGGCGACCATGTGGAAAGTCCAAACCGATAGATTTTCGGCGCTGCCGGGGTTGGGCTCTACGGAGAAATGCGCAGGCTCCCTGTTGTTTGTCTTATTTCTCATAGGCTGCAGTACGCCATTCTCATCCAGGAACCTAAAGCCCACGTTGGCATGGCTACTCGTGCCAATGCAAATACTACAAAGGATTAACTTCTTTCCCGAGTAGTTCAAATTCACAGACATCCCAGTGACATCAACCCAAGCTGCTTGGTTGTATTTTTTCTCACCTGTGTAAGTCGTATAGACACAATCTACTCCAGCTACGTAGGGGTTGTTCATCGCCATATATAATAACTCAGACCAACGCCTGCGGCGGCTAAGCCGGCTTTTAGTAAGGTGTGGTCATATTCCTCAGGTATCGTAGGCATAACCTTCTTTTGAGGCTTCTTCTTTGGTTTCCCTGCAGGATTCTCTACGTGCTCCTTCTTTGGCTTCTCCACGAAATGGGGAATGTTCCTAAGAGTGTCAGAGTTCACGTCATTCACCCCAAACTTCATATCCTTAGTAGCTCGCTGGAGTTTGTTGTTGTATCCTACTACAGAACCAGTATTTATAGATAAATTACTAGGCATTAACCAACAACCCGGGGCTACTGCATAGTCCAACCTTGCCTTAGAATTTTGTATAGCTAGTTGGTAACGCTGTACGCCCTTGCTAATGTCGCCCTCCAAGATTGAACTTTCGAATAAGATCAAGGCTTCGGCTCGCGTCTCTTCTGCGGCGCCGGTATTTCCCACTATGCTTGATCGGGTGTTTACCTGAGCTCCAAGGATAGAATACACGTAAGCTTCTATGCTGCGGTTCAAACGGGCAAGGCCGGCTTTGGTTAGTCCTTTACCTTCTGGGGGTATGAAATTAAAGTATTGCTTCGTTTGCTCGTCGTTGGTAATCTTAATAATCAGCGGGTTAGCCCCTGCATACTTACCACCCTCGTCTTTAAACAGAGGCCCGTCTCTAACTTCCTTAGTGGTCTTAGCGTTTGGTTCAAAGAAGGTGCTACTGTCGTGAGTTTCTTTGTGATACCCAGTGTTCCATCGTAGATTCAACGCATGAACTTCTTTATCGCTTAGCACATGTCCACCAATCCCCCAATAAGCCCAAATATGCCCCAAGCCATTGTTAGCACCGGTAGTGCATCTAAAGTCTTTTCCCACAACTCCAAACTCCTTACAAAGCCTGTCATAGGCTGGAACGTCGTATTTGTTATCTCTAGGATAAAACGCAGCATCTCCCGGCAGCGCAATAACACCCATTTCATGTAGTATTCTTCTAACCGTGAAGTGGAAGTGAAACATGAATATTGAATTCTTCATCAAGTTTGCACTTACACCGCAGCCGCTAGTGGCACACCAAACCGCAAAGTTTAGTTGCTGCGGCCAATAACGCATGTTAGGACCACTTAACCATTCATGAGATTCCTTAGCGGTGGTATGAACAATGGGCACGTCTTTGAAGATATCTCGCACCTTTAACGGGAAAGAATGGTTGTTAGAGATCCGCATGTTCAATGTCAAATCCAAACTTGGATGTTCATCAAATGAAACCGCGGGTATCGGATAAGTACCGGTACCAAGCAATAATTCCTTTGACCAACCTTGCACGGGCTTATGTTCGATATAACCAGAATTCTTCAGTTGATTGTCTATCTGATCGACCAGCGTAGGTTTCAAATCCTCGTTGCTGTACATCCTAGAGCCGTTATAGTAAATACCATCGGGCCTTCTTTCGAACTTACTAGGGTCTGCATGCGGAAACATCTTCCTAAAGGCCCTCCAGTTCCAGTAATCCCGGTTGTCGTAATGTGGCTGCTCCTCAATATCATTCCCAAAAGCGTCGTACATTAGTATATATAATGGATGTTATACCATCAGCACCTCAGTTGTACCCAGATGTTCCCTATACTACACCTAACGAACTAAACGCCGAAAACTTTCGCCTGAATAAAGCGAACTTAATCCTGGCTTACTTGGAAGGGCAGGCAAAACACTATGAAAAAGTTAGAAAAAAGTACGTTAGAGCCCGGAGTACGCTACATAAGATTGCGATAACTTCAGGATCCATATCTGTTGTGTTAACGGGCTCTGGCGTTGCTACTTCGCTTACTGGGCCGGGAATAATCGTTGGAGTTCCTTTGGCCGGCGTTGGGGCAGCTTGTGGTATTATTTCGGCTGTTGCTACGGGTATTATGAAAAAGCTATCCACGAAAATATCCAAGCATGACACGACAATAGCTCTGTCTAGGGCTAAAGTAAATACTATTACCGACCTTGTCTCAAAGGCTTTGCGTGACAGAAAGATAGACGACGTAGAATTCTCGCTTATTCTGGCCGAAGAAGACAAATACGAGAAATTAAAGTCGGACATAAGGAATAAAAAAACAGTCGTAAAAGATCTTTCCGAGGAATCTCGCAAAAAGATCTACCAGGAGGCAAAAGAAGAGCTTCAAAGAAAGCTTGCTCAGTAAACATCGTGACAGGATTCTATTTACATATCGAACGCCGGCTGTCAGGTTCATATGCAAATTAGTTTCACAAAATATTACACAAAATATTACGCAGCCTGCATCGTTTTCACAAAATATTACACAGCCTGCATCGTTTTCACAAAATATTACACAAATGTGAAAAAACTTGTGTAAAATCATCGCCTGGGAATCCATCCCAATAGGGGGTGGTTGGGGTCTATTTTGTAAAATATTTCGTAAATTACGTCAGGGTAATAAGGAATATCCTTATTCAGCCGACAAAACATCCACTCGGCTTTTGTCATATCAGAAACCTCAGGAATAGACTTACCGGTAATTTCAGACAAAAGATAGGGAATAGCTTTGTAATATTTCCCTAGCTTTAATTTTTTCAACGCTTTCCGTAGGCTTTGTGGGGTTGGCTCTTCTAAATGGTCTATGATTTTCTTCTTTACTTCGTCGCTTAAATATACCGGATGTAAACCTTGGATATGACTCATACAGTCCCTGAAGTATTTTATTCTCTTATATGGCGTTTTCTTACGACCTCCATTGGCGTAATACTGCTCTCTGGTAGCATTTGGTACGGCATTACGAATATTCTTACCACATTCGTAACACTGTGCTGACGTGTCGTCTTCTATTTGCATTTTCTTACCACAACACCAGAAACCCTTGGGCTTGGGTATGTTAACTTTGGATCTTAGGCAAATTATACAGAAGTCATTGGTGAACTTTTTACATTCATGCATATATAAGACAAATATCTTAACATTCGCGCAACATATAACAGAACACGGGTAATTCCCGCGGGGGACGCTAGTGCATAAACACGGGTAATTCCCGGGCGATTCCGAATGGTGATCGCGAGTCCCCCTTACTGCCTACGGGTTTGGTACGGGTAAGGTGGACAAATCGGATATTTGCCTAAAAGTCCGTAGAGTTGGCTCGAATAATTCCCGAGGGGGCCGCCGTTACGTGGGGGCAGGTAATCCCCGGCGTATTCCGAATGGTGACCGCGAGTCCCCCTTACTGCTGCTCTGCATATTGACGAAATGAAATCCGGCGAGACGGATCGCCAAAGGTCAAGACGATCCGTTGTCGACCCGTCACAATCCGTCACAATCCAAACGATAACGTGCACAGGTAGCCCAAGCTTGGTTTCTGTGGTGTCATGCTATTCTCTACTTTGACATTCCCATAATGCCTTGCGTCTTTTAGGAGTAACCAATCAAAAAACTGCCCCAAATTGAAAGGTTTCTTAATTGTATTTATGCTATACCTGCTTTTATCTGTACAATACTGATTATCAGTTTATTCCAAGTTATTTTTGTGTGTACAGATCATGAAGAGTTTTGGTCTTACAGAAAATGTATTGACTTACAAAAAAATGTTTAAAATTTACCTTGAGAACGTCTTCAAGTTTCTTTCTTTTTCTGATTTTTACTTCTTCATTTTTTTTTTTTTTTTGGATACCAAACAAGGTATTGTCAACATTGTCTGATCAGCCTTTAGCAAAGTAAGTGGGTTTTTACCTTCTGGTTACCCCCGAAAGACGCAAAGTATTATGGGGATGTGAAGAGAATAAGGAAATGTATAGGGATTCATTCAAAAATGTCAATAAAATCATTCAGGAAACGTGAAATAAAGCCTCCAAATTTTACCACCTAATCATTGAGAAATAGCACTTCTTGTGTTGTTATTTTTTGAATAAAAAAAAAGAGAAGAAAAGAGAGTTTCTTCTTTCTTACTGGTGGGGAAAAAATCCTTAAAACGGGCTAAATTCAAAAAAATTACCACACAGAGCAAAAGAAGTGCTAGAACACAGGAAACCAATACTGGCAACCTTGGTGGTGAATCGCTGTAATGGACATTCTGTTGTATTTCACGAAATGAAATCCGGTTAGACGAATCGTCAATTCTTCATGAGATCCTTCTCATTTCCTGTGTATTAAGGTGGCTGGACCCCCTCACGCTTGACCGCTACCTTTCACGTTTGGAACGCTGGTGCATAAACGTGTTTTATCCGACTGCAAATCTTTTTTGCAACATAAGTCACATAAAAATTGAATTAATGTTTGATGCAGTTTTTAATGAGATCGGACGTCGACGTAACACGTGATTATGATGAAATATTTGTTTTCGTTTAGAGTAATATGGTAATAAACAGTTGTTTTTTTTTATTCCCTTGTTTACAGAGAATAATATATAAATTTAGGCACATAAAAGCGGAGCTCCCAATGGGCACAGGGAGCCCAATTTAGAAAAAATCTTTAATTATTATTTTTATTGGAGATGAAGATAATGTCCCCAAAATGAAAACCATGAAGTGAAAAAATGAAATTAAAATGCACTACATCGTTTCCTCTGCATGAGTTTTTGTTTTCGACTTTACTACTCGCCCCGTTAGAAATTTTGTCACATGTACACAACCCACGACCAGCCACCCCAGGGGCAAGTTTGTTTATGAAAAATTCTTAGACAAAGTTTTCCATGGCGGACATTTTTAGGCTTTGAATTCCTGGTTAATTTTACTTAAAAAACAATAAAAACTACAGATAATCCAATAAAAGATCAAGTTTAGTGAAATTTACCTTGGATGTCTTATTTTGTCAAATATTGGATATTTCCGAACTTTTTAAAGACAAATCGACACCATTAGACAGACTTGAACGCTGGTTAAAAAAGCTGAACAAAATAAAGCTTAAGCTTACTTTTACCTGTTTTACCAAGGGAGCACGGCAAAAATAAATTTGTTGATTGGTCTTCCTGTTGTATGGAAGCGCATGCGGTTTTTTAAAAGTCGCAAATAGGCAAATAGGCGGATGATACAAATAATTGAGGAGAGTGGGGAGTGAAACTATGATCATGTGACCGGGTCTCGGCCAATCAACAAATTTATGTGTGTATTTATGCCGTGCTCCTTTGCTTTTACATAACGATTTGGTTATCCATATGAAGAGTTTTATGTTTTTATATGAACCTTATTCCACCACAATGAAAATAAGAAAAAATGCTTTGGTAGCAAAATAGAGAAAAGTTGCTGGAGATTAATCATGACCCACTAAAATGCTCAAATTCGCGAGAACCTGGCTGAGATGTAATACGAATCCAATCCGAGGCTGAGAGCAAAATCAGTATAATGAAATGTAAATAGAGTCCGATACGAAGGTTAGAGGGGGGCACTCCCCCCACCCCCAAAGTTTGCTTTCGGCACCAAAATTTAATTAATTCATGCGGGATTTCTGTGGATTTGGCGATTTGACTATATAATCGAGACCTTGCTACGTCCCTGCCACACCCCAAGACCCTCGGGACAAGGCGTGGGGAATGTAACATCACTTAGTGTTAAAGTGGGTGGAAAGATTTGCTGTTAAAATTATAGAAACTGATCAATATACATGCCCTCAGTCATTGCAATAATTGGTTTTCGTGATTTTTTGTTAGTAATGGCCGGAAGAATCAGGAGAGAAGATACGCGAAGGGTGGCACGGCTGACAAATTCTCACTGGAGTTCCTGGTACACCGCTCTGGTACCTCGAGCACCCAGACGTAATGCAAAAAACTACGAGCCACGTGACGAGAGCCACTACGGCTTTATTTACAGCAAGATAAGGAAGAGATTTCGCTCGAGCAAATACGATGATGGTATCTACGAGCTTCGTGTCCGAGTAAGGGGAAATGGAAAACCAGTGGTATATATTGGTATGGCTCACAGAGATGGCCCCGGCTCCATGAACCAACGTATTCTTGAATACTGTAGGGACGGTTCACATAAGAGTGAGCTCATCAACAGGGCCATGAGACTTGGGTATACGTTACAAGTTCGGGTCCAAAACATCCCTGGATCAGAAGATGATGTGCAAGAATGTGAAGAGAAATACTTGGATAAGTATGATTACGCATGGAATCAGAGGAACAACGGCCGCATCAGAGGAAACGTTCCTCCCCGATGAACAACTAGGTACAGCTACAAAAGATTAACTGGCAAGCAGCATGTAGTATACGATAGCAGTATAATTTTAACTCAGGAAGTATCAAGTCTCACTCTGGGGGTTCGTATAGTCTTGAAAAGTCCTAGATGTCCTAGATGTAAAATACATAATTTCTGTCCTTGAAAAAAACGAACGTTAACCTTGACTCATGTTAGCTAGGCCACTGAAATGGCGGTTATATATGGACTGTTTCAGCTTGTGCATGTGCATGGTTATAAAAGTAATTTTGAATAAAATGACCGGATTGTTTGAAACTCAGGGCCAAGCAACAACCCATGCGTTCAACATGTTGCGTGCTTGTGCAGCTAGTTGCGATGCACCGCGTGTTCTTAAACCTTGACTGCATGCCGATGATGGTCGATAGAGAGGAAAAGGTGGGATAGAGAGGTCTTACTTGACCCGTGCAAAATAACAAGTATAATACAAAATAGTAGACACACATTCCATCGTTTCTTTTTGTTTTACTTGGGACTGTATGTTACTAACTGATTATACAACTATATTTCACGGGCCAAATCAAATCACTCTAGGGGATTTTTACAATACTTGCCCCGCTGTGAAAAATAGCAAGAACAATACATTGTGGTATACACTAATTCCATTTTCTTTGTCTTACTTGGACTGTTAGTCACTAATAATTCTACAACTTTATTTCCAGGGGGACTGGTAATATATCAAGGGTTTACTTTGTCAGAAAATAGACTAACCCAACCCTGATAGAAAAAAACAACAACAAAAAACAAAAAGCAGACGCACACACAAACCAAGACGATCAAAGATGTCCATGGACGATGTGATGATGCTGTAATAAACCCAATAAACACAATAAGGTCATTTCTTTATTTTTATAAATGTCATTATCAACAATTAAAGCTAATTTCTTTTTTCTATACTATTTTGTTTATTACAAGTTTTCAAGTCTCTTCTCTACAAATACATGCAGTTATGCATTTAGTTATTAGTCAAGTTCTGATCAATTGATTTACTATGTTATTAGGTGGTTGCGCCAACACCTGGCGGCCGCCATGTTGGATGACTGAACATTCTCAGTTGTTCTTGTCATCCAACATAGCTGGTGACACGTGATCGTGCTAAGTTACGTGTCCTAGACGTACTCCTTCTTCCTCTTGTAAGACGGGCTGTTCAGTCAGTAAGGTTTAGAGAAATACACGTTAAAAAGTCACATTAACCAATGCAGTGAGATGTGCAACCGAATGAGACATGTTTTCTACATAACTTGAAGGTTGCCAAAATGCATGGCACCGCTAATACTGACCAGCCCTCTCAGTACAAGCCTGGAAACGATCCACCAAAACTGCCATCTTAAAACATATTTTTCATTTTTTCCCCTTTCTTCATCCTTAGTTTCAATAAAGATTACTTTTTCTCCTTTGCATCTACCTTTTTTTCCCCAAATTATCATGGCAACTGCATCTCGACTTAGGTACAACATGGATATCGTGGTAGTACATCGTGGTTGTGCCTGTGCATGGCGAAAAATTACGTACAGTCAGCGGTTCGGTACCGCGGGCGCGTATTCATTGTTCAATATTGTACTAAGATGGCTGCCAGTACCAATCGAAAAACGATGCCAGGATTCTACAGACAGCTTAATGAGTCTGCAACCTGGTTTTTAGAGCCAGTAGAGGTGATGAAAAGAAACAGCATGACAAGTGGCCCATATTTTGCAGTAGAAAGGTTAATTTCGAAGCGAAACTACAAGGGAAATGTAAGTAAATTAAAAAGTTTTGACAACTTCATTCTTACTTTTTCGGCATGCTTGTGACCATTTTCTTAGCTTTAAAAGTCAAAATTTTAATTTTTTTTTTCGAAAAAAAGGATTCTGACTCCTGTTTAGTTAGTAAGCTTCACATTTCCCCCCAATTTAACAAGGATTTTTGTATTTTCAGACTGAGTATCTTATCAAGTGGGAAGGTTACAGCTCGTACTGCAGTAGCTGGGAGGATGAGGGGAATCTAACAAAAGATCTGATCCGGTAAGTATTATAATGCGAATCTAGTGATTTTTGCTCATGTAAATTACATGCCAACATAAAACTTTATTTAATCATACTCTACTAACTGTGATTAAATTAACCTCTATTAACTCTGGATTAAATTCACTCTCTTTTTTTTACAGAACATTTGACAAACCTATAATAGACCATCCAAGACTGGAAGCAAACATTGACTGCTTGTTACATAACATAACTGCTAAGCTAAAAAGCAAATCAAGGGCTCCAGTTTCCTTTTGTTTTGACCATGATTGTTTTCGGTTTTTATTTGGGGGTAAGGGAACTGTATCTAGGGATGACAAAGCATTTATGCTAGAAAAGGAGGATTTTCAATGTTGTCATTTTTTCAATGATTGGGATCAGTGTTTAGATAGCAATGGGGATGGAGTCATTATTCAATTTCCAATGAAGGTGGGACTAGTTCTTTCTTTATCACCAAGTGTAACTGTTTTTCAAAATAGGAAATTAGTAAAACAACCCAGAATGCCAATAGAAAAGCTGAAAATTGATTTTTTTCGTAAGCCTTTCTCCTGTATTTAAATTGTTTACATTAGGGAAAACATTTAAATATAAACAAATTACTTGAAAGTATCATTTGTAAAAGACATGAAAAGTTATTTATCAGCTTCTAAAAAGACACTCTAACTCATTGTTTTTTCCCCAAACAGTTGAATGACTGTGTCATCTATGTGAATTGTCAGTATAATGAGTGTCAAATGGGCTAGCTAGTGTATTTTATTCAATATGCATTGCATTTTATGTCTGCTATTACTTGATTTTTGTAGATAAAATCCATTGTCAAGCAAAAGCTAACAATTTAAAATTTTGTATTTGTCAATAGAAGATAAAATAGTGCAAATTGTAAAGATAATTTACATTGTACTTCTTTGAACTTTTGTAAGCAAACAGGCTAATTTTTAAATTTTAAAGCAATTAATTTGAAAAAAGTAGCTATTAGAGTGCCATGAACATAGTAATAAAATAGTAACACTATGTGAATGAAATTGTATATAGAAAAGCTACTTAAAGTATATTGCAATTGAATATATACAATATGAGTCAATGGCATGAAATTAAAGCACTACAACTTACCTATATTGTCTTATAATATTTTTAGTATTTCAGTATGCCAGTCATTTGCATTTCTCTTTGAGATAAAATTGTCTCTTTGTTTTCTTTTTATTCCCTCTTCCCAGTAAACAGCATTCTTTTTCTCATATTTTCTTCTTTTCCTTTCATTATCCCTTAGACTCCATTGCCTACTTTCCACTCTTAAGATATCTGCTGTTGAGTCCCACTTGTTTGATTTTCTTAGGACTACAGATCTAGCAACATCATTGTTTTTCTCCACTCCCTGTCCTGTAAAAACTTTTAATGACTTGTACATTTGAAGAAAATATGGTACATGAGCTACTAAGATATGCATATAAGGTGTTACCCTTCTCCTCTCATACCCCTTCATTTGTCCATTCAGGGAAGCAAACAACTTCACCCAAGCTACAGCTTTAAGATGGAAGATAGATGGATCTTGTTCTGGTGACCAAGTGTTGATAATGGCATAGAGCTCACCAAAGTTATTCCATATCTCTATAACCTTTTGTCCCAGGTCTTGACACTGAAAAAGTTCTAGAGTTCCTTCTTTTTTTGGAAATTCTTTAAGAAGTTTCTTTTTGTCATCTCCTGTAAGACTGGTCCACTTATATCTTCCACTTGCCCTCCCATCTGCATTTTTTTCTTCCCACACATCAAAAGAAATTCCTAGTGACTTAATATGCTCCACAGTTTTCTTTAGCTGAACTCCCCTCTCTTGTCCCCTAGCTCTATTCACTTCAATAATTTTGTCCCAATCTAGTGCAGCATCTATCACATTCTCTAGCAAAATATCTGTTACTCTTAACATAAGATGAAGCTCATCTACGACTACATGGTCTAGTTGAATCTTAATAAGTGGTTCTCGTTCGCACCCATAGTTGTAGTTATTTTTCTTGCTGGGATGGTTTTTGTACAAGGTAAGTATTTCTTTGAGAGTTCTGCATAGAGGAAGCTTATTAAAATTGGAGAAATCAGTGTCTACTTTCCATCTATCTTCTTTGGGAATCTTACACCAGGCACAGGCATAGTCAGCTGTGGCAGATTTTAATCCAAGCATTAGCAAAATAAATTTGTAATCCCCTCCCAAGAAAAATTCAGTGTTCAGGTGTTGTCCATTAACTTCTATAGAACCACTCTGTATCAAATCATTGATTTCTTGAAAAATTGATTGGAAGGCATCCCTTAGAACTTCATAATTTTCAGGTGCATCGACAATGGCAATGGTCCTGTTTCCCTTAGCAGACATTACATCTTGTCCCGATTGCAGCAAAGAAAATGAGAGAATTATATAATTACTATTCCTGGTCATACGAGCACCATCACCATTTACCTTGATTTTGATCTTATCATTGGCTACAGAAAAGTCCCTTGCATTTTCAAAGAAATCTGTTACCTGTACTTTGAGTAGGTCAGTTAGAAAGGTTACTTTAGAACCATGGTATGGGCCAGGAAGTGAAGATAAATGGCACATGTCATTAAGGTTGGACCTGCACTGTTTGATTAAATAAGATTTGGGAAGTCCCTCACAAATAAAAGAAAATTCATGATAAAATTTGTCACCAACACAAAACTTGTCAAGTAGATATAAAACCTGCTCAACTTTGGACTTTTCTTCATTGGTCAAGTTGTTATAATTTTTTCCCTTCTGACTACCATTTAAATCTAGCATATGGGTATCTCCTGATTCTTGATCCTTAATTAGTAAAGCCTGTATGTCTAGGCCAAAAGAATTGGAAAACCAAAGTGCTGTTTTTGCTCTATTTAGAAAACAGTTCAGTGTTCTGCTCTTATTTTTTGTCGATGATAGAGGTTTGCCTTGAAATTCGTTTTCATTTTCTAGTACAGAAATGTAGCTTTGTAGCTCAGCATTGGACTCCTGAAGATGTTGAATTTGCCTATCTCTATTTGCTATTTCTTGCACAAGACAATCAAACATATCTTTCTTTGCCTTTTCAATATCATCATACCTTTTTCTCCATTCCTCCACTTCATTCCTTAGAGTACCTAGCTCCTCGTTCCACTGATCTACGGTTTTAATTTCGCCTTCTCGAATATGAAAATTTCTGCTTCTATCATTCAGTTGCTTCCTAGCTCTGCCTTTAGTCTTCCTATATTCTTGAACTACTGATCCTGCTATTTTTCTGATGTTATCGTTTATTCTATTTCTTACTTTTTCTTCAGAAATAAAAACAAACGCATTACCTGGCACACTCCATTCTAGTAAATCAACAAAATTTACCTTTGCATTGTACCGATCTTCTTGTACAATTTCGTGCCATAATTTCAGTAGTGGAAAAGGTATTTTCACTGCAAAAATTACTTTATCGTTTCCCCTACTATAAGCATCATGAAATTCAGAAGAAGACAACTCAACGTTTGAGAGATCTTTATTCAAACGGAGCCGATGGTAATGTGCAAACACGTCCGACATTTTGAAAAACTAGTAAACAGTGAAATTATGAAATTAGTCAGTGATAACCTGGGACTTAGATGATATATTGAATGATGGGATACAAAATGGCAGACGAAGAATCGATAGTTTTTCAGATATTCTCTTCGAAATTCGCTCTAATTGTACAAGAATACCGCGCGTCATTAGGAATATAAGCAGAAGAAGATTCAAAATTTCTATTCTACCTCATGTTTGGCTGATTTTGGAACCGGTAAAACGAATTTTTTTGCTTATAATTTTGGTTTAAAAACATTGTTTACATGATGAACTTCAAACCTGGATATGTGCAAAACCTATATATTCTTCATTTACATTATTAGAAAGCTGGATTGAAAGCAGCATGTCGGCCATTTAATTTGTCTATTCACTCTATGTTTTAACGGCTAAATCTTTGAAAGTCATTGGAACCGGTAAGACGATATTTTTTCCTTTCAAAAATGTAATGACATTATCGATAATTGTTAGGAAAAAAATATTGGATATGTGCAAAATGTAAATATTTCTCACAGTAAAAGCCAGGAGGAAAAAACTCGGGATTCTCGAAGGTTTTCAATTAAAGTTTGTTGTTCTTTCTTTGACTTTTAAGCACTCTACTGCGCATGCTCATCGGCCATGTTGTAGCGAATTTTTCGCAATGGAACAAATATGCCGTTTTATCATATGACCCGTACGGCCCTGCTCGCGCGCTCTAATAAAACCATTGGAAAAAGTCACGTGATGGGGGCCGGACGGGTTGACGTAAGCGGGCCGGAAAAACCCGTCCGGCCCTGCTCGAATCCGCGCGCTTTCTTTTTCTTAATTATTTTTATTTTCGTGAGGGTCATATGATAAAATGCTTATTGACTGAGTTAGGTCGGGCCGTACGGGAAAATATTTGGCTCTCGGTCATTTGTACGGACCTCGCTGCGCTCGGTCCGTACGACATGACCTCGAGCCAAATATTTTCCCGTACGGCCCTCCCATTCAGTCAATAAGTACATAGTCTTTTGTAAACCTAAGTGCTGTAGGCCCTGTATGTGCATTCATCACACCCGTGTCCGTTGTTAAACGTTGAGTACTGCGAGTAGACACATTATTCACATGTAAATGCATAATGAATCCATAGTACCCCTGTTCGCATTCATTCGTTCCTGTCTATCACTAAGCAGTAGCCATATCGGCTAGCTAAGTACCTGAAATCCAAACTCTATGTCGTTAACTTTACACAAAGTTTTAATGTTAACTTTTTGTTTAGTCTCTTGTCGGGTTAGACTATCTGCTGCCACGAGAGACCAAAATACTTACCAAAGATTGAATCCAATCTTAAAATCCAAGATTCGCCTTTTGTTGTCAGTTACAGGCAGACCCAAGACGGTCCCTGATTTTTTCCTCCCATTTCTCTGGAATGCAAGGGAGGGGTCTACACGTGGGATGCCGTGGTCCAAATGAAAACAGTTGTACAGGAGAATAATGAGTGCACTACAAACACTACACGAAATTCGACTACTAGTAAAATGGAACTGTTTCGTTCAATGACCCGCCCTTAGGTCGTTATTCCAACAACGCTCCGGTTCCACCATTCGAGGTAAGTGATTATCGGGGAATATTTACCGAGACACGAGTCTTCGAGCGGCGAGGTAAATATTCTCCATATTCACTAATATCTGGAATATGCTAATCAATAAAATTCTCATCGTATTACCGCTACACCATTAACTTTAAAGCATTAAAAGTAGAAAATATTTATTTGTTCATGAAATACAAAGTTTTTTTTGGGTGATTCCAGGTTTTAGTATTCCGTTCCGGAACGGGTTCCAAAATTTACGTTTTAGGCAAACCCCTCCAAATGAAGGTTTCGTTGCTTGCGTACAAGAAACGTTTCTTCCCTGGAATATCACGCCACTAGTGAACTTTGTACCTCATTTGCATAAAACAGAGACAATGTTCATCAAAACCCCAAATGTGGTTTTGCTAGGGCTTGGAGAACAATTAGGTAGAAAAACACTAAAAAACTCCAAAAATGCCTAGGGGTCAAAGGGTTAAGACGGTCTGCGAATTATCAGTCCGGGATTCGCTCCAGATCTGGGGAACGGTGCCACGTCACGTTTCTATTGTTTTCTACTTCGATGTAAACATTGCAGTCACGTGAGCTTCTCGTTGGCGGACGAGTACAGTCAGTACAAGTGAAAACGATATCTCGACTGCTTCTTACGGTTCTAAAGGTTATTTAAGTGCTGCAAATGAATGGAAGAGCAATTTCTAATTAAATATTCATGTAAATCTAATGTTTTTTTAAAAAAAGGTCCAGTATTTGTCTAAAATAGAGCCAAACTGTAGGTCCCGGTTTTTGCGTGTGCAAAAACGATCTTTCTCTTGTAATTCATTGCCACAAATAGTACAAAATGGCGCCATTCCATCACGCTTCACTGTGGGGTACAAGGGTGAGGAACATTTTGTCGACAATATTGTACCCCCTGTCATCTCATACATTGGGTTCCCCTTGTTACTCTTCAAGGATTCAATTCTGTGTTGTGCCGCGGCTTTGTGTATTTTGCCGTGAAATATTGTGTAGTGCCGTGACAATTGGTTATTTTGCCGTGAAATATTGTGTAGTGCCGTGACAACTGGTTATTTTGCCGTGAAATATTGTGTAGTGCCGTGACAATTTGTTATTTTGCCGTGAAATATTGTGTAGTGCCGTGACAACTGGTTATTTTGCCGTGAAATATTGTGTAGTGCCGTGACAATTTGTTATTTTGCCGTGAAATATTGTGTAGTGCCGTGACAACTGGTTATTTTGCCGTGAAATATTGTGTAGTGCCGTGACAACTGGTTATTTTGCCGTGAAATATTGTGTAGTGCCGTGACAACTGGTTATTTTGCCGTGAATATTTTCAAGTGTAGTGCCGTGTGAATTTTGATTTGCCGTGACAGTTATGGGCCACCGTACTACCAATCAGAATCAAGTAATTTGCCCCCAGCAGGCGAGCGTAAAGAAACACGAAGTGCTAACACTGTAAGAAGCGGAAGTGAATCGATTACATCCGCAGCTCGTTTCCCTAACGCGATTCCAAGAAAGTTCTAGATCACGTGATAGGGGATTTTTTTCGGTTGATGTCTTATAAATCGGCGCGAAAGCAGTGCAAGCTGGCTTGAATGTTGATAGTCTAGCAACTGTTACTGCACTTTTGTGAGAAGAAAAACGTTTTTAAGCGTTAAAAGTCCAAACGTGGAAAGGTTTGTTTGCAGGTAAGCAAATCGTATGTGATCGTATCGTATGTGATCGACAGGGACTGTGATGGAACATTGATAAGGAAGTATATGATTACTATACGATCAAGATAAGCGTGCTGACATAATACTAAACATGGCCATTATTGCCTATAATAAGTATCACTTAGGTCTAAAAAGCCCCAGAGATGAACTAAAAGTTGTGGATTTTTTTCGTGTTTTCGAACTATTACAATAAGTGATTTTGAGTGTTAATTAGAATCGCAATCATGTCTCCCAAACTTAGATTTTAACCACCAGTAAATGCGCACTAACACTGGTCTTTACCCAATTTGAAATCTGAAACTTGATCTATCGGTCCTTATATATATAATCAATGTGAATTTTATTTAAATAAACAAGTCGTAATAACGATTGCTCAGTCTGTATTTCACTTATAGAACGAGGCATGTTATGATAACGATCGAAGAATCTGTATTTCACTACTTTTATATAGAACGAGGCATGTCATAGAGTGCTTTTAGTCACACTGTTGAATAGTTAGATAAATGTATCTAACTTTTATAACTATTTAGTTGACGTCACCTTAAATAGTAAAAGCGGGCCAAATAAGGGTCATGCTAATCCGGGGGGTTGTTTTACTAGAGAATGAGTGAATAGACATTCATTTGTATCATCTTTTCTCCCCCTGATCTCAGTAGCTGTTTACTCGTAGTTTCAAATTTAGGTTTCTAATTAATTAATTAATTCCCCAGTGAGACTAAAAGCACTCTAACAACAACAATAATAATAATAAACATAGAGGGAAGGGAGGCACCAAGAAGGGTGTTACTAACGAGTAACGTAGTAACGAGTAACGAGTAAACAGAGAAACCAGAAAACGAGTAACATGAATTTTTTTATACATTGAAAAATCTGAAATAAATAATTATGTACAATAATTAATCATATTTTGTATTCTCTGTTGTGTTTTATGAGTTTTGAATTGTTTAAAATACAGTACCAATCTAGTTGGGCTCCCTGTATTAGTAGTCTAGCTTTTTTGCACAAATGCTGTCATTTGTGTCTCGCAAAAAGACTGGAAGAAAGATCGATCAAACGGATGGCTTCAACGAGTGCAATTTATATCTTTGTAGTTGTCTAGAAGAATCGATTACTTTCTCTTAGGTTCTAGTAATTGTAGTGTGATGGAGAATGAGAGTTGTACCTAGTGTTCACCGCATGTTCCAGGGACTCCTTTTAACTTTGATTTATTCGTTTATCTCTCTTTGTCAGAACCAGGTTTTGACTTTGGTTTACAACTGCTATTTCTGTAAAACACAATAAAACGCTCTGCATCATTAGGCTCAATATTTTCTCGTTTAATTCTCGCTACTGTTTGTCTATAATGTCAGGCTAGGTAGAATTAATACTGCCGTAGGCAACATAACAGTAAACCTTGAGAGAAAACCATGGAAAAAATTTTCGAGCAATTTGTAAGATGATGAAAGCGGTTGTGCCTCAACAGCTCAGGCCACGGAATATTCCCTTTGGGTCTCCTGAATCCCAGTGTATTAAATTGTTTTATTTATAAGTAATTTTCATGTTACTCGTTTTCTGGTTTCTCTGTTTACTCGTTACTCGTTGCTGCGTTACTCGTTTTAGTAACACCCTTCTTGGTGCCTCCCCTCCCTCTATGTATTTTATTATTATTGTTGTTGTTAGTGGACCCACCTACCCTCACCTCCCCCTGTCTACAGGATATTTTTCCAAAGTTCGTTTTCAGAGTACAAAATCAAAATTTCGAAAAGTCATTTCAAATATTCATTTTGATTTTGATTTTTGAATTCGAAAATTGAAAATTGACATTGATGAGATAATATTCGAATTTTGACATGATCATAAAAAATGAAAATTCAAGAATCAGTCAAATTTCATATGTCCAATTCACGCCAACTAAATTGAAAAACTCTCTTTGGAGTGTTACACGGAGCATAATTTCAATTTCAATTTCAATTTCAATTTATTTACAGTGTTTTTTTTAAATTTTATTTTACATAATAGAATACAAATATATATATAGCTTGAATAATATTTACAATTTTTACTTAACATATAATAGCCGTGTAAGTGTACGACAGGAGCTAAAGCTGTCTAGGTGGCTCTGTCGTAATTTTCATCTAGGGTCAAAGAAGAAAAAAGGAGAAAAAGAAAAAAAACAAAAAAACTACAAGGCTATAATATTATAATAATACTATAATATTGAATTCAACAGTATAAATTTCAACCATAGCGAAAATAGAAAAAAAAAGAAGATAAATGAAATAATCATATATTATATAATTGTTATTGGGTTTTTGAGTAAGAATTCCTTATACATCTGTTTGAAGGATGAATAAGGAAGACTTTTGATTGATTTGGGTATTGTTTCCCAGATTTTAGAAATACTAAAATTAAATGTAAATTTACCATAATTTGTTCTTACTCATTTTTTATAGAAATTATTATTAGATGAAAATCTTGTATTGTACGAATGAATATCTGACACAGGTATTAATTCACTGTCGACTATATTTCTTTTTGTATTCGTCGTCTAATGTAGTTTTGTAACAAACCTCCCGTACCCCCTGGACACCTGATCAATGTACATGCCGTCAGCCACATCAATAAGGCATGTAATATAAAAAGGTTTAGAATAATTGATTTTGGGATTTTTTTAGTAATGTCCAGAAGAGAGAAGAGAGAAGATGTGAAAAGGGTGGAATCGCTGACAGATTCTTGCTGGAGTTCCTGGTACGTCGCTCTTGTACCTAAGGCATATGGTTCAAAAAACTACGAGCCACGTGACGACGGCCACGACGGCTTTATTTACCGCAAGATAAAAAAGCGTTTCCTCGAGCAACCATACGATGATGGTATATACGAGCTTCGTGTCGCAATGGGAAAAAGAACACAAGTGGTATATATTGGTATGGCTCACAGAGATGGCCCCGGCTCCATGAACCAACGTATTCTTGAATACTGTAGGGACGGTTCACATAAGGGTGATCTCATCAACAGGGCCATGAGACTTGGGTATACGTTACAAGTTCGGGTCCAAGACATCCCTGGATCAACATATCAAGTGCGAGAGTGTGAACGGAAATATTTGGATGCGTATGATTACGCATGGAATGAGATTAACAACGGCCGCATCAGAA
Organism: Actinia equina; assembly: GCA_011057435.1. Classification (NCBI taxonomy): domain Eukaryota; kingdom Metazoa; phylum Cnidaria; class Anthozoa; order Actiniaria; family Actiniidae; genus Actinia; species Actinia equina. The sequence continues at coordinate 152,346 of WHPX01000153.1, forward strand.
AAAACGTTCCTTCACCATGAACGGATACAGCTACAAAAGATTAACCGGCAAACAGTATGCATGTAGTATACGATAGCAGTATAATTTTAACTCAGAAGTATCAAGTCTCACTCTTGGGGTTCGTCTTGAAAAGTCCTAGATGTCCTAGATGTAAAATACATAATTTCTGTCCTTGAAAAAAACGAACGTTAACCTTGACTCACGTTAGCTAGGCCACTAAACTGGCGGTTATATATGGACTGTTTCAGCTTGTGCATGTGCATGATTATAAAAGTAATTTTTTTATGGTAATAAACGACAATTTTGAATAAAATGACCGGATTGTTTAAAACTCAGGGCCAAACAACAACCCATGCGTTCAACATGTTGCGTGCTTGTGCAGCTAGTTGCGATGCACCGCGTGTTCTTAAACCTTGACTGCATGCAGCATGCCGATGATGGTCGATAGCGAGGAAAAGGTGGGCTAGAGAGGTTTTACTTGACCCGTGAAAAATAACAAGCATAATACAAAGTAGTAGACACTTATTCCATCGTTTCTTTTTGTTTTACTTGGGACTGTATGTTACTAACTGATTATACAACTATATTTCACGGGCCAAATCAAATCACTCTAGGGGATTTTTACAATACTTGCCCCGCCGTGAAGAATAGCAAGAACAATACATTGTGGTATACACTAATTCCATTGTTTTCTTTGTTTTACTTGGACTGTTAGTCACTAATTCTACAACTTTATTTCCAGGGGGACTGGTAATATATCAAGGTCTACTTTGTCAGAAAATAGACTAACCCAACCCTGATAGAACAAAGAAAAAAAAAAAAAGAAACAGACGCACACACAAACCAAGACGATCAAAGATGTCCATGGACGATGTGATGTTGCAGTAATGATCCCAATAAACACAATAAGGTCATTTCTTTATTTCTATAAATGTCATTATCAACAATTAAAGTCAATTTCTTTTTTCTATACTATTTTGTTTATTACAAATTTTCATGTCTCTTCTCTACAAATACATGCAGTTATACATTTAGTTATTAGTCAAGTTCTGATCAATTGATTTACTATGTTATTAGGTGGTTGCGCCAACACCTGGCGGCCGCCATGTTGGATGACAGAACATTCTTAGTTGTCCTTGTTATCCAACATAGCTGGTGACACGTGATCGTGCTAAGTTACGGGTCCTAGACGTACTCCTTCTTCCTCTTGTAAGGCGGGCTGTTCAGTCTGTAAGGTTTAGAGAAATACACGTTAAAAAAGTCACGTTAACCAATACAGTGAGATGTACAACCGAATGAGACATGTTTTCTACATAACTTGAAGGTTGCCAAAATGCATGGCACCGCTAATACTGACCAGCCCTCTCAGTACAAGCCTGGAAACGATCCACCAAACCTGCCATCTTAAAACATTTTTTTCATTTTTTTCCCCTTTCTTCATCCTTAGTTTCAATAAAGATTATTTTTTCTCCTTTGCATCTACCTTTTTTCCCCCAAATTACCATGGCAACTGCATCTCGACTTAGGTACAACATGGATATCGTGGTAGTACACGTGGTTGTGCCTGTGAACCCAAGTGCTGTAGGCCCTGTATGTGCATTCATCACACCCGTGTCCGTTGTTAAACGTTGAGTACTGCGAGTAGACACATTATTCACATGTAAATGCATAATGAATCCATAGTACCCCTGTTCGCATTCATTCGTTCCTGTCTATCACTAAGCAGTAGCCATATCGGCTAGCTAAGTACCTGAAATCCAAACTCTATGTCGTTAACTTTACACTTGAAAGTTTTAATAGTGTTAACTTTTCGTTTAGTCTCTTGTCGGGTTAGATTATCTGCTGCCACGAGAGACTAAAATACTTGCCAAAGATCGAATCCAATCTTAAAATCCAAGATTCGCCTTTTGTTGTCAGTTACAGCCAGACCCAAGACGGTCCCTGATTTTTTCCTCCCATTTCTCTGGAATGCAAGGGAGGGGTCTACAGGTGGGATGCCGTGGTCCAAATGAAAACAGTTGTACAGGAGAATAATGAGGGCACTGTAAACACTACACGGAATTCGACTACTAGTAAAATGGAACTGTTTCGTTCAATGACCCGCCCTTAGGTCGTTATTCCAACAACGCTCCGGTTCCACCATTCGAGGTAAGTGATTATCGGGGAATATTTACCGAGACACGAGTCTTCGAGCAGTGAGGTAAATATTCTCCATATTCACTGATATCTGGAATGGCATCTACTTTCATTTTTTTCAATTTCCTCAAAACAATTGCCGGCAGATACCATTTTGTTGCCGACTCAATATTCCGAGATTCAGAGGTGAATATCGTACAATATCCACCTCCAATTAACCAATGAGCGCGCGCGTTCTTTAGAAGTACACAAGTTGGTATATGCTAATCAATAAAATTCTCATCGTATTACCGCTACACCATTAACTTTAAAGCATTAAAAGTAGTAAAATATTTATTTGCTCATGAAATACAAAGTTTTTTTTGGGTGACTTTAGGTTTTAGTATTCGGTTCCGGATCGGGTTCCAAAATTCACGTTTTAGGCAAACCCCTCCAAATGAAGGTTTCGTTGCTTGCGTACAAGAAACGTTTCTTCCCTGGAATATCACGCCACTGGTGAACTTTGTACCTCATTTGCATAAAACAGAGACAATGTTCATCAAAACCCCAAATGTGGTTTTGCTAGGGCTTGGAGAACGATTAGGTAGATAAACACTAAAAAACTCCAAAAATGCTTAGGGGTCAAAGGGTTAAGACGGTCTGCGAATTATCAGTCCGGGATTCGCTCCAGATCTGGAGAGCGGTGTCACGTCACGTTTCTATTGTTTTCTATTTCGATGTAAACATTGCAGTCACGTGAGCTTCTCGTTGGCGGACGAGTACAGTCAGTACACGTGAAAACGATATCTCGACTGCTTTTTACGGTTCTGAAGGTTTATTTAAGTGCTGCAAATGAATGTAAGAGCAATTTTTAATTAAATATTCATGTAAATCTAATGTTTTTTTTAAAAAAAAGGTCCAGTATTTGTCTAAAATAGAGCCAAATGTAGGTCCCGGTTTTTGCGTGTGCAAAAACGATCTTTCTCTTGTAATTCATTGCCACAAATAGAACAAAATGGCGACATTCGATCACGCTTCACTGGGGGCTACATGGGTGAGGAAGATTTTGTCGACAATATTGTACCCCCTGTCATCTTAAACATTGGGTTCCCTGTGTTACTCTTCAAGGATTCAATTCTGTGTAGTGCCGTGGCTTTGTGTATTTTGCCGTGAAATATTGCGTAGTGCCGTGACAATTTGTTATTTTGCCGTGAAATATTGCGTAGTGGCGTGACAACTGGTTATTTTGCCGTGAAATATTGTGTAGTGCCGTGACAATTTGTTATTTTGCCGTGAAGTATTGTGTAGTGCCGTGACAACTGGTTATTTTGCCGTGAAATATTTTGTAGTGCCGTGACAACTGGTTATTTTGCCGTGAAATATTGTGTAGTGCCGTGACAACTGGTTATTTTGTCGTGAAATATTGTGTAGTGCCGTGACAATTGGTCATTTTGTCGTGAATATTGTGTAGTGCCGTGACAACTGGTTATTTTGCCGCGAAATATTGTGTAGTGCCGTGACAATTGGTCATTTTGTCGTGAATATTTTGTGGTAGTGCCGTGTGAATTTTGATTTGCCGTGACAGTTATGGGCCACCGTACTACCAATCAGAATCAAGTAATTTGCCCCCAGCAGTCGAGCGAAAAGAAACACGAACTGCTAACGCAGAAAGAAGCGGAAGTGAATCGATTACATCCGCAGCTCGTTCCCCTAACGCGATTCCAAGAAAGTGCTAGATCACGTGATAGGGGATTTTTTTCGGTTGATGTCTTATGAAATCGGCGCGAAAGCAGTGCAAGCTGGATTGAATGTTGATAGTCTAACAACTGTTACTGCACTTTTGTAAAAAGTCCAAACGTGGAAAGCTTTGTTTGCAGGTAAGCATCAATATGTGATCGACAGGGACTGTGATGGAACATTGATAAGGAAGTATATGATTACTATACAATCAAGATAAGCGTGCTGACATACTAAGCATGGCCATTATTATGGCTTATAATAAGTATCACTTAGTCCTGAAAAGCCCCACGGATGAACTAGAAGTTATTGATATTTTTCGTGTTTTCGAACTATATTACAATAGTCATGTGATTTTGACTGTTAGAATGGCAAGCATGTCTTTCAAACAGTGCGAAACCACCAGTAAATATGTAAATATATAAAAATGGTGTATTGTGTGAGAATATTTTCACAGTCGCCTGCTTCGAATGGTAACGCGTCTTATTTTATTACTGATATATATTTTTTCGGTATCCTTTACCCCTCTAACAGTTTATGGTCAAGTATATCCCGTATCCCCTTGAACATCTGACGGCATGCCCTCAGTGACAGCAATTAATGAGTTGATTTTATATTTTTGTTATGTTTTAGTTAGTAATGAAAACAAGCAAACCATTGAGGGAAAATGTGCGACGTGTGTCACGGCTGACAGATTCGAAATGGAGTCGCTGGCACCCAGCACTTAAACCTGGCACATCCATTAACTCACGAAGGTACAAGCGGCGTAAAAAGGGCAACTATGGCGTTATTGTCAGGACGATATTGACGCGATTCAAAAAGAGCCCGTACGATGATGGGATCTACGAGCTTCGAGTCTCAAAGGGGAAGAAAAAACAAGTGGTTTATGTTGGTGCAGCTCATAGAGATGGCCCCGGCTCCTTAAGCAAACGTATTCGTGAATACTGTAATGGTGGCTCTCATTTGGATCGGCTCATCGACAGGGCACTGAAACTTGGATATAGAATTTCAGTTCGAGTCCAAAACATCTCTAAATCAAGGTCGTTTGTATACAAGTGTGAAGACAAGTATCTGGCAAAGTACGAATACGCTTGGAACAAGCGGAAAAACGGAATCAGAAGAGACATTCCACCTGAATGAACGTAACGGATGCATGTAGTACAAACTGCTTGCATTTAGTATAGGACAGTAGGTGGTGACTTTGGTGAATAGCAGTAGAATTTTAACTGAGAAATCCATGTAAGTGTAGTCCAGCTTTCTCCTCCTGTACTCTTTTCATGTTTCAGTAGAATCCTGATCATCATGGATCAGTAGAGTATCTTTTTTTATTAAACAACCATTCTTAATAAACGACTTTTTTTCAACCAATTGTGCCAGAACATTCAATTTCAGTCCACTTTCTCAGTCCATAGTGTTCACACCGCATTTCACCTCGTGTTCTCATACATGATAGTCGATGGAGATGAAAAGCTAGTGGGGTCCAATGGGTTCGGATTCGCACCCTTTGAAATTCGTTGTTTTCGCCTTTTTTAGCATACGCCATATTGCAGAAAATCTTTACACTATGATATTGTAAACCTTTTCTATTGAAAGTCCTGACTCATTCGTTTTATACTAGTAGCAACATATGTGTATGTGTTACGACTGGTATGGTGTATGTGTGACGTCAAAAATGTCACTTATTGCATAAGGTTTGGACCCCCCCTCCCCCTCCCCCTCCCCTTTCAAAACAATCCTGGATCCGCCTCTAGTAGTGCTAAGGTGATTTTACTTGGACCATGAAAAAAATAGTAAATATGATGCATAGTATATAGAGCGATTTTATCTGGTTCGTGAAACGAAGTTGTATTATTAGTGACTAACAGTCAAAGTAATACAAAATAGAACAATGGAATTCTTGTCTGCTAACTATACATATGTGTTCAACGTTGACTGGGTTAAATGTCTTCACTCTAACATCACTCTAGTAGACCCAGATGCCATTGTTTTCTCTTGTTTTATGTTTTATTTTGATTTTTAGTCACTAAACATACAACTTTGTTTCATGGGCCAAGCATAGAATCACTGTTAGAGTCATCTTATCTGGCCCGTGAAACAAAGTTGTGGATTAGTTTGTGTGTACTACTATGTATTGCGTAGACTAACTCAAAGAACTCGATTAGAAAAAAAAAACACAAACAAACAAAACTCACACACATAAGACAACAACAATAACAAAGAAAACGACAACAGGACAAGGGAAGATGTCCATGGGCGACATGATGCCGTAATGAAGGCACGTACATTTTATTTTTTTCATTTTCGAAAACTTCATCATCAACAATTAAAGTCAATTTCTTCTTTCTATACTATTTTGCTTATTACAAGTTTTTCACGTCTTCTCTACAAATACATGCATGTAGTTAATCAGCCTATTGAAATAGCTACTGGTCAATTAATTTACTATGTCACTGGGTGGTTACACCACCACCTGGAGGCCGCCATGTTGGATAACAGAACAATAATATTCATTTTTTCTCAGTTGTTCTTGTCATCCAACATGGCTTGTGACACGTGATCGCGCTAAGTTACGGGTCCTAGACGTACTCCTTCTTCCTCTTGTATAAGGCGGGCTGTTCAGTCAGTAAGGTTTAAGGAAATTCACGTTAAAAAAAGTCACGTTAACCAATGCAGTGAGATGTGTAACCGAATGAAATATGTTTTCTACATAACTTGAACGGTTGCCAAAATGCATGGCACCGCTAATACTGACCAGCCCTCTCAGTACAAGCCTGGAAAAGATCCACCAAACCTGCCATCTTAAAACATATTTTTCATTTTTTTTTTCCTCATCCTTATTTTCAATAAAGACTACTTTTTCTCCAGTTTCCCCCCGAACTAGTATTGGAAAAAAGGCTTTAACCCTGGCGCATGACAAGATCGATAATCACACGCGACCAACAAGACGTTGATTCCAAAAGTTTTCCTAAGTATACGCAAATCATTCTCCAATCTATCCAATTATAAGCGCATTTTTGATTGGTGGATATGCCACGTTGGCCTTGTCCGATTGAAAACGACTGTGAACCGACTCTATACCTAACCTATTTTACCGTATGTCTTTTTCCCTTGATTTAATTTCTTAATCTCTAGATTCAAAATCGATTTATTTTCATGATTTATCTTTAAATCGAATCAATATCGCAATGTAATTGATAAGCTAATTAGAAAAATAAAATATTGTTTTAGAGCTGGGATTAAAAAGAAAATTTTTATTACTGCTGGTGACTATGATTTAATGAACGTAACAAACACATCTACCTTTTTCCCTTACCAAATTACCATGGCAACTGCATCTTAACTTACGTAGGTACAACATGGATATCGTGGTAGTACACGTGGTTGTGCCTGTGAACAAATATGCCGTTGTCTTTTGTAAACCCAAGTGCTGTAGGCCCTGTATGTGCATTCATCACACTAGGGGTTTTGTGATTTTCCCTCATCTGTCGGCTCCGGTGTTGGTTTTAATTTTTTAGCTGTCGCTGACGTGTTTTGCAACATACGGTGTACCAATTGAATACCGTGTATAGGTACGCGCTATGTGAAACGTTGAGCATATTATTCACATGCAAATGCATAATGAATCCATAGTATCGTTCGCATTCATTCGTTCCTGTCTATCTTAAGCAGTAGCCATATCGGCTAGCTAAGTACCTGAAATCCAAACTCTATGTCGTTAACTTTACACAAAGTTTTAATGTTAACTTTTTGTTTAGTCTCTTGTCGGGTTAGCTGATTATCTGCTGCCACGAGGGACTAAAATACTTGCCAAAGATTGAATCCAATCTTAAAATCCAAGATTCGCCTTTTGTTGTCAGTTACAGCCAGAGCCAAGACGGTCCCTGATTTTTTCCTCCCATTCCTCTGGAATGCAAGGGAGGGGTCTACACGTGGGATGCCGTGGTCCAAATGAAAACAGTTGTACAGGAGAATAATGAGGGCACTGCAAACACTACACAGAATTCGACTACTAGTAAAATGGAACTGTTTCGTTCAATGACCCGCCGTTGGGTCGTTATCCCAACGAACTTTAGAAATTTGCCATATACAAACGTTAGTTTACAAAAACCTAATGTTCTTTAAAGCAGTCTGATGCATGTGCGACCGAGGAGGTATTATCGTACCCTAGTGTAGCACACATCTGACTTCACGTAGAGCCGACAGTTACTATGAGGCTATGAGGTTTGCAATAAATCTTGCTCTCAGCCATAACGAAATTCCCCACCGTCAAATGCCTCTTACACACAGAGCACTTCATACAGTCCCGATGTAACACACTGTCGTCAAACTTACATTTCTCCATCTGGTAAACTGTAGTTCCACAGATGATACACTTATCGATTTTTATTCCGCCAAATGGCTTTTTATTTGCGGCTGTTTCATTGGAGGACAAATTCAATGACTGTCTAGTATTTGTCTTGCCCATTGCATTTTGTCCCGTAATATTCTTGTCTGTTCTCGCCGGTAACGTTGCCGAGCTTCTTCCATATAAATTGCTTGCTTTCAGTGGTCCCTTGTCTTTGACAATAATAATTAAATAACTGCGGTACGCAGTTTAGCTGTTATTTATTTTCTGCACGTTTCGTAAGGAATTTATCAAGTGTGTGTATTAGCGTAAGTACAATGATGTAAAGCCAACGTTTCTCTCTCTCGATCTCTCTTTCTCTATAACTTGATCATGGCTTTCGATCCTTCCGCTATATCTTCTGTAATAGATGAAGCTCTGTCGGCTTCGGCCGGCAGGTTTTCCAAATTAATCGATGAGAAGCTTGGTGCTTTTGCCGAGTCCTTTTCACTGCAAAATGGAACTCGTGTTAAAGAAGCTGTCAGACAAGCCAAGAAAGAATCATTCGTTTGCAAGAAAAAAGGCAACCAACAGCAATTGGATCACTGTCTGCAAGTCCTGGAGAAGCTAGAGGATGCCACCGAATGTTTAGACACTAACGCTATTGGAAATGCAAAGAGAAAGCCATAAAAATAGCCGACAAGAGTGAGTTTGGTTGGGCTACAGTCAATGAATACTTATCAGACGATTTGGCTTCTGACACTGACGACGAGAAACGTTTATACCGTTCGGAAAGAAGAGCTGAGAAAGAGTACAAGGATAAGCAGCGTCAACGCAAGCAGAACTACGCGAAATCTCGATCTGAGACTCAAAGTTCATCGAAGTCTAGCGATGGAGGCGGTGCCCGTATGAAGATTGGTCCCTGTTTTAAGATAAGTTTTTCACTTTTTGCTCACTTGCTTTGTTCAGTACTTCGAGTATATATATATATTACTGTCGCTTACTCGACTAATATACCAACATTCTCAATGCATATTGTGTGTTGTGTGTTAAATCTCGAAGATTAGGGCAGAATAATTAAATAACTGCGGTACGCAGTTTAGCTGTTATTTATTTTCTGCACGTTTCGTAAGGAATTTATCAAGTGTGTGTATTAGCGTAAGTACAATGATGTAGTACAATAGCGTGAGTACAATAGTGTATATTACGCTGATTGTATAAATAGCGTGATTGTTTTAGTGCTCGTCCTTCGGGTCGAAACGTAAGCGACGACTCACTTCACTAAATTTATTTTAAGTTCAATTCTAAGCCGTTTTTAATTTTGTTTTTTCCGCTTTGTTTTTTAGTGCGGAGAATTTGGTCACCTGAGTGCATTTTGTACAAAGACTTCCACTTCGTCTTCCTCTTCTGCTTCAACATCCAAAGCCGGAAGCTCCAAATGACTAGCCGGTGCTGATGACCTTGGAATTGATGATGAAGTTGAGTATGGCCCAATCATTGATTTGAGTAATTTACAATCCGGCGAATTTACCGCTGGTAGTGGGAGTAGTAAGGTTAAAGGCCGCATTAGAGGCGCCGTGGAATTTTGGTCCAATGTCTTGAATGCTTCTGATTTTGTTTTAAGCATGATAAAGCAGGGATACAGATTGCCTTTTGCTGCATATCCTTCGTGTTGTTTTTTGCGCAATAATTTATCAGCCCTGACACACAAGGATTTTGTTGCTGAGGCGATTTCTGAGTTGTTACAAAATGAGTGTATTTTTGAGCACGAGTCTCCACCATTTTGTGTTAATCCATTGACCGTTGCTGAAGGTAAAAAGCTTCGTTTAGTAATAGACCTCAGGCATGTCAATCCATTTTTGGTTAAGCCCAAATTTAAATATGAGGATTTGCGCTCTCTTTCTCAAGTCGTTGGAGAAGGCTACTGGTTTTTCACTTGGGATTTAAAATCCGGATACCATCATGTAGAAATCTGCGAAGATCATCAGCAGTATCTAGGATTTTCATGGGTGTTTGAAGGCGGTGTGCGCCGATATTTTACATTTTCGGTTTTGCCATTTGGCTTAAGTAGCGCTTGTTTCTGTTTTACAAAGATATTGCGCCCTTTGGTTAAGAACAAAAGCAATGTGAAAAGGATTATGGTCTAAAGACGGGGGTAAAACGTCATCTCGCTTCAGGCTTATTGCCAATGAATTCGTTTGTTATGTACTCCAACATGGCCGCCGTGTCTTTTGTTATTTAATTCTCTTGGGAATGGTTGAAAACCATCAAATGCTTTATAACCTTGTAATGCCCAGGCTTAGAATATGTAAATAATTTTACTTTGGAAATTATGATTGCAATTTTTGAGTTGTAAGTGGAAGGCGTTAATTAGAGAGATTACTCGTGGAAATTGGTTTGTAAAGGCGATGTTTCATTTGCTCGAATACAAAGTAGTTTTTGTTTTTATGTTTTTTTTTGCAATGCAAATCCATAAAACCTCTTCTGCTAATGCCTTAATTTGCCCGTTCCCCTGCGAATCCCTTGCGTGTTCCTCTACGAATCCCTTGCTTGTTCCACTGCGAATCCCTTGCTTGTTCCTCTGCGAATCCCTTGCGTGTTCCTCTACGAATCCCTTGCTTGTTCCTCTGCGAATCCCTTGCTTGTTCCTCTTCGAATCCCTTGCTTGTTCCACTGCGAATCCCTTGCTTGTTCCTCTGCGAATCCCTTGCGTGTTCCTCTACGAATCCCTTGCTTGTTCCTCTGCGAATCCCTTGCTTGTTCCACTGCGAATCCCTTGCTTGTTCCTCTGCGAATCCCTTGCTTGTTCCTCTGCGAATCCCTTGCTTGTTCCACTATGAATCCCTTGCTTGTTCCCCTGCGAATCCCTTGCTCGTTCCTCTGCAAATCCCTTGCTTGTTCCTCTGCGAATCCCTTGCTTGTTCCCCTGCGAATCCCTTGCTGTTCCTCTGCGAATCCCTTGCTTGTTCCTCTGCGAATCCCTTGCTTGTTCCTCTGCGAATCCCTTGCTTGTTCCTCTGCGATTCCCTTGCTTGTTTTCTCTGCGAATTCCTTGCTTGTTCCCCTGCGAATCCCTTGCTTGTTCCTCTGCGAATCCTTGCTTGTTCCTCTGCGAATCCCTTGCTTGTTCCTCTACGAATCCCTTGCTTGTTCCTCTGCGAATCCCTTGCTTGTTCTTCTGTGAATCCCTTGCTTGTTCCTCTACGAATCCCTTGCTTGTTCCTCTACGAATCCCTTGCTTGTTCCTCTGCGAATCCCTTGCCCGTTCCCCTGCGAATCCCTTGCGTGTTCCTCTGCGAATCCCTTGCGTGTTCCTCTGCGAATCCCTTGCTTGTTCCCCTGCGAATCCCTTGCTTGTTCCTCTGCGAATCCCTTGCTTGTTCCACTGCGAATCCCTTGCTTGTTCCTCTGCGAATCCCTTGCGTGTTCCTCTGCGAATCCCTTGCCCGTTCCCCTGCGAATCCCTTGCTTATTCCTCTGCGAATCCCTTGCTTGTTCCTCTACGAATCCCTTGCTTGTTCCTCTGCGAATCCCTTGCTTGTTCCACTGCGAATCCCTTGCTTGTTCCTCTACGAATCCCTTGCTTGTTCCTCTACGAATCCCTTGCTTGTTCCTCTGCGAATCCCTTGCCCGTTCCCCTGCGAATCCCTTGCGTGTTCCTCTGCGAATCCCTTGCGTGTTCCTCTGCGAATCCCTTGCTTGTTCCCCTGCGAATCCCTTGCTTGTTCCTCTGCGAATCCCTTGCTTGTTCCACTGCGAATCCCTTGCTTGTTCCTCTGCGAATCCCTTGCGTGTTCCTCTGCGAATCCCTTGCTTGTTCCTCTACGAATCCCTTGCTTATTCCTCTGCGAATCCCTTGCTTGTTCCTCTACGAATCCCTTGCTTGTTCCTCTGCGAATCCCTTGCTTGTTCCTCTGCGAATCCCTTGCGTGTTCCTCTACGAATCCCTTGCTTGTTCCTCTACGAATCCCTTGCTTGTTCCTCTGCGAATCCCTTGCGTGTTCCCCTGCGAATCCCTTGCGTGTTCCTCTGCGAATCCCTTGCGTGTTCCTCTGCGAATCCCTTGCTTGTTCCCCTGCGAATCCCTTGCTTGTTCCTCTGCGAATCCCTTGCTTGTTCCACTGCGAATCCCTTGCTTGTTCCTCTGCGAATCCCTTGCGTGTTCCTCTGCGAATCCCTTGCCCGTTCCCCTGCGAATCCCTTGCTTATTCCTCTGCGAATCCCTTGCCCGTTCCTCTACGAATCCCTTGCTTGTTCCTCTGCGAATCCCTTGCTTGTTCCACTGCGAATCCTTTGCTTGTTCCTCTGCGAATCCCTTGCGTGTTCCTCTGCGAATCCCTTGCCCGTTCCCCTGCGAATCCCTTGCTTATTCCTCTGCGAATCCCTTGCTTGTTCCACTGCGAATCCCTTGCTTGTTCCACTGCGAATCCCTTGCTTATTCCTCTGCGAATCCCTTGCTTGTTCCTCTGCGAATCCCTTGCTTGTTCCTCTACGAATCCCTTGCTTGTTCCTCTGCGAATCCCTTGCTTGTTCCACTGCGAATCCCTTGCTTGTTCCTCTACGAATCCCTTGCTTGTTCCTCTACGAATCCCTTGCTTGTTCCTCTGCGAATCCCTTGCCCGTTCCCCTGCGAATCCCTTGCGTGTTCCTCTGCGAATCCCTTGCTTGTTCCTCTGCGAATCCCTTGCTTGTTCCCCTGCGAATCCCTTGCTTGTTCCTCTGCGAATCCCTTGCTTGTTCCACTGCGAATCCCTTGCTTGTTCCTCTGCGAATCCCTTGCGTGTTCCTCTGCGAATCCCTTGCCCGTTCCCCTGCGAATCCCTTGCTTATTCCTCTGCGAATCCCTTGCTTGTTCCTCTACGAATCCCTTGCTTGTTCCTCTGCGAATCCCTTGCTTGTTCCTCTGCGAATCCCTTGCGTGTTCCTCTACGAATCCCTTGCTTGTTCCTCTACGAATCCCTTGCTTGTTCCTCTGCGAATCCCTTGCGTGTTCCCCTGCGAATCCCTTGCGTGTTCCTCTGCGAATCCCTTGCGTGTTCCTCTGCGAATCCCTTGCTTGTTCCCCTGCGAATCCCTTGCTTGTTCCTCTGCGAATCCCTTGCTTGTTCCACTGCGAATCCCTTGCTTGTTCCTCTGCGAATCCCTTGCGTGTTCCTCTGCGAATCCCTTGCCCGTTCCCCTGCGAATCCCTTGCTTATTCCTCTGCGAATCCCTTGCTTGTTCCTCTACGAATCCCTTGCTTGTTCCTCTGCGAATCCCTTGCTTGTTCCACTGCGAATCCTTTGCTTGTTCCTCTGCGAATCCCTTGCGTGTTCCTCTGCGAATCCCTTGCCCGTTCCCCTGCGAATCCCTTGCTTATTCCTCTGCGAATCCCTTGCTTGTTCCACTGCGAATCCCTTGCTTGTTCCACTGCGAATCCCTTGCTTGTTCCTCTGCGATTCCCTTGCTTGTTCCTCTACGAATCCCTTGCTTGTTTCTCTGCGATTCCCTTGCTTGTTCCTCTGCGAATCCCTTGGGTGTTCCTCTGCGAATCCCTTGCGTGTTCCTCTGCAAATCCCTTGCTTGTTCCTCTGCAAGTCCCTTGTATTTTCCTCTAGCAATTCCATGGCGTTGCCCTGTCAATCCCTTGCACGTTCATCTTCCAATGCTTTGCGTCTTCAGACTGCTGCAGTGTAATAATGTTTTTTGTGTTCCTCTAGCAATTCCATGGCGTTGCCCTGTCAATCCCTTGCACGTTCATCTGCCAATGCTTTGCGTCTTCAGACTGCTGCACTGTAATAATGTTTTTTAATTTAAAATATTTCAAAAAAATTGATTTTCTTGGAAAAATAGAACAATAATAAATCGTCGATATTCCGAAACCTTTCAGCAGCTGGTTTCAAATATTTATAGATGATCTTTATTTAATTTCATTTTTAAGGGAACAAAGGAAATCACAGAACTCAACGAATTAGGGCAGTTAAAAAGTCTACTGTCAGACTTTGAGGTAAGGTCGGTTAGGTGTTTTTGAGGTGTTTTTTAGGCGTACCTTGAGGAATCCAGTCTCTTCAGCGGTATCGCATGGATTCTTTCCTACTCAGTATGGATGGGAATTACATGGAGCACTTTTTTGTCTTGTCGTAAAGTGTAAGATATTAACCCAGATTTTTTCTATCAGTTTCAGTTTATATAATGAATAAAGTTATATAATATTGCCGTCAATCAGCTGCAAGAAAGTTTTTATTTTGTACAGCCGAAAGGGTAGGGCTTGGAAAGCGGATTTGTTAAAGATTAAAAAGATTCTTGATTGAATGGGGATCTCAGACGTTGAAATTAAATCTATTCGTCTTTCCGGTGAAGACTTAGAGAATGTCTCATTTCTTGACAAGGTAGACCGAGTCGAATTAACCGTCGAACCTTTCAGCCCTAAACACTAAGCGTTTTTGAGTTTTTTTGCAGGGAAAAAAGCCCCACTTCAAGACAGGTAATAAACTATTAAACTTTATTTCAAGATAATTTGTTTTTTTTTTAATTCGTCTACCCATTAACAACTATCTCGGTGCCACAGGGATCCCAAACCCAAGAAACCTTACACTAGTAATTCTTAGGGTGGTAAGCCTGTGGTATAATAGATCCTAAATAGAGTTCACTAATCGTATATATAAAGGGAGGGAAGGAAAAACTCGAGTTACAATTTTCGAGTTACGCACTTCGAGCTAAACATTTTTCGAGTTACGCGCTCCGACACACCCATATTTTAAAGGCCACACCCACAGACATCTGTGCGTAACTCGATGACAAACAACTAGTGAGCAACAGCAACAACGATTAGCAAGGTACGTGTGTCAAGCTAGAAGCTTTGAAACTGTAATAAAGTTTATTATTATTATTACAAACAAACAATCGATAGATTTTTACTCGCATTTTTGAATCGGTGCCAAGCCGCGCCGGCGTCGCTCTCAGAACAATTACTCTCTTTCATGAGTTAATGAAATCACCTTCAGTACACTCTTTCTTCGTGTCCTGTGTCCTTACTGAATGCAAAAGGCACCAAATGGCGTTGGAGATCCTCGAAACTTCATTCTGATTTCTGCTTGTTTAAATCGAAGAGAAATTGCTTGATTTCCCTGATGGACAATTCACGCCAAACCTATTATCCTAACGGCTTTATTTCAGAAATCTCCCATGACCAAGCGAAGCTGTTCAAGGCTTGAAACGATTCTTCTCAACCTGCACACCGACAGCGCAGCATTCTTCCACCTCATACTGATCCACTCACGCTGGCTCAAGAAAGGGGTGAACACTTTGTTCTTAAAATTTCTACCATATCAGGAGTGAACTTGACACTTACAGTTCTACTAGCTCCGCGTCTTCTCCCTGGTCCACACACTGTTTCACCGGTGCTGGTCTCTCTCAGTTTGCTTGTCTCTCTGAAGAGGATATGAAAGATCTTATCGTTTCATTCAACAAGAAGTGCTGCTTATTAGATCCGCTTAAATCCTCACCGCATCTTCCTGTTTGTTTGGAACGCTGTTGCCTATTAGATAGATAGAAACCTTTATTTACACAGGGTTATCCAGTCAGATATACAAAATGCAATCTGATATCAAAAGGAGCCCTAAAGATGAAGATGAAGATGATCAACCTTTCATTACAATCGGGAGTTTTTGCAGAGTCTGGGAAGTGTGCTCTTGTTCGTCCTTTGCTAAAGAAGTCTAGAATGGACCCTAAGATCTTGAAGAACTTCCGCCCTATAAGCAATCTTCAATTTGTATCAAAACAAACAGAGAAGGTAGTTGCTAAGCAAATTTCTGACCACATGACGTAAATTTCACTCGACAGAAACTTCACTGGAACTTAGTGCCGCTTTCGACACCGTTGACCACTCTACACTTCTTGAGAAGCTTGAAACGGTGATTGGCATTCATGGAACTGCCCTCTCTTGGTTCGCGGCACTTTCTCTCAGACGTTTTCCTTACTGTATGGTGTACCAAAGGGATCATGTCTTGGTCCCCTCCTCTTCTTAATCTACACGAGTTACCTGATTGAGATTCTTAATTCGCATCTGCCATCTGGCTGATACTGATGCTGATGCTGATGACACCCAGATCTACCTGTCATTCAGTCCCAGTGTAAGCACCAGTCAAGCTGATGCTCTTTCAGCGGTAGATAACTGCTTTTATTTCTCAATTGACACGGTTTTCTTTGTTATTCACAAGGCTTTATTTTTAACTCTTTCTCAAGACATAATTTATTTCAAGATGCCTGTAAACCTCCTCTATAACATTTTTGATCGTTTATTATCAGTAATTTTAAGTAATTTGTTATTATTTGAATGTTTTTTTAGAGAAAGAAATTTCAAAGCGCATTTGGCGCAATGGGAGTGTAATCGCTGTAATCTGTTATATCAAACAGGTTTCTTGCTTTCGCTCTTTTCTTAGGAAATGTTTTGGAGGATATTTATGTCAAGGAAGAGTTTCAGTTACGAAACAAGCAATCTAGTGGAGTCATTTTAGCTTCGTTGTAAAGTAGCGAACGGACTCCTGGCGTTGTGTGACAATAAACAAATCGAAAGCTATGAGAAAGGAAGGCTTATTTTTATCCCCGCTCTTGCTCGAAGAGTAAAAGTTTGATTCGTAAGATTTTTTTGGTGAGTGATAGTTGATATTTATAAATAACTATGAAAAACTCGACTAGATTTCTTCTTTGTAACTAAAACTTTTTATTTGTCAGAAAAGTTCTTCATTGAACGCAAGATTCTATTAGTCGCTCGAAGGTTTAGATTTCTCGAAGCGACATCTGACCAGTAATTTGGCGCCGCAGTCGAGTGAAAGGAAACACCAACTGGTATTACAGAAAGAAGCGGAAGTGAATCGATTACATCCGGGGCTCAAGAAAGTGCCACATCACGTGATAGGGAATTTTTTCCGGTTGGTGTCTTTATAAAATCGGCGCGAAAGTAGTGCAAACTGGCTTGACTGTATGATAACCGCACTTCTATAGAAAGAAAAGCATTTTTAAGCGCTAAAAGTCCGAACGTGGAAAGCTTTTTCATCACTAACAGGTAAGCATGCATATGCCGTGATCGGCACAGACTGGAATAGAACGTTGATAAGAAAGTATATGATTACTATACGATCAAAGCGTGCTGATGCTCGGACATACTAAGCATGGCCATTATGGCCTATCGTAAATAAGTATTACTTAGCTTCTAAAAAGCCGCCCCACGGATGAACTGAAAGTTGTAGATATTTTTCGCGTTTTCTAACTATTACAATAGTAAAGCCGGTGATTTTAAGTGTTTGAATCGCAATCGTGTCTATCAAACTGCGATCTTAACCCACAGCAAATGCGCGCCAACACTCGGGTCTTTGCCCAATCTAAAATCTGAAACTTGATTTATCGGTGCTTATATATAACCAATGTTAATTTTATTTCGGAAAACAAGTCGTAATAACGATCGATAAGTCTGTTTTTCACTTTACAGAACGAGGCACGGTCATAATATATAACGATCGATCAGTCTATTCTTCCTTTGCAAGTGACGTCACAGACCAAGAAAATAGCAACTTAAATTATATATATCGAATGCTATGGATTTCATTCTTTGATATGTTTTAGAGAACTATATGATGCCTAAGTTTAGAGAAGTTCAGATCGTTTCACCGTTTTGTTTTCAGGTTGTGCAAATTTGATTTTCTTCACATAATTCTGACCTTACTGCTTACGGGTTTGCAAAAGTCGTTGAAACATTTTTAGTGTTCTAAATGTTTTTAAATTCGATTTATGTATGTCTTAAAAGTGAGTTTGATAAAAACTGCTCTGCATGAAATACTTTTTTATTTCGGCTGCCATCCTGGTGGACCAAACTAGTCCACCAGCGAGTTTTCGCCATTTATTTACACTAAAAATACGGAACTCGACCATAGCTCGTTTCAGAAATGCTCTAATACTCCAATTCTTTGCTCAGAGATATATTAGTGGTGAACCATAAACCCAGTAAAAGTGTTCTGGCACCAGCAAAATACACGTGGTTGGCAGCAAAAAACCACTTGGTTGCAAACGACGAATTTCACTTTATAATAACGATCGATCAGCCTGTTTCACTTGATAGAACGAGGCATATCATAATAACGATCGATCAGCCTGTTTCACTTGATAGAACGAGGCATATCATAATAACGATCGATCAGCCTGTTTCACCTGATAGAACGAGGCATGTCATAATGACGATCGATCAGTCTGTATTTGACTTCATATAGAACGAGGCATGTCATAATAACGAACCATAGGTGTGTATTTGATTTATAGAGCGAGACTTCATAGAAGGAGAGTATGAGTATATCTTGAGCTGCATATTGACGAATTGAAATCCAGTGAGACGGATCGCCAAAGGTCAAGACGATCCGTTGTCGACCCGTCACAATCCGTCACAATCCAAATGTCTTTTGGGGGCAACCAATCAAAAAACTGCCCCAAATTGAAAGGTTTCCTAATTGCATTTATACTATACCTGCTTTTATCTGTACAATACTGATGATCAGTTTATTCCAAGTTATTTTTGCGTGTACAGATCATCAAGAGTTTTGGTCTTACAGAAAATGTATTGACTTAAAATTTTTTTTTGAAATTTACCTTAAACGTCTTCAAGCTTCTATCTTTTTCTTTTTTTTGTGCTGTGCCTATGGGCACAGTACATTTGTTTTTGTTGAGTTAGGTATGATCGGAATTTAGTGTTACGAATGCCATTGGTGGACCTCGTCATGATTGACATTGGTGAAACACGAGGTGAAAATGCATGTTGAGATCTGTAAGATCGGGACACGGAGGAGGTGAAAGAGGTTGAACATATGTGGTTTTCATGGTAAGAGTGCCTTAATCCAACTTACTTTAAACTAAATTTGGTAGTTCTAGCAGATAATTAGAAACTGGAGCTAAATTAGAAACTTTAAATGCGATTTTTGTTTTTTGATACAACTCGAATTAGTTACGTAAAACAAAAGATTGTAAATGGACAGGCCAGGAATTTATACTGCGTCATTGATGTAAAATAGTACTCGCACGAGTTTTATATTATTTTATTAGCAAGAAAAATGATATTAGGTTTGATTAGCAAAACATATTTATTTCTAGTCGAATATTTTCATGACAAAAACGTATTTCATGCCGTAAGCTTGAATGGGGGCGGGCAAGGAATTTCTACTGCGTCATTGATGTAAAATAGTACTATTGGTATTTACTAAAACAAGGAACGACCTAAAACCACCTGAAACGACCTGAAACGCCCTGAAACGACCTGAAACCATCTTGAAACCACCTGAAACCAGCCAAAACATTGAATCTCCATCGAGTTTGTCGTCCAGTTTGTGTATTTTATTGACTGTTATCGATCGATCGATCGAGTGATAGTCGCTACGTATACTCTCCCATAGAAGTATTCCACACTTATACCTCACTTTTCCTTTGCTATGATTACCTGTTCCTAGCTATGATCAACCGTCCCTACCTATGATCAACTGTTCCTAGCTATGATCAACTGTCACTAGCTATGATCAACTATCCCTTAGCTATGATCAACTATCCCTAGCTATTTTCAACTATCTCTTGCTATTTTCAACTGCTCCTAGCTGTCATCAACTGTCCCTAGCTATTTTCAACTATCCCTAGCTGTCATCAACTGTCCCTAGCTATGATTACAATTTGAACATTTTTTTACTTTAACGTGTAAATTTGTTTAACTTAACATTGGCGTATCTAGGGGGCTCAGGGGTGCCTGTGACCCCATTTTCAAAGCCAAAGATAAATCATCTGACCGTTGATGCAGTATGTGATATGATGTCATAGTGACAATTTGGTATGTTGTGAACCCCACGCCCCCCCACATGACAGATCCTGGATAAGCCCCTCCTTAACGTAATTCAGCCATGTTGCCTGCAAGTTTTTAAGTTCATTAAACTATATAAGGGGAAGTTAATCTATATATAGGTACAGGAAACCATTAGTAGAGAATGGTGAAAATAGCTAGTTATAGTTGATCATAGCTAGTGACAGTTGATCATAGCTAGGAACAGTTGATCATAGGTAGGGACGGTTGATCATAGCTAGGAACAGGTAATCGTAGCGAGGGAGAGGTGAGGTATAAGTGTGGAATACTTCTATGGGAGAGTATACGTAGCGACTATATGACATTCTACCATGAAATACATCCCTTCCAAGGAAAACAAACACTTGATCGATCGATAAAAGTCAATAAAATACACAAACTGGACGACAAACTCGATGGAGATTCAATGTTTTGGCTGGTTTCAGGTGGTTTCAGGTGGTTTCAGGTGGTTTCAGGTGGTTTCACGTCGTTTCAGGTCGTTTCAGGTCGTTTCAGGTCGTTTTAGGTCGTTTTAGGTCGTTTTAGGTCGTTTTAGGTCGTTTCAGGTGGTTTCAGGCCGTTCCTTGTTTTAGTAACAGTACCCGCACGAGTTATATGTTATTATATTAACTAAAGTAATAATTTTTGTTTTGGTTAGCTAAACGTATCTATTTCTAGTCGAATATCTTTGTGAAAAAGGGATTTTCATGCCGAAACCTTCAGCGAGTGGGTGGACGAGGAATTTACTGCGTCATAATTTACATAAAAGAGTACTCACACGAGTTTTATATTAGTTTATTTATAGTTCCTTTCACGGTTTCCGACGCCATATTGTTTGGGCAGAAGTGTAGGGAAAGAGATACGTTTTTCGTAATATTTCCATTCCGAGGTTACCCTGCGAGCAAAGTCTCCTTTACCTTCCCCCGAGTGAGAGAAAGGAAAGAGTCTTCTTTCCTCTCTCTCACTCGGGGGAAGGTAAAGGAGACTCTGCTCGCAGGGTATTCTGAGGTAAATTTTTTTGGAGACCAAACTTTTTCTGTAGATGGAGAATCTTCTGTTCAATAATGTTTTGTGTGGTGTTTTTGAGCCGATGGAGCCACCATAACACTGGTTCTCAGAGAGACGGAGGCTTGCTTTGGGGTTTGCGAACAAGACTCGTTTATGCTGGTTCAATTTGACCGTTAAAAAATATTCAAACCGAATCCACAGACTTTCTTCTGTCTTACAATGACTAAATCCCAAATAGTCTTGTACTCTATTCAAAGTATCCAATGTGCACAGCACATTTGACACGTTTTCCCGTGTCAAAACTTGTTACTTCTTCAGTTTATCTTTGGATACCAAACAAGGTATTTTCAACATTGTCTGACCAGCCTTCAGCAAAATAAGTGGGATTTTACCCTCTGGTTACCCCCAAAGATGCAAAGGATTATGGGGATGTGAAAGTCGAGAATGCAGTAATAGATAGATAAATAAGTTGATAGATAGATAATTTGTAACACCGTATGGTATGTAAAAATGAAACTGACGTTTCGGACGTTAGTCCTTCATCGGAGTCAAAAAAATAAATAAAATAAATAAAGCGTACTCGTAACACGCTAAGCCCCCGTCTACACGTATCCCCAAATTTTTGTATCCGCAAATTTTTTTTTGCGGATACGAAAATGTTCGCGTCCACACGCAGCGTATTCGAATCGTTTTCGAATCGTATTCACTGTCCACACGTATCCTGAATTTTCTTGATCCGCCCTGATACACGCTAGTGCCTAGTCCCCTTGACGGATAGTTGTTTACGTCAGTGTATTCGAAAATTTGCAGATACGACCGTCAACACGTATCCGTATTCGGAGCGTATTCGAAAATTTCACCTCTGGAGACCGTTTTCAAAAATTTCCGGATACGGATACGAAAATTTGCGGACACGTGTGGACGGGGCCTTAATTTCATAAATTTATAACTTTAAAATTAGAAATGATCATTTAGGAGTATCAAATTGATAATAACTTTTTTAAACTGGTATCTATTTGTTTGTGTCTTAGATTGTAATATCAATAAGCGGATCTTATAACGTCAAAATTTTGTATGACGATCGAAAGTAGGAGAGCCATTTGGAATTATTTCTCAAGGCGATGAATGATATCTAACTTGTTTTGCAACTTTTAAAGTAAAATAAGAAACTATCAGAAAGTGCCTTTTTTGCTATTTAGCACCTAAATGACGCAGGGATCTCAATAAACCGCACGGTTATTAGTCTCCCCCACAGCCGCTTTCAGTGTCGTCACGCAACGCTTTCTCCCCTGACACACGGTTATTGGCAGTGGCAGGATACTGGATCTCCAAACCACTTCGTTAAAACTGCGATGCAAACCAAGGAAAAAGGATACAAATGACAAATTTGTTCTTATTATGTTGGAGGATAATTGATTCATAATTTGGTCGGGTTATGGTGATTTTTAGATGAAGTGGCAGGATACTGGGCCACACACTGTATCCCCTTATATAAGCTTTTTGTTTTTCTCTATCTGTTTCAATTTGATTTGCTTTTCTTTTGTTTCTATAGGCACTCATGTATTCTGCTCTTTTAGATACGTTGTGGGCTTTTGTCTGTGTTTTGGGTATTTTCACTTCTGTTCGAGTACTATATATATTTGCCATTAGATCTTAAATTGGTTTGGGACCTTTTATTTACCTTTTTATTGGGCAAACATTGTGTATCAGAATCTGTGGAATGACCGTTGATCTGGAGAAGTCCAATCTTCTGAAATATAGCAAAACACCATCCAGTAGAATATTCAAGAGAGATCATATAAAGTAGCATACTGCCTTACTGAGACAAAAATCATCAATATATAACCAATCAAATTTTTCTTTTATAGCAACAGTAAAATGACCATGGAAACTTCGAACAATAACATTTCCATGTTTCATGGAAAGACTATATTATTGATACAATCTGATGACAGTTCTATTGTTTAAAATGTTGGAAGAGGAACAAAATGTCGTAGGGCTAAAATGTTGCCAGAATATTTTTGACAAATATTGCAATAAGGTGCACTGCTATTAGGCAAAATGTATTTACAAACATAATTTTCGAAATTTTTAGATATAAGGTTTGTAAGGTTTAGCTCACCGTTCTTCTCTCTTCGATGCAAAGGCACGGCTACCTTTCAAGATGACGCAGGGAACTGTGAAAGGGACTATTCGCAATATTGTTAGTTTCTCTTTTGATACATATAAATGATGCAAAATTGCAAAAAAAAATCATTGAGGATAATCACTTCGAATAAATGTCTTAAAAATGCGAAGCAAATTTCAAGAAATGAATCAACTGCACATGAAAACTTTCCTGGGAGATTTAAACAATAATTTAAACCAAACCAAACATCTTTTGTGTCATTATTGATGTACCTAACGAAAACAACTTACTGTGATTACAAAACCTGTTGAAGTCTCGGCTAAAACAATTTCAGTTAGTAATTTAGGATTTGATTTTTTCTGGGGAAGAAAAGCCGAAAAAACCCGCAGAAACACCTCGAAGAACGGGGAAGAACCAACAAGCAACTTAGTTGCATTTGATGGCGAGTCCTAGGTTCGAACCACGAGAATGGGATGAGGCTAAAATACGTGACGAATTGCACTCGGCGAGGCTTACAAATTAGGATTTTAAAAATGTCTTTAAAAATCTTAATATTTCAGACTCGTGCCTAGTCGTCACGTATTTTAGGCCTTTTCCCATTCTCATACCCAGAGCGCTAGCCTCCTCATAGCGAAAATCGGAGGCTCTGGGAAACCCTGAACGAGAGTTTTGTCTGTTATATAGATGGGAAGAGCACATCATTATTAGTAATTCCAAGGCTAAGTTTCGTTTGGTAACATAACATTCGTTGACAGAAAAAATGGCGTCCAAATAAATAGAGAGTTGTATGAGTAAACTTATTTCAGTGTCTTCTCGATCCTTTTCATATCCTAAAATGATTATATTCTTTACACTATCCGTGTAATTGTTTGGGTCAAGTACCTCGCATCCTGTAAATAGGTTAATTATACATATATATATGATATCATTGTAATTGTAATTAAGTACGAATCCCCTCCCTCCGTAAAAATCAACATATGAGTTGAGCGTTGTGTAGTGTGTGTGAGTGAAAAGTGTCCCCAATTACTGCGAAAAGCGCTAGAACGACTAGACACTTAATAATTGTGTTTATTTAATTTAATTTTTTTTATTTTAGCAATGCCGAGAAAACCATTCAGAGAAAAGGTTGCACGAGTATTCCCGCTGGCACCTTGCTGGAGTGACTGGTATACCGCTCTTGTACCTGAAGCACACAATTCAACAGACTACGAGCCACGTGCAAGGGGCCACAACGGTTTTATTTACAGCAACATAAGGAGGCGATTCCGCGAAAATTACGATGATGGTATCTACGAGCTTGGTTTCTCACTAAAGGGAGAGAAAATACAAGTGGTATATATTGGTAGTGCTCATCGAGATGGCCCCGGTTCGATAAACGAACGTATTGAGGAATACTGCAGGAATGGCTCTCATAAGAGTGCGCTAATCAACAATGCAATAGAAGATGGATATACGATGTTAGTTCGGGCCAAAAACCTCCGTAGATCAAAAAAGTTTGTATGGGATTCTGAAAACAAATACCTGAAAGAGTACAACTATGCATGGAATCAGAGGAACAACGGTAACATTAGAAGAAACGTTCCAGCTCGGGGATGAAGTGATCAATACACTGCCATACGTACAAACTGTATGTACAATGAAAGTGAATGTATGCACGTAGTATAGGATGGTTTTTATGTATTAAATAAAAATCGTAATTCGGCAGAAAGAAATAAGAAAGCATTAAGTGCGTGGCTATCAATGAAGGACATTGCATTGTGAAATAGTAACGAAAAAAGTATTAAGCTTATTAATAAATATTGAATATTTTTTCAGATTTTCCATCGAAATTCAGTCAAACCCGACATCAAACAATAATAAAATGGGCGTGGTTGGTTTTTAATTAATTATCTCTAGCGGGAAGAGCCTCTTTAAGTACACCTCACAAAACACGCAAAGTTCGGAAAGGACAAGCTGTAGAAATTTCACTACCATCTAGACAAGGCTTTGGGCACGGTTGTACGAAGCCTGGATAGCGCCATCTGGCGGATAAATGAGAGTTATACTAGGTTAGGATCCAATAGGCTATCCTAAGAAGAAAGAAAAATGTCTCCCTACCCATTACCCTTGTGCGCCAGGGTAGGATATAGGGTATATTTCTCACTTTGTCTGTTCAAATAATATAAATTATATCTTCGGGCCGCTATGTACAGCGTGTGGAGGGGCGAGTCGCTGAGATGAGTAGCTTGGCAACTTCTGGATGAATGTCTTCGAAGTGGAAACGTTGCACGTCTTCAAGAATGGTTGAATAACCATTCATAATTTTATGTACTTTCTCTGGAGGCAGGGATATCGTCATGCTTATTGAAGTGATGACCAGTTCAGGAACGTTATTTCCTGTGTAGGGCTCATAGTGGATTTTTCCATCTGTCCATGTTTATGGTGAACCCGAAGGATTAGGGGAGATTCACTATGATACTAGTAGAGTACTTTGTTCAAGAGTAGAAAATCCTCCAGATACATTACCATGCGGATAGCTTTCTTTCAGAGGTTTGCTGCCACGGGTTTCATAAGCTTTGTAAAAATGTTTGGGGCCGTGCACAGTAAAATGCGGCTGTAAAAACCATTTTCTAGCGACAGAGTCTTTAATATAATAATAATTTATTAATTTATAGTGCGCAAATATCAATTAAAAGAAATTTTCAAAAGCGCAATGAAGTCGGATATAGCTCCTTTTATAGGCAATTGACTGCATGCGGCATGATACTCGATAGAGAGGAAAGGGAACTAAAGAAGTTTTACTTGACCCGTGAAAATAGCAAGTATAATTGTGGTAGACACTAATTCCATTGTTTTCTTTTTTTTTACTTGGACTGTTAGTCACTAATTATACAACTTTATTTCAAGGGGGACTGGTAATATATCAAAGGTTTACTCTGTCAGAAAATATACTACCCAACCCTGATAGAAAAAAAAGAAACAGACGCACACACAAACCAAGACGATCAAAGATGTCCATGGACGATGTGATGATGCAGTAATGATCCCAATAAACACATAAAGGTCATTTCTTTATTTTTATAAATGTCATTATCAACAATTAAAGTCAATTTCTTTTTTCTATACTATTTTGTTTATTACAAGTTTTCAAGTCTCTTCTCTACAAATACATGCAGTTATGCATTTAGTTATTAGTCAAGTTCTGATCAATTGATTTACTATGTTATTAGGTGGTTGCGCCAACCCCTGGTGGCCGCCATGTTGGATGATAGAACATTCTCAGTTGTTCTTGTCATCCAACATAGCTGGTGACACGTAAATTACGGGTCCTAGACGTACTCCTTCCTCTTGTAAGGCGGGCTGTTCAGTCAGTAAGGTTTAGAGAAATACACGTTAAAAAAGTCA
The DNA here is from genome assembly GCA_011057435.1 of Actinia equina. NCBI lineage: Eukaryota > Metazoa > Cnidaria > Anthozoa > Actiniaria > Actiniidae > Actinia > Actinia equina. Next base: position 178,884 of record WHPX01000153.1, read on the forward strand.
CGTCAACCAATGCAGTGAGATGTGCAACCGAATGAAACATGTTTTCTACATAACTTGAAAGTTGCCAAAATGCATGGCACTACTAATACTGACCAGCCCTCTCAGTACAAGCCTGGAAAAGATCCACCAAACCTGCCATCTTAAAACATATTTTTCATTTTTTTTTCTCATCCTTAGTTTCAATAAAGACTGCTTTTTCTCCAGTTTTTCCCCGAACTAGTATTGGAAAAAAGGCTTTAACCCTGGCGCATGACAAGATCGATAATCACACGCGACCAACAAGACGTTGATTCCAAAAGTTTTCCTAAGTATACGCAAATCATTCTCCAATCTATCCAATTATAAGCGCATTTTTGATTGGCGGATATGCCACGTTGGCCTTGTCCGATTGAAAACGACTGTGAACCGACTCTATACCTAACCTATTTTACCGTATTTCTTTTTCCCTTGATTTAATTTCTTAATCTCTAGATTCCAAATCGATTTATTTTCATGATTTATCTTTAAATCGAATCAATATCGCAATGTAATTGATAAGCCAATTAGAAAAATAAAATATGTTTTTAGAGCTGGGATTTAAAAAAAATTACTTTTATTACTGCTGGTGACTATGATTTAATGAACGTAACAAACACATCTACCTTTTTTCCCTTACCAAATTACCATGGCAACTGCATCTCGACTTAGGAGGTAAGTGATTATCGGGGAATATTTACCGAGACGCGAGTCTTCATATTCACTGAGCCTGAGCCGAATAATTGTTTTAGAATATACCAACTTGTGTACAGAGTAACTTAATTTTATATACAATAATTCAATAAAAGCAAACAAACAGAAACTTTTAGTTTGCGTGACAAATTCACGCGAAAGTTTTAGCAAAACTTTTAGGCCATACTTCGTTGCCTTTTTAGTATTGATAGGATGGCATTTACTTTCATTTTTTCAATTTCCTCATCAGAAATTGTAGCAAAACGACTTGCCGGCAGATGCCATTTTGTTGCCGACTCCGGCAATATTCCGAGATTCAGAGGTGAATATCGTTCAATATTCACCTCCAATTAACACACAAGTTGGTATATGCTAATCAATAATATACTCCGAATTCTTTCCGACGAGGAATGCGTTGAAATTCTCATCGTATTACCGCTATACCATTAACTTTAAGGCATTAAAAGTAGAAAATATTTATTTGTTCATGAAATACAAAGTTGTTTTTTTTTGGTGATTCCGCGTTTTATTATTCCGTTCAGTCAACTGTTTGATAGTTAGACAAATGTATCTAACTTAGATAACTATTTAGTTGACGTCACCTAAAATAGTAAAAGCGCGCCAAATAACGGTCATTCTAAACCGGGGGGTTGTTTTTACTAAAGAATGAGTGATTAGACATTCATTGTTATCACTATTTCTCCCCCTGATCACAGTAGCTGTTTACTCGTAGTTTCAAATTTATGTGAGGTCAGCTAAAATAGTAATTAACTTATCTAATTTAGGTGACGTCAACTCACCCTATTCAACAGCTTGACTGAATGCACTCTAATTCGTAGAAGTCAAATATTTCTCGGAAAAAAGGGATCGACTTGCATCAGGTGACCTTGGCGTTGTATAAAACCACCACCCAGCTAGATTTTTGTACATTTTCTGGGGACGCATCAAGACTGATTAAACACAAAAAGTACCCGAAGATGAAGGCATTCACATTTGGTGTGATCTTGCTCGTTTTATCGCTGAATGTAAAAGGAAGTGAGTTGAAAACATTTTGTCTTAATTATTTAACATTAATCAGCCGCATTAGAACTAAATTGGAGGACAATAATGAGAAAAACCACTGTTAGAAAATGGGATTGTAACGGCAAATACGACTCAAAGATAATAATTCGACATACACCGTTAACAGCCTAAATGTTTTAAGAGCTACTACATGTGCTAAATTCAGAAATATCCTAATATCCTGGTGTTTTTGACGCGGCATGAGTGAGTTAAAGTTTAAATAAATCGTTAAATTTACTTCCAATTATGTTGAAGTCATGTTATGTGCAGTTGCAATTTCAGTTTAAAATTGTCCGGAAGACGAACCGGCTTTGAAGCCTTTTATGGCTGGTAGGAAATTAGTCATTTATAGCATACTACCTAATCAGAAAAGAGAGAGAGAGCGGAGAGAGAGGAGAGATTCAATATGAGCATGACGCAATACAAGAGGATTTTTCAACTCTTTTTAATGCTGATAAATTACTTGCTGTTATAAGTAAACTGAAACTACCTAGTCAGTGTGGCGGGTAAAATGTTTGTCTTTTACAACTTTTATTCCTAAAGTTTCGAAACGTGTTTTCTCTTGCCACGAGGGTTTAATTTTTCTTCGGATTTTCCGGTCCCTCCCTCCGTTAAAAAGAAAACAACATTTCCGTGGCGAGTTGTACGTATAGTATATTGGATGTAGTGCGGGTAAAAGTGAGTCATATTCATTTAGTCTCATAAGTTTGTTCGCCCACAAAAAAAAACCAACTTTTTTTTTTTACGCTTTCGCGTGCAATTAGCCTAGTGCAATATACAAGGACGTACTTTTTAACGGTTTCAGAAATAGCATATGCTGAGCTTGGCCTACAGCGACATGCAGTGACTGCATTCAATGGACTCCAAAGACTCCAGGAAAAAGACAATATATAATAGCTTACGCATGTCACTGACTATTAAGAATAGAAATCTATTGAACAGAATAGGTAATTTAATATGCTACATTAGAGCACTACGCCACTTCCAAGAAATAAGTTTAGAATTCGAGCGGGTCGCTCTGAAAAATGTTTCCTGGTATATATTTATTAAAGAGTATAAATGATATATATACATATATATACAAATATATATAACATGTGTTTGATCTAGCCAGAAGGGGTTCATATTTTCTATTGTATTCTGCTAGGCTCGAATTCTAATCTAGTTAGTAGTTGCACTGAATGCGTCTGATCGTCTTTTTTCCTCGATATGAATCCGCAAGAGCACAATGTTTCAGTAAAATGAGATATAAAATGTATCTAACTGATTGGTATATCGTTTTGAATGAATCAAATTATCAGTAATCTGTTTCAATTTGAAAGCAAATGTTGTCGTGCAGCCAACATTTACCATACAGTACTGAATTCCTTGAAATGTTTTCAAAATCAATAAACCAAATGCCTCGCCTAAAGATATTCCCTTACCTAATGTCTGGCTTTCCAGAGAAATATTTGACCTTGAGGACGGGTCTGTCATCGCGATAGTTAGGGTCGTATTACGAAGAACGAGCCTTGTTAAGGTTGACTGGACTGGACTGACAAAACATGGACTGACAAAACTTGGACTGACAAAACATGGACTGACAAATTATGGACTGGCAAAACATGGACTGACAAAACATACTGACAAAACATAGACTGGCAAAACATTGACTTACAAAACATAGACTCACAAAACATGGACTGACAAAACATAGACTGACAAAACATGGACTGGCAAAACATGGACGGACAAAACAGACTGACAAAACATGGACTGACAAAACATTGACTTACAAAACATGGACTCACAAAACATGGACTCACACAGCAAGGACTCACAAAACATGGACTGACAAAACATAGACTCACAAAACATGGACTAACAAAACATGGACTGACAAAACATGGACTGACAAAACATGGACTGACAAAACATGGACTGACAAAACATGGACTCACAAAACATGGACAGACAAAACATAGTCTGGGATAGGGTTACGATTTGGTCGTTTTAGTCTGGGCTACGCTTTCTTCCGGCACAAAAACAATAAGAACGTTAGTAAATATTGATTGCAATCAAGAGAATATGAATTTAACTTAATATTCCCTTGTTGCAATCTATTGAATAACCGTCTTTTCCGTCTTTTAGTCTGGGTAGGGTGTACAATACAATTCTTAGTTTTAGTCTGGGGTAGGGTATGTAAAATCAAAATTTTAGGTCTGGAATATCGTCAGGGTTTTGAGGTCCTGGCGGCACACCCCTACCTAAGTTGGGGTGGTAGTAACCCCCCCCCCCCCCCCCCCCCGATGTTTTGTGAGTCCATGCTTTGTGAGTCCATGTTTTGTGAGTCCATGTTTTGTGAGTCCATGTTTTGTCAGTCCATGTTTTGTCAGTCCAGTCCATGGTCACCTTTTACAAGTGCCCTATGTACTGCCAAAATAATTGGATTATCCGAGCAGACGAGAGCACAAAAGAACCGCTCTTGCTTTCCTACCATGGTCTATTTTACTGTACTGAAGGTAAATTTGATTAACCTATGAAAAAAAGTAAATCGCTAACGAAGCGACGGCGGCGCTGCTTGGCACAGATAGTAGTGCAGCGGTAAATACTCAAAGCGTACAGCTGATTCAAACCAGAAAGACCGTTGGTTGGAAAGAAGTGAGCCCTATTTATTATCTATTTAGAAACAAACATATATCAGTGAACTCTATTTAGTATCTACGAATAAGTAAAACAATTACACCGATATATATTCCAATCCGTCTGTCCTAGCGCCCTTGGATAAATGATGAGAAAATGAAATGAAAGAGAATGAACGAGAAAATTTTTTAAATAAGGATCTGGAAACTACTTCGATGTGCTGGATGGAAAGAGCTTGTCATCTCCTTTTGATATCCCTACGACTATATATATATTTTTTGTATTCTCGTCTAATGTAGTTTTGTAACAAATATCCCGTATTTAATAATAAAGGTTTCGAAAGAATCAAGAGAGAAGATGTGAGACGGGTCGCACGGCTGACAAATTCTCGCTGGAGTTCCTGGTACACCGCTCTGGTACCTCAAGCACCCAGACGTAATGCACAAAACTACGAGCCACGTGACGAGGGCCACTACGGCTTTATTTACAGCAAGATAAGGAAGAGATTCCGCTGGAGTAGATACGATGATGGTATCTACGAGCTTCGTGTCGTAAGAGGAAATAGAAAACCAGTGGTATATATTGGTATGGCTCACAGAGATGGCCCCGGCTCCATGAACCAACGTATTCTTGAATACTGTAGGGACGGTTCACATAAGGGTGATCTCATCAACAGGGCCATGAGACTTGGATACAGATTACAAGTTCGGGTCCAAAACATCCCTGGATCAGCATATCATGTGCGAGAGTGTGAAAAGAAATATTTGGATGCGTATGATTACGCATGGAATCAGAGGAACAACGGCCGCATCAGAGGAAACGTTCCTCCCCGATGAACAACTAGATACAGCTACAAAAGATTAACTGGCAAACAGCATGTAGTATACGATAGCAGTATAATTTTAACTCAGGAAGTATCAACTCTCACTCTGGGGGTTCGTATAGTCTTGAAAAGTCCTAGATGTCCTAGATGTAAAATACATAATTTCTGTCCTTGAAAAAAACGAACGTTAACCTTGACTCATGTTAGCTAGGCCACTGAAATGGCGGTTATATATGGACTGTTTCAGCTTGTGCATGTGCATGATTATAAAAGTAATTTTTTTATGGTAATAAACGACAATTTTGAATAAAATGACCGGATTGTTTGAAACTCAGGGCCAAACAACAACCCATGCGTTCAACATGTTGCGTGCTTGTGCAGCTAGTTGCGATGCACCGCGTGTTCTTAAACCTTGACTGCATGCAGCATGCCGATGATGGTCGATAGAGAGGAAAAGGTGGGCTAGAGAGGTTTTACTTGACCCGTGAAAAATAACAAGCATAATACAAAGTAGTAGACACTTATTCCATCGTTTCTTTTTGTTTTACTTGGGACTGTATGTTACTAACTGATTATACAACTTTATTTCACGGGCCAAATCAAATCACTCTAGGGGATTTTTACAATACTTGCCCCGCTGTGAAAAATAGCAAGAACAATACATTGTGGTAGACACTAATTCCATTTTCTTTGTCTTACTTGGACTGTTAGTCACTAATAATTCTACAACTTAATTTCAAGGGGGACTGGTAATATATCAAGGGTTTACTTTGTCAGAAAATAGACTAACCCAACCCTGATAGAAAAAAAAAACAACAACAAAAAACAAAAAACAGACGCACACACAAACCAAGACGATCAAAGGTGTCCATGGACGATGTGATGATGCTGTAATAAACCCAATAAACACAATAAGGTCATTTCTTTATTTTTATAAATGTCATTATCAACAATTAAAGCTAATTTCTTTTTTCTATACTATTTTGTTTATTACAAGTTTTCAAGTCTCTTCTCTACAAATACATGCAGTTATGCATTTAGTTATTAGTCAAGTTCTGATCAATTGATTTACTATGTTATTAGGTGGTTGCGCCAACACCTGGCGGCCGCCATGTTGGATGACAGAACATTTTCAGTTGTTCTTGTCATCCAACATAGCTGGTGACACGTGATCGTGCTAAGTTACGGGTCCTAGACGTACTCCTTCTTCCTCTTGTATAAGGCGGGCTGTTCAGTCAGTAAGGTTTAAGAAAATTCACGTTACAAAAAGTCACATTAACCAATGCAGTGAGATGTGTAACCGAATGAAATATGTTTTCTACATAACTTGAAGATTGCCAAAATGCATGGCACCGCTAATACTGACCAGCCCTCTCAGTACAAGCCTGGAAAAGATCCACCAAACCTGCCATCTTAAAACATATTTTTCATTTCTTTTTTCTCATCCTTAGTTTCAATAAAGACTGCTTTTTGTCCAGTTTCCCCCCGAACTAGTATTGGAAAAAAGGCTTTAACCCTGGCGCATGACAAGATCGATAATCACACGCGACCAACAAGACGTTGAGTCCAAAAGTTTTCCTAAGTATACGCAAATCATTCTTCAATCTATCCAATCATAAGCGCATTTTTGATTGGCGGATATGCCACGTTGGCCTTGTCCGATTGAAAACGACTGTGAACCGACTCTATACCTAACCTATTTTACCGTATGTCTTTTTCCCTTGATTTAATTTCTTAATCTCTAGATTCCAAATCGATTTATTTTCATGATTTATCTTTAAATCGCATTTTTAAATTTTTATCGCAATGTAATTGATAAGCCAATTAGAAAAATAAAAAATATTTTTAGAGCTGGGATTTTAAAAAAATTACTTTTATTACTGCTGGTGACTATGATTTAATGAACGTAACAAACACATCTACCTTTTTTCCCTTACCAAATTACCATGGCAACTGCATCTCGACTTAGGAGGTAAGTGATTATCGGGGAATATTTACCGAGACGCGAGTCTTCATATTCACTGAGCCTGAGCCGAATAATTGTTTTAGAATATACCAACTTGTGTACAGAGTAACTTATTTTTATATACAATAATTCAATAAAAGCAAACAAACAGAAACTTTTAGTTTGCGTGACAAATTCACGCGAAAGTTTTAGCAAAACTTTTAGGCCATACTTCGTTGCCTTTTTAGTATTGATAGAAATGGCATTTACTTTCATTTTTTCAATTTCCTCATCAGAAATTGTAGCAAAACGACTTGCCGGCAGATGCCATTTTGTTGCCGACTCCGGCAATATTCCGAGATTCAGAGGTGAATATCGTTCAATATTCACCTCCAATTAACACACAAGTTGGTATATGCTAATCAATAATATACTCCGAATTCTTTCCGACGAGGAATGCGTTGAAATTCTCATCGTATTACCGCTACACCATTAACTTTAAGGCATTAAAAGTAGAAAATATTTATTTGTTCATGAAATAAAAAGTTGTTTTTTTTTGGTGATTCCGCGTTTTATTATTCCGTGCGATTATTCCGGATTCCGAAATACGCGTTTTATAGGCAAACCCCTCTAAATCAAGTATTCGTTGCTTCGTACAAGAAACGTTTCTTCCCTGGAATATCACACCACTGGTGAACTTTGTACCTCATTTGCATAAAACGCTGACTTTGTTAATCAAAACCCCAAATGTGGTTTTGCTAGGGCTTGGAGAACGGTTAGTAGGTCAAGAAAAACACTAAAAAAACTCCAAAAATGCCTAGGGGTCAAAGGGTTAAGACGGTCTGCGAATTATTGCAGGATATCGTGTTCTGACCACCAGTCGAGTTGCACGATTATGCAGAGCCAATCAGAACGCATGTAAGAATGAGCTGGCAAAGCAGCCAATCAGACCCTGTTATATATAATTTATATAAATCGTCTCAACGCAACGTCTCAACACAGGGAGCCCGGCTTGGTAATGCTAAATCGGTAAAACGATCACGTTTCATATATGTTGATGACATTACATAATAATCGTAACTCAATACACCCCTATACAAACGGTCACTACGTAATAGAACACCAGTGTTTGTAACGCGTAACTTAATACCGTGATAAATTCAAATACGCTCAGCACCATTAAGGCATGGCTCTTTTGAGGAAGTGATGGAAAATCAGTTATTTATTCATATCTTTGACAGTTTACTATGAATCTTTCCCAAATTTGGCTCGTAGTAGTAATTCTTCAAGGCAAGCAATTACCGCATATCTGTTACCATGGAAACCAGCTCACGTGACCACAAGGACGCCATCTTGGATTTAAAAAAAAATCGTTTGTAATCGTATTGAAACTACTTCAAAAGTCCTGAAAATCCATATTCCTTTTGATATTTGCAATACCTATATGGATCTAATTGGATATCTTGGAAATTATATTAAGTTTAATTTTTAGAATATTTTTAATTTTTTGGAAAAAATAGAAAATATTCTAAAAATTAAACTTAAAATAATTTCCAAGATATCCAATTAGATCCATATAGGCATTGTAAATATGAATAGTAATATGCATTTTCATGACTTTTAAAGATGTTTCGGTACGTTTACAAACGGCTTGTTTAAAAATCCAAGATGGCGGTCTTGTGGTCACGTGACTTAGTTTCCATGGTAACCAAGGCTCTAAGGTTCCTTCTTTTCACAAAAGACATTAACTTGCCAAGTTAGGGGAAGATTCGTAGAAAACTGGCTATGATATAGCTAATCAGTTTTTCATCTGAGAGCCATGCCTTAATGATGCTGAGCGTAACGCACGCGTTAAGAAGAGAGCGTCTAACACTATTGCATTACAAGTTCTAATTACGTAGTGACCGTTTGTAATAGGGGCGTATTGAGTTACGATTATTACCGATTTAGCATCACCAAGCCGGGCTCCCTGTGGTCTCAACGCAAATGCTCTATCGTTTTTAAATCTTGCACACCCTTTTCTACACGTGTGACAAACTACTTCTAAGAACTTTTATTGTGCAATAGAGTGCATTCAGTCAAACTGTTTGATAGTTAGAGAAATGTATCTAACTTAGATAACTATTCAGTTGACGTCACCTAAAATAGTAAAAGCGCGCCAAATAACGGTCATTCTAAACCGGGGGGTTGTTTTACTAAAGAATGAGTGAATAGACATTCATTTGTATCATCATTTCTCCCCCTGATCACAGTAGCTGTTTACTCGTAGTTTCAAATTTATGTGAGGTCAGCTAAAATAGTAACTAACTTATCAAAATTCAGGTGACGTCAACTCACCCTATTCAACAGCTTGACTGAATGCACTCTAATTCGTAGAAGTCATATATTTCTCGGAAAAAAGGGACCGGCTTGCATCAGGTGACCTTGGCGTTGTATAAAACCACCACCCAGCTAGATTTTTGTACATTTTCTGGGGACGCATCAAGACTGATTAAACACAAAAAGTACCCGAAGATGAAGGCATTCACATTTGGTGTGATCTTGCTCGTTTTATCGCTGAATGTAAAAGGAAGTGAGTTGAAAACATTTTGTCTTAATTATTTAACATTAATCAGCCGCATTAGAACTAAATTGGAGGACAATAATGAGAAAAACCACTGTTAGAAAATGGGATTGTAACGGCAAATACGACTTAAAGATAACAATTCGACATACACCGTTAACAGCCTAAATGTTTTAAGAGCTACTACATGTGCTAAATTCAGAAACATCCTAATATCCTAGTGTTTTTGACGCGGTATGAGTGAGTTAAAGTTTAAATAAATCGTTAAATTTACTTCCAATTATGTTGAAGTCATGTTATGTGCAGTTGCAATTTCAGTTTAAAATTGTCCGGAAGACGAACCGGCCATGAAGCCTTTTATGGCTGGTAGGAAATTAGTAATTTAGCACACTTCCTAATCAGAAAAGAGAGAGAGAGAGAGATTCAATATGAGCATGACGCAATACAAGAGGATTTTTCAACTCTTTTTAATGCTGATAAATTACTTGCTGTTATAAGTAAACTGAAACTACCTAGTCAGTGTGGCGGGTAAAATGTTTGTCTTTTACAACTTTTATTCCTAAAGTTTCGAAACGTGTTTTCTCTTGCCACGAGGGTTTAATTTTTCTTCGGATTTTCCGGTCCCTCCCTCCGTTAAAAAGAAAACAACATTTCCGTGGCGAGTTGTACGTATAGTATATTGGATGTAGTGCGGGTAAAAGTGAGTCATATTCATTTAGTCTCATAAGTTTGTTCGCCCACAAAAAAAAACCAACTTTTTTTTTTGACGCTTTCGCGTGCAATTAGCCTAGTGCAATATACAAGGACGTACTTTTTAACGGTTTCAGAAATAGCATATGCTGAGCTTGGCCTACAGCGACATGCAGTGACTGCATTCAATGGACTCCAAAGACTCCAGAAAAAAAGACAATATATAATAGCTTACGCATGTCACTGACTATTAAGAATAGAAATCTATTGAACAGAATAGGTAATTTAATATGCTACATTAGAGCACTACGCCACTTCCAAGAAATAAGTTTAGAATTCGAGCGGGTCGCTCTGAAAAATGTTTCCTGGTATATATTTATTAAAGAGTATAAATGATATATATACATATATATACAAATATATATAACATGTGTTTGATCTAGCCAGAAGGGGTTCATATTTTCTATTGTATTCTGCTAGGCTCGAATTCTAATCTAGTTAGTAGTTGCACTGAATGCGTCTGATCGTCTTTTTTCCTCGATATGAATCCGCAAGAGCACAATGTTTCAGTAAAATGAGATATAAAATGTATCTAACTGATTGGTATATCGTTTTGAATGAATCAAATTATCAGTAATCTGTTTCAATTTGAAAGCAAATGTTGTCGTGCAGCCAACATTTACCATACAGTACTGAATTCCTTGAAATGTTTTCAAAATCAATAAACCAAATGCCTCGCCTAAAGATATTCCCTTACCTAATGTCTGGCTTTCCAGAGAAATATTTGACCTTGAGGACGGGTCTGTCATCGCGATAGTTAGGGTCGTATTACGAAGAACGAGCCTTGTTAAGGTTGACTGGACTGGACTGACAAAACATGGACTGACAAAACTTGGACTGACAAAACATGGACTGACAAATTATGGACTGGCAAAACATGGACTGACAAAACATACTGACAAAACATAGACTGGCAAAACATTGACTTACAAAACATAGACTCACAAAACATGGACTGACAAAACATAGACTGACAAAACATGGACTGGCAAAACATGGACGGACAAAACAGACTGACAAAACATGGACTGACAAAACATTGACTTACAAAACATGGACTCACAAAACATGGACTCACACAGCAAGGACTCACAAAACATGGACTGACAAAACATAGACTCACAAAACATGGACTAACAAAACATGGACTGACAAAACATGGACTGACAAAACATGGACTGACAAAACATGGACTGACAAAACATGGACTCACAAAACATGGACAGACAAAACATAGTCTGGGATAGGGTTACGATTTGGTCGTTTTAGTCTGGGCTACGCTTTCTTCCGGCACAAAAACAATAAGAACGTTAGTAAATATTGATTGCAATCAAGAGAATATGAATTTAACTTAATATTCCCTTGTTGCAATCTATTGAATAACCGTCTTTTCCGTCTTTTAGTCTGGGTAGGGTGTACAATACAATTCTTAGTTTTAGTCTGGGGTAGGGTATGTAAAATCAAAATTTTAGGTCTGGAATATCGTCAGGGTTTTGAGGTCCTGGCGGCACACCCCTACCTAAGTTGGGGTGGTAGTAACCCCCCCCCCCCCCCCCCCCCGATGTTTTGTGAGTCCATGCTTTGTGAGTCCATGTTTTGTGAGTCCATGTTTTGTGAGTCCATGTTTTGTCAGTCCATGTTTTGTCAGTCCAGTCCATGGTCACCTTTTACAAGTGCCCTATGTACTGCCAAAATAATTGGATTATCCGAGCAGACGAGAGCACAAAAGAACCGCTCTTGCTTTCCTACCATGGTCTATTTTACTGTACTGAAGGTAAATTTGATTAACCTATGAAAAAAAGTAAATCGCTAACGAAGCGACGGCGGCGCTGCTTGGCACAGATAGTAGTGCAGCGGTAAATACTCAAAGCGTACAGCTGATTCAAACCAGAAAGACCGTTGGTTGGAAAGAAGTGAGCCCTATTTATTATCTATTTAGAAACAAACATATATCAGTGAACTCTATTTAGTATCTACGAATAAGTAAAACAATTACACCGATATATATTCCAATCCGTCTGTCCTAGCGCCCTTGGATAAATGATGAGAAAATGAAATGAAAGAGAATGAACGAGAAAATTTTTTAAATAAGGATCTGGAAACTACTTCGATGTGCTGGATGGAAAGAGCTTGTCATCTCCTTTTGATATCCCTACGACTATATATATATTTTTTGTATTCTCGTCTAATGTAGTTTTGTAACAAATATCCCGTATTTAATAATAAAGGTTTCGAAAGAATCAAGAGAGAAGATGTGAGACGGGTCGCACGGCTGACAAATTCTCGCTGGAGTTCCTGGTACACCGCTCTGGTACCTCAAGCACCCAGACGTAATGCACAAAACTACGAGCCACGTGACGAGGGCCACTACGGCTTTATTTACAGCAAGATAAGGAAGAGATTCCGCTGGAGTAGATACGATGATGGTATCTACGAGCTTCGTGTCGTAAGAGGAAATAGAAAACCAGTGGTATATATTGGTATGGCTCACAGAGATGGCCCCGGCTCCATGAACCAACGTATTCTTGAATACTGTAGGGACGGTTCACATAAGGGTGATCTCATCAACAGGGCCATGAGACTTGGATACAGATTACAAGTTCGGGTCCAAAACATCCCTGGATCAGCATATCATGTGCGAGAGTGTGAAAAGAAATATTTGGATGCGTATGATTACGCATGGAATCAGAGGAACAACGGCCGCATCAGAGGAAACGTTCCTCCCCGATGAACAACTAGATACAGCTACAAAAGATTAACTGGCAAACAGCATGTAGTATACGATAGCAGTATAATTTTAACTCAGGAAGTATCAACTCTCACTCTGGGGGTTCGTATAGTCTTGAAAAGTCCTAGATGTCCTAGATGTAAAATACATAATTTCTGTCCTTGAAAAAAAACGAACGTTAACCTTGACTCATGTTAGCTAGGCCACTGAAATGGCGGTTATATATGGACTGTTTCAGCTTGTGCATGTGCATGATTATAAAAGTAATTTTTTTATGGTAATAAACGACAATTTTGAATAAAATGACCGGATTGTTTGAAACTCAGGGCCAAACAACAACCCATGCGTTCAACATGTTGCGTGCTTGTGCAGCTAGTTGCGATGCACCGCGTGTTCTTAAACCTTGACTGCATGCAGCATGCCGATGATGGTCGATAGAGAGGAAAAGGTGGGCTAGAGAGGTTTTACTTGACCCGTGAAAAATAACAAGCATAATACAAAGTAGTAGACACTTATTCCATCGTTTCTTTTTGTTTTACTTGGGACTGTATGTTACTAACTGATTATACAACTTTATTTCACGGGCCAAATCAAATCACTCTAGGGGATTTTTACAATACTTGCCCCGCTGTGAAAAATAGCAAGAACAATACATTGTGGTAGACACTAATTCCATTTTCTTTGTCTTACTTGGACTGTTAGTCACTAATAATTCTACAACTTAATTTCAAGGGGGACTGGTAATATATCAAGGGTTTACTTTGTCAGAAAATAGACTAACCCAACCCTGATAGAAAAAAAAAACAACAACAAAAAACAAAAAACAGACGCACACACAAACCAAGACGATCAAAGGTGTCCATGGACGATGTGATGATGCTGTAATAAACCCAATAAACACAATAAGGTCATTTCTTTATTTTTATAAATGTCATTATCAACAATTAAAGCTAATTTCTTTTTTCTATACTATTTTGTTTATTACAAGTTTTCAAGTCTCTTCTCTACAAATACATGCAGTTATGCATTTAGTTATTAGTCAAGTTCTGATCAATTGATTTACTATGTTATTAGGTGGTTGCGCCAACACCTGGCGGCCGCCATGTTGGATGACAGAACATTTTCAGTTGTTCTTGTCATCCAACATAGCTGGTGACACGTGATCGTGCTAAGTTACGGGTCCTAGACGTACTCCTTCTTCCTCTTGTATAAGGCGGGCTGTTCAGTCAGTAAGGTTTAAGAAAATTCACGTTACAAAAAGTCACATTAACCAATGCAGTGAGATGTGTAACCGAATGAAATATGTTTTCTACATAACTTGAAGATTGCCAAAATGCATGGCACCGCTAATACTGACCAGCCCTCTCAGTACAAGCCTGGAAAAGATCCACCAAACCTGCCATCTTAAAACATATTTTTCATTTCTTTTTTCTCATCCTTAGTTTCAATAAAGACTGCTTTTTGTCCAGTTTCCCCCCGAACTAGTATTGGAAAAAAGGCTTTAACCCTGGCGCATGACAAGATCGATAATCACACGCGACCAACAAGACGTTGAGTCCAAAAGTTTTCCTAAGTATACGCAAATCATTCTTCAATCTATCCAATCATAAGCGCATTTTTGATTGGCGGATATGCCACGTTGGCCTTGTCCGATTGAAAACGACTGTGAACCGACTCTATACCTAACCTATTTTACCGTATGTCTTTTTCCCTTGATTTAATTTCTTAATCTCTAGATTCCAAATCGATTTATTTTCATGATTTATCTTTAAATCGCATTTTTAAATTTTTATCGCAATGTAATTGATAAGCCAATTAGAAAAATAAAAAATATTTTTAGAGCTGGGATTTAAAAAAAATTACTTTTATTACTGCTGGTGACTATGATTTAATGAACGTAACAAACACATCTACCTTTTTTCCCTTACCAAATTACCATGGCAACTGCATCTCGACTTAGGAGGTAAGTGATTATCGGGGAATATTTACCGAGACGCGAGTCTTCATATTCACTGAGCCTGAGCCGAATAATTGTTTTAGAATATACCAACTTGTGTACAGAGTAACTTATTTTTATATACAATAATTCAATAAAAGCAAACAAACAGAAACTTTTAGTTTGCGTGACAAATTCACGCGAAAGTTTTAGCAAAACTTTTAGGCCATACTTCGTTGCCTTTTTAGTATTGATAGAAATGGCATTTACTTTCATTTTTTCAATTTCCTCATCAGAAATTGTAGCAAAACGACTTGCCGGCAGATGCCATTTTGTTGCCGACTCCGGCAATATTCCGAGATTCAGAGGTGAATATCGTTCAATATTCACCTCCAATTAACACACAAGTTGGTATATGCTAATCAATAATATACTCCGAATTCTTTCCGACGAGGAATGCGTTGAAATTCTCATCGTATTACCGCTACACCATTAACTTTAAAGCATTAAAAGTAGAAAATATTTATTTGTTCATGAAATACAAAGTTGTTTTTTTTTGGTGATTCCGCGTTTTATTATTCCGTGCGATTATTCCGGATTCCGAAATACGCGTTTTATAGGCAAACCCCTCTAAATCAAGTATTCGTTGCTTCGTACAAGAAACGTTTCTTCCCTGGAATATCACACCACTGGTGAACTTTGTACCTCATTTGCATAAAACGCTGACTTTGTTAATCAAAACCCCAAATGTGGTTTTGCTAGGGCTTGGAGAACGGTTAGTAGGTCAAGAAAAACACTAAAAAACTCCAAAAATGCCTAGGGGTCAAAGGGTTAAGACGGTCTGCGAATTATTGCAGGATATCGTGTTCTGACCACCAGTCGAGTTGCACGATTATGCAGAGCCAATCAGAACGCATGTAAGAATGAGCTGGCAAAGCAGCCAATCAGACCCTGTTATATATAATTTATATAAATCGTCTCAACGCAACGTCTCAACACAGGGAGCCCGGCTTGGTAATGCTAAATCGGTAAAACGATCACGTTTCATATATGTTGATGACATTACATAATAATCGTAACTCAATACACCCCTATACAAACGGTCACTACGTAATAGAACACCAGTGTTTGTAACGCGTAACTTAATACCGTGATAAATTCAAATACGCTCAGCACCATTAAGGCATGGCTCTTTTGAGGAAGTGATGGAAAATCAGTTATTTATTCATATCTTTGACAGTTTACTATGAATCTTTCCCAAATTTGGCTCGTAGTAGTAATTCTTCAAGGCAAGCAATTACCGCATATCTGTTACCATGGAAACCAGCTCACGTGACCACAAGGACGCCATCTTGGATTTTAAAAAAAATCGTTTGTAATCGTATTGAAACTACTTCAAAAGTCCTGAAAATCCATATTCCTTTTGATATTTGCAATACCTATATGGATCTAATTGGATATCTTGGAAATTATATTAAGTTTAATTTTTAGAATATTTTTAATTTTTTGGAAAAAATAGAAAATATTCTAAAAATTAAACTTAAAATAATTTCCAAGATATCCAATTAGATCCATATAGGCATTGTAAATATGAATAGTAATCTGCATTTTCATGACTTTTAAAGATGTTTCGGTACGTTTACAAACGGCTTGTTTAAAAATCCAAGATGGCGGTCTTGTGGTCACGTGACTTAGTTTCCATGGTAACCAAGGCTCTAAGGTTCCTTCTTTTCACAAAAGACATTAACTTGCCAAGTTAGGGGAAGATTCGTAGAAAACTGGCTATGATATAGCTAATCAGTTTTTCATCTGAGAGCCATGCCTTAATGATGCTGAGCGTAACGCACGCGTTAAGAAGAGAGCGTCTAACACTATTGCATTACAAGTTCTAATTACGTAGTGACCGTTTGTAATAGGGGCGTATTGAGTTACGATTATTACCGATTTAGCATCACCAAGCCGGGCTCCCTGTGGTCTCAACGCAAATGCTCTATCGTTTTTAAATCTTGCACACCCTTTTCTACACGTGTGACAAACTACTTCTAAGAACTTTTATTGTGCAATAGAGTGCATTCAGTCAAACTGTTTGATAGTTAGAGAAATGTATCTAACTTAGATAACTATTCAGTTGACGTCACCTAAAATAGTAAAAGCGCGCCAAATAACGGTCATTCTAAACCGGGGGGTTGTTTTACTAAAGAATGAGTGAATAGACATTCATTGTTATCACTATTTTTTCCCCTGATCTCAGTAGCTGTTTACTCGTAGTTTCAAATTTATGTGAGGTCAGCTAAAATAGTAACTAACTTATCTAATTTAGGTGACGTCAACTCACCCTATTCAACAGCTTGACTGAATGCACTCTAATTCGTAGAAGTCAAATATTTCTCGGAAAAAAGGGATCGACTTGCATCAGGTGACCTTGGCGTTGTATAAAACCACCACCCAGCTAGATTTTTGTACATTTTCTGGGGACGCATCAAGACTGATTAAACACAAAAAGTACCCGAAGATGAAGGCATTCACATTTGGTGTGATCTTGCTCGTTTTATCGCTGAATGTAAAAGGAAGTGAGTTGAAAACATTTTGTCTTAATTATTTAACATTAATCAGCCGCATTAGAACTAAATTGGAGGACAATAATGAGAAAAACCACTGTTAGAAAATGGGATTGTAACGGCAAATACGACTCAAAGATAACAATTCGACATACACCGTTAACAGCCTAAATGTTTTAAGAGCTACTACATGTGCTAAATTCAGAAATATCCTAATATCCTAGTGTTTTTGACGCGGCATGAGTGAGTTAAAGTTTAAATAAATCGTTAAATTTACTTCCAATTATGTTGAAGTCATGTTATGTGCAGTTGCAATTTCAGTTTAAAATTGTCCGGAAGACGAACCGACTTTGAAGCCTTTTATGGCTGGTAGGAAATTAGTCATTTATAGCATACTACCTAATCAGAAAAGAGAGAGAGAGCGGAGAGAGAGGAGAGATTCAATATGAGCATGACGCAATACAAGAGGATTTTTCAACTCTTTTTAATGCTGATAAATTACTTGCTGTTATAAGTAAACTGAAACTACCTAGTCAGTGTGGCGGGTAAAATGTTTGTCTTTTACAACTTTTATTCCTAAAGTTTCGAAACGTGTTTTCTCTTGCCACGAGGGTTTAATTTTTCTTCGGATTTTCCGGTCCCTCCCTCCGTTAAAAAGAAAACAACATTTCCGTGGCGAGTTGTACGTATAGTATATTGGATGTAGTGCGGGTAAAAGTGAGTCATATTCATTTAGTCTCATAAGTTTGTTCGCCCACAAAAAAAAACCAACTTTTTTTTGACGCTTTCGCGTGCAATTAGACTAGTGCAATATACAAGGACGTACTTTTTAACGGTTTCAGAAATAGCATATGCTGAGCTTGGCCTACAGCGACATGCAGTGACTGCATTCAATGGACTCCAAAGACTCCAGGAAAAAGACAATATATAATAGCTTACGCATGTCACTGACTATTAAGAATAGAAATCTATTGAACAGAATAGGTAATTTAATATGCTACATCAGAGCACTACGCCACTTCCAAGAAATAAGTTTAGAATTCGAGCGGGTCGCTCTGAAAAATGTTTCCTGGTATATATTTATTAAAGAGTATAAATGATATATACATATATATACAAATATATATAACATGTGTTTGATCTAGCCAGAAGGGGTTCATATTTTCTATTGTATTCTGCTAGGCTCGAATTCTAATCTAGTTAGTAGTTGCACTGAATGCGTCTGATCGTCTTTTTTCCTCGATATGAATCCGCAAGAGCACAATGTTTCAGTAAAATGAGATATAAAATGTATCTAACTGATTGGTATATCGTTTTGAATGAATCAAATTATCAGTAATCTGTTTCAATTTGAAAGCAAATGTTGTCGTGCAGCCAACATTTACCATACAGTACTGAATTCCTTGAAATGTTTTCAAATCAATAAACCAAATGCCTCGCCTAAAGATATTCCCTTACCTAATGTCTGGCTTTCCAGAGAAATATTTGACCTCGAGGACGGGTCTGTCATCGCGATAGTTAGGGTCGTATTACGAAGAACGAGCCTTGTTAAGGTTGACTGGATTGGACTGACAAAACATGGACTGACAAAACTTGGACTGACAAAACATGGACTGACAAATTATGGACTGGCAAAACATGGACTGACAAAACATACTGACAAAACATGGACTGGCAAAACATTGACTTACAAAACATAGACTCACAAAACATGGACTGACAAAACATAGACTGACAAAACATGGACTGACAAAACATAGACTGACAAAACATGGACTGACAAAACATGGACTGACAAAACATTGACTGACAAAACATTGACTCACAAAACATGGACTCACACAGCAAGGACTCACAAAACATGGACTGACAAAACATAGACTCACAAAACATGGACTAACAAAACATGGACTGACAAAACATGGATTCACAAAACATGGACTGACAAAACATGGACTGACAAAACATGGACTCACAAAACATGGACTGACAAAACATAGTCTGGGATAGGGTTACGATTTGGTCGTTTTAGTCTGGGCTACGCTTTCTTCCGGCACAAAAACAATAAGAACGTTAGTAAATATTGATTGCAATCAAGAGAATATGAATTTAACTTAATATTCCCTTGTTGCAATCTATTGAATAACCGTCTTTTCCGTCTTTTAGTCTGGGTAGGGTGTACAATACAATTCTTAGTTTTAGTCTGGGGTAGGGTATGTAAAATCAAAATTTTAGGTCCGGAATATCGTCAGGGTTTTGAGGTCCTGGCGGCACACCCCTACCCAAGTTGGGGTGGTAGTAACCCCCCCCCCCGATGTTTTGTGAGTCCATGCTTTGTGAGTCCATGTTTTGTGAGTCCATGTTTTGTGAGTCCATGTTTTGTGAGTCCATGTTTTGTGAGTCCATGTTTTGTGAGTCCATGTTTTGTCAGTCCATGTTTTGTCAGTCCAGTCCATGGTCACCTTTTACAAGTGCCCTATGTACTGCCAAAATAATTGGATTATCCGAGCAGACGAGAGCACAAAAGAACCGCTCTTGCTTTCCTACCATGGTCTATTTTACTGTACTGAAGGTAAATTTGATTAACCTATGAAAAAAAGTAAATCGCTAACGAAGCGACGGCGGCGCTGCTTGGCACAGATAGTAGTGCAGCGGTAAATACTCGGAGCGTTCAGCTGATTCAAACCAGAAAGACCGTTGGTTGGAAAGAAGTGAGCCCTATTTATTATCTATTTAGAAACAAACATATATCAGTGAACTCTATTTAGTATCTACGAATAAGTAAAACAAACACACCGATACATAACCCAATCCGTCTGTCCTAGCGCCCTTGGATAAATGATGAGAAAATGAAATGAAACAGAATGAACGAGAAATTTTTTAAAATAAGGATCTGGAAACTATTTCGATGTGCTGGATGGAAAGAGCTTGTCATCACCTTTTGATATCCCTACGACTATATATATATTTTTTGTATTCCCGTCTAATGTAGTTTTGTAACAAATATCCCGTATTTAAATAATAAAGGTTTCGAAAGAATCAAGAGAGAAGATGTGAGACGAGTCGCACAGCTGACAAATTCTCGCTGGAGTTCCTGGTACACCGCTCTGGTACCTCGAGCACCCAGACGTAATGCACAAAACTACGAGCGACGTGACGAGGGCCACTACGGCTTTATTTACAGCAAGATAAGGGAGAGATTTTTTCTCATACGATGATGGTATCTACGAGCTTCGTGTCGTAAAAGGAAATAGAAAACCAGTGGTATATATTGGTATGGCTCACAGAGATGGCCCCGGCTCCATGAACCAACGTATTCTTGAATACTGTAGGGACGGTTCACATAAGGGTGATCTCATCAACAGGGCCATGAGACTTGGGTATACGTTACAAGTTCGGGTCCAAAACATCCCTGGATCAGCATATCATGTGCGAGAGTGTGAAAAGAAATATTTGGATGCGTATGATTACGCATGGAATGAGATTAACAACGGCCGCATCAGAGGAAACGTTCCTTCACCATGAACAACTAGATACAGCTACAAAAGATTAACTGGCAAACAGCATGTAGTATACGATAGCAGTATAATTTTAACTAAAGGAAGTATCAAGTCTCACTCTGGGGGTTCGTATAGTCTTGAAAAGTCCTAGATGTCCTAGATGTAAAATACATAATTTCTGTCCTTGAAAAAAACGAACGTTAACCTTGACTCATGTTAGCTAGGCCACTGAAATGGCGGTTATATATGGACTGTTTCAGCTTGTGCATGTGCATGATTATAAAAGTAATTTTTTTATGGTAATAAACAACAATTTTGAATAAAATGACCGGATTGTTTGAAACTCAGGGCCAAGCAACAACCCATGCGTTCAACATGTTGCGTGCTTGTGCAGCTAGTTGAAATGCACCGCGTGTTCTTAAACCTTGACTGCATGCAGCATGCCGATGATGGTCGATAGAGAGGAAAAGGTGGGCTAGAGAGGTTTTACTTGACCCGTGAAAAATAACAAGCATAATACAAAATAGTAGACACACATTCCATCGTTTCTTTTTGTTTTACTTGGGACTGTATGTTACTAACTGATTATACAACTTTATTTCACGGGCCAAATCAAATCATTCTAGGGGATTTTTACAATACTCGCCCCGCTGTGAAAAATAGCAAGAACAATACATTGTGGTATACACTAATTCCATTTTCTTTGTCTTACTTGGACTGTTAGTCACTAATAATTCAACAACTTTATTTCAAGGGGGACCGGTAATATATCAAGGGTTTACTTTGTCAGAAAATAGACTAACCCAACCGTGATAGAAAAAAAAACAACAAAAAAACAAAAAACAAACAAAAACAGACGCACACACAAATCAAGACGATCAAAGATGTCCATGGACGATGTGATGATGCTGTAATAAACCCAATAAACACAATAAGGTCATTTCTTTATTTTTATAAATGTCATTATCAACAATTAAAGTCAATTTCTTTTTTCTATACTACTTTGTTTATAACAAATTTTCAAGTCTCTTCTCTACAAATACATGCAGTTATGCATTTAGTTATTAGTCAAGTTCTGATCAATTGATTTACTATGTTATTAGGTGGTTGCGCCAACACCTGGCGGCCGCCATGTTGGATGACAGAACATTCTTAGTTGTCCTTGTTATCCAACATAGCTGGTGACACGTGATCGTGCTAAGTTACGGGTCCTAGACGTACTCCTTCTTCCTCTTGTAAGACGGGCTGTTCAGTCAGTAAGGTTTAGAGAAATACACGTTAAAAAAGTCACATTAACCAATGCAGTGAGATGTGCAACCGAATGAGACATGTTTTCTACATAACTTGAAGGTTGTCAAAATGCATGGCACCGCTAATACTGACCAGCCCTCTCAGTACAAGCCTGGAAACGATCCACCAAACCTGCCATCTTAAAACATATTTTTCATTTTTTTCCCCTTTCTTCATCCTTAGTTTCAATAAAGATTACTTTTTCTCCTTTGCATCTACCTTTTCCCCCCCAAATTATCATGGCAACTGCATCTCGACTTATAGGTACAACATGGATATCGTGGTAGTACACGTGGTTGTGCCTGTGAACAAATATGCCGTTGTCTTTTGTAAACCCAAGTGCTGTAGGCCCTGTATGTGCATTCATCACACTAGGGGTTTTGTAATTTTCCCTCATCTGTCTCCCGTGTCCGTTGTTAAACGTTGAGTGCTGCGAGTATACGCATTATTCACATGTAAATGCATAATGAATCCATAGTACCCTTGTTCGCATTCATTCGTTCCTGTCTATCAGTAAGCAGTAGCCATATCGGCTAGCTAAGTACCTGAAATCCAAACTCTATGTCGTTAACTTTACACAAAATTTTAATAGTGTTAACTTTTCGTTTAGTCTCTTGTCGGGTTAGACTATCTGCTGCCACGAGAGACTAAAATACTTACCAAAGATTGAATCCAATCTTAAAATCCAAGATTCGCCTTTTGTTGTCAGTTACAGCCAGACCCAAGACGGTCCCTGATTTTTTCCTCCCATTCCTCTGGAATGCAAGGGAGGGGTCTACACGTGGGATGCCGTGGTCCAAATGAAACAGTTGTACAGGAGAATAATGAGGGCACTGCAAACACTACACGAAATTCGACTACTAGTAAAATGGAACTGTTTCGTTCGACTGACCCGCCCTTAGGTCGTTATTCCAACAACGCTCCGGTTCCACCATTCGAGGTAAGTGATTATCGGGGAATATTTACCGAGACACGAGTCTTCGAGCGGCGAGGTAAATATTCTCCATATTCACTGATATCTGGAATGGCATCTACTTTCATTTTTTTCAATTTCCTCAAAACAATTGCCGGCAGATGCCATTTTGTTGCCGACTCAATATTCCGAGATTCAGAGGTGAATATCGTACAATATCCACCTCCAATTAACCAATGAGCGCGCGCGTTCTTAAGAAGTACACAAGTTGGTATATGCTAATCAATAAAATTCTCATCGTATTACCGCTACACCATTAACTTTAAAGCATTAAAAGTAGAAAATATTTATTTGCTCATGAAATACAAAGCTTTTTTTGGGTGATTTTAGGTTTTAGTATTCCGTTCCGGATGGGGTTCCAAAATTCACGTTTTAGGCAAACCCCTCCAAATCAAGGTTTCGTTGCTTGCGTACAAGAAACGTTTCTTCCCTGGAATATCACGCCACTGGTGAACTTTGTACCTCATTTGCATAAAACACAGACAATGTTCATCAAAACCCCAAATGTGGTTTTGCTAGGGCTTGGAGAACGATTAGGTAGAAAAACACTAAAAAACTCCAAAAATGCCTAGGGGTCAAAGGGTTAAGACGGTCTGCGAATTATCAGTCCGGGATTCGCTCCAGATCTGGAGAGCGGTGTCACGTCACGTTTCTATTGTTTTCTACTTCGATGTAAACATTGCAGTCACGTGAGCTTCTCGTTGGCGAACGAGTACAGTCAGTACAAGTAAAAACGATATCCCGACTGCTTTTTACGGTTCTAAAGGTTTATTTAAGTGCTGCAAATGAATGGAAGAGCAATTTCTAATTAAATATTCATGTAAATCTAATGTTTTTTTAAAAAAAGGTCCAGTATTTGTCTAAAATAGAGCCAAACTGTAGGTCCCGGTTTTTGCGTGTGCAAAAACGATCTTTCTCTTGTAATTCATTGCCACAAATAGTACAAAATGGCGCCATTCGATCACGCTTCACTGTGGGGTACAGGGGTGAGGAAGATTTTGTCGACAATATTGTACCCCCTGTCATCTCAAACATTGGGTTCCCTGTGTTACTCTTCAAGGATTCAATTCTGTGTTGTGCCGCGGCTTTGTGTATTTTGCTGTGTGAAAAATTGTGTAGTGGCGTGACAATTTGTTATTTTGCCGTGAAATATTGTGTAGTGCCGTGACAACTGGTTATTTTGCCGTGAAATATTGTGTAGTGCCGTGACAACCGGTTATTTTGCCGTGAAATATTGTGTAGTGCCGTGACAAATTGTTATTTTGCCGTGAAATATTGTGTAGTGCCGTGACAATTGGTCATTTTGCCGTGAATATTTGTGGTAGTGCCGTGTGAATTTTGATTTGCCGTGACAGTTATGGGCCACCGTACTACCAATCAGAATCAAGTAATTTGCTCCCAGCAGTCGAGCGAAAAGAAACACGAACTGCTAACGCAGAAAGAAGCGGAAGTAAATCGATTACATCCGCAGCTCGTTCCTCTAACGCGATTCCAAGAAAGTGCCAGATCACGTGATAGGGGATTTTTTTCGGTTGATGTCTTATAAAATCGGCGCGAAAGCAGTGCAAGCTGGCTTGAATGTTGATAGTCTAGCAACCGTTACTGCACTTTTGTGAGAAGAAAAACGTTTTTAAGCGTTAAAAGTCCAAACGTGGAAAGGTTTGTTTGCAGGTAAGCAAATCGTATGTGATCGTATCGTATGTGATCGACAGGGACTGTGATGGAACATTGATAAGGAAGTATATGATTACTATACGATCAAGATAAGCGTGCTGACATAATACTAAACATGGCCATTATTGCCTATAATAAGTATCACTTAGGTCTAAAAAGCCCCAGAGATGAACTAAAAGTTGTGGATTTTTTTCGTGTTTTCGAACTATTACAATAAGTGATTTTGAGTGTTAATTAGAATCGCAATCATGTCTCCCAAACTTAGATTTTAACCACCAGTAAATGCGCACTAACACTTGTCTTTACCCAATTTATAATCTGAAACTTGATCTATCGGTCCTTATATATATAATCAATGTGAATTTTATTTAAATAAACAAGTCGTAATAACGATTGCTCAGTCTGTATTTCACTTATAGAACGAGGCATGTTATGATAACGATCGAAGAATCTGTATTTCACTACTTTTATATAGAACGAGGCATGTCATAGAGTGCTTTTAGTCACACTGTTGAATAGTTAGATAAATGTATCTAACTTTTATAACTATTTAGTTGACGTCACCTTAAATAGTAGAAGCGGGCCAAATAAGGGTCATGCTAATCCGGGGGGTTGTTTTACTAGAGAATGAGTGAATAGACATTCATTTGTATCATCTTTTCTCCCCCTGATCTCAGTAGCTGTTTACTCGTAGTTTCAAATTTAGGTTTCTAATTAATTAGTTGACGTCACCTATTCCACAGTGAGACTAAAAGCACTCTAACAACAACAATAATAATAATAAACATAGAGGGAAGGGAGGCACCAAGAAGGGTGTTACTAACGAGTAACGTAGTAAGGAGTAACGAGTAACGAGTAAACAGAGAAACCAGAAAACGAGTAACATGAATTTTTTTATACATTGAAAAATCTGAAATAAATAATTATGTACAATAATTAATCATATTTTGTATTCTCTGTTGTGTTTTATAAGTTTTGAATTGTTTAAAATACAGTACCAATCTAGTTGGGCTCCCTGTATTAGTAGTCTAGCTTTTTTGCACAAATGCTGTCATTTGTGTCTCGCAAAAAGACTGGAAGAAAGATCGATCAAACGGATGGCTTCAACGAGTGCAATTTATATCTTTGTAGTTGTCTAGAAGAATCGATTACTTTCTCTTAGGTTCTAGTAATTGTAGTGTGATGGAGAATGAGAGTTGTACCTAGTGTTCACCGCATGTTCCAGGGACTCCTTTTAACTTTGATTTATTCGTTTATCTCTCTTTGTCAGAACCAGGTTTTGACTTTGGTTTACAACTGCTATTTCTATAAAACACAATAAAACGCTCTGCATCATTAGGCTCAATATTTTCTCGTTTAATTCTCGCTACTGTTTGTCTATAATGTCAGGCTAGGTAGAATTAATACTGCCGTAGGCAACATAACAGTAAACCTTGAGAGAAAACCATGGAAGAAATTTTCGAGCAATTTGTAAGATGATGAAAGCGGTTGTGCCTCAACAGCTCAGGCCACGGAATATTCCCTTTGGGTCTCCTGAATCCCAGTGTATTAAATTGTTTTATTCATAAGTAATTTTCATGTTACTCGTTTTCTGGTTTCTCTGTTTACTCGTTACTCGTTGCTGCGTTACTCGTTTTAGTAATACCCTTCTTGGTGCCTCCCCTCCCTCTATGTATTTTATTATTATTGTTGTTGTTAGTGGACCCACCTACCCTCACCTCCCCCTGTCTACAGGATATTTTTCCAAAGTTCGTTTTCAGAGTACAAAATCAAAATTTCGAAAAGTCATTTCAAATATTCATTTTGATTTTTGATTTTTGAATTCGAAAATTGAAAATTGACATTGATGAGATAATATTCGAATTTTGACATGATCATAAAAAATGAAAATTCAAGAATCAGGCAAATTTCATATGTCCAATTCACGCCAACTAAATTGAAAAACTCTCTTTGGAGTGTTACACGGAGCATAATTTCAATTTCAATTTCAATTTCAATTTATTTACAGTGTTTTTTTATTTTTTATTTTACATAATAGAATACAAATATATATATAGCTTGAATAATATTTACAATTTTTACTTAACATATAATAGCCGTGTAAGTGTACGACAGGAGCTAAAGCTTTCTAGGTGGCTCTGTCGTAATTTTCATCTAGGGTCAAAGAAGAAAAAAGGAGAAAAAGAAAAAAAAAAAACAACAAAACTACAAGGCTATAATATTATAATAATACTATAATATTGAATTCAACAGTATAAATTTCAACCATAGCGAAAATAGAAAAAAAAAGAAGATAAATGAAATAATCATATATTATATAATTGTTATTGGGTTTTTGAGTAAGAATTCCTTATACATCTGTTTGAAGGATGAATAAGGAAGACTTTTGATTGATTTGGGTATTGTTTCCCAGATTTTAGAAAAACTAAAATTAAATGTAAATTTACCATAATTTGTTCTTACTCATTTTTTATAGAAATTATTGTTAGATGAAAATCTTGTATTGTACGAATGAATATCTGACACAGGTATTAATTCACTGTCGACTATATTTCTTTTTGTATTCGTCGTCTAATGTAGTTTTGTAACAAACCTCCCGTACCCCCTGGACACCTGATCAATGTACATGCCGTCAGCCACATCAATAAGCATGTAATATAAAAAGGTTTAGAATAATTGATTTTGGGATTTTTTTAGTAATGTCCAGAAGAGAGAAGAGAGAAGATGTGAAAAGGGTGGAATCGCTGACAGATTCTTGCTGGAGTTCCTGGTACGTCGCTCTTGTACCTAAGGCATATGGTTCAAAAAACTACGAGCGACGTGACGAGGGCCACTACGGCTTTATTTACAGCAAGATAAGGGAGAGATTCCGCTCGAGAAGATACGATGATGGTATCTACGAGCTTCGTGTCGTAAGGGGAAATAGAAAACCAGTGGTATATATTGGTATGGCTCACAGAGATGGCCCCGGCTCCATGAACCAACGTATTCGTGAATACTGTAGGGATGGTTCACATAAGAGTGAGCTCATCAACAGGGCCATGAGACTTGGGTATACGTTACAAGTTCGGGTCCAAAACATCCCTGGATCAGAAGATGATGTGCAAGAATGTGAAGAGAAATACTTGGATAAGTATGATTACGCATGGAATGAGATTAACAACGGCCGCATCAGAGGAAACGTTCCTCCGAACAACTAGATACCTCAGGAAGTATCAAGTCTCACTCTTGGGGTTCGTCTTGAAATGTAAAATACATAATTTCTGTCCTTGAAAAAAAAACTTGAATTTGACCTTCTGAAAGTTGTACGAACCTTGACTCACGTTAGCTAAGCCACTGAAATGGTGGTTATATATGGACTGTTTCAGCTTGTGCATGTGCATGATTATAAAAGTAATTTTTTTATGGTAATAAACGACAATTTTGGATAAAACGACCGGATTGTTTAAAACTCAGGGCCAAACAACAACCCTTGCGTTCAACTTGTTGCGTGTTGTACAGCTAGTTGCGATGCAACCTTGACTGCATGCAGCATGATAGTCGATAGCGAGGAAAAGGTGGGCTAGAGAGGTTTTACTTGACCCGTGAAAAATAACAAGCATAATACAAAGAAGTATACACTAATTCCATCGTTTCTTTTTGTTTTATTTGGGACTGTATGTTACTAACTGATTATACAACTTCATTTCACGGGCCAAATCAAATCACTCTAGGGGATTTTTACAATACTTGCCCCGCTGTGAAAAATAGCAAGAACAATACATTGTGGTATACACTAATTCCATTGTTTTCTTTGTTTTACTTGGACTGTTAGTCACTAATTCTACAACTTTATTTCAAGGGGGACTGGTAATATATCAAGTTCTACTTTGTCAGAAAATAGACTAACCCAACCCTGATAGAACAAAGTAAAAAAAAAAAGAAACAGACGCACACACAAACCAAGACGATCAAAGATGTCCATGGACGATGTGATGATGCAGTAATGATCCCAATAAACACATAAAGGTCATTTCTTTATTTTTATAAATGTCATTATCAACAATTAAAGTCAATTTCTTTTTTCTATACTATTTTGTTTATTACAAGTTTTCAAGTCTCTTCTCTACAAATACATGCAGTTATGCATTTAGTTATTAGTCAAGTTCTTATCAATTGATTTACTATGTTATTAGGTGGTTGCGCCAACACCTGGCGGCCGCCATGTTGGATGACAGAAATTCTCAGTTGTTCTTGTCATCCAACATGGCTGTTGACACGTGATCGTGCTAAGTTACGGGTCCTAGACGTATTCCTTCTTCCTCTTGTAAGACGGGCTGTTCAGTCAGTAAGGTTTAGAGAAATACACATTAAAAAAGTCACGTTAACCAATGCAGTGAGATGTGCAACCGAATGAAATATGTTTTCTACATAACTTGAAGGTTGCCAAAATGCATGGCACCGCTAATACTGACCAGCCCTCTAAGTACAAGTCTGGAAAAGATCCACCAAACCTGCCATCTTAAAACATATTTTCAATTTTTTTTTCTCATCCTTATTTTCAATAAAGACTACTTTTTCTTCAGTTTCCCCCCGAACTAGTATTGGAAAAAAGGCTTTAACCCTGGCGCATGACAAGATCGATAATCACACGCGACCAACAAGACGTTGATTTCAAAAGTTTTCCTAAGTATACGCAAATCATTCTCCAATCTATCCAATTATAAGCGCATTTTTGATTGGCGGATATGCCACGTTGGCCTTGTCCGATTGAAAACGACTGTGAACCGACTCTATACCTAACCTATTTTACCTATGTCTTTTTCCCTTGATTTAATTTCTTAATCTCTAGATTCAAAATCGATTTATTTTCATGATTTATCTTTAAATCGAATCAATATCGCAATGTAATTGATAAGCTAATTAGAAAAATAAAATATTTTTTTAGAGCTGGGATTAAAAAAAATATTTTTATTACTGCTGGTGACTATGATTTAATGAACGTAACAAACACATCTACCTTTTTTCCAAATTACCATGGCAACTGCATCTCAACTTACGTAGGTACAAAATGGATCGTGGTAGTACACGTGATTGTGCCTGTGAACAAATATCACGTTGTCTTTTGTAAACCCAAGTGCTGTAGGCCCTGTATGTGCATTCATCACACTAGGGGTTTTGTGATTTTCCCTGCATCTGTCGGCTCCGGTGTTGGTTTTAATATTTTAGCTGTCGCTGACGTGTTTTGCAACATACGCTGTACCAATTGAATACCGTGTATAGGTACGCGCAATGTGGAACGTTGAGTATATTATTCACATGCAAATGCATAATGAATCCATAGTATCGTTCGCATTCGTTCGTTCCTGTCTATCTTAAGCAGTAGCCATATCGGCTAGCTAAGTACCTGAACTCCAAACTCTATGTCGTTAACTTTACACAAAGTTTTAATGTTAACTTTTTGTTTAGTCTCTTGTCGGGTTAGACTATCTGCTGCCACGAGAGACTAAAATACTTGCCAAAGATTGAATCCAATTTTAAAATCCAAGATTCGCCTTTTGTTGTAGGTTACAGCCAGAGCCAAGACGGTCCCTGATTTTTTCCTCCCATTCCTCTGGAATGCAAGGGAGGGGTCTACACGTGGGATGCCGTGGTCCAAATGAAAACAGTTGTACAGGAGAATAATGAGGGCACTGCAAACACTACACGGAATTCGACTACTAGTAAAATGGAAGTGTTTCATTCAATGACCCGCCGTAAGGTGGTTATCCCAACAACGCTCCGGTTCCACCATTCGAGGTAAGTGATTATCGGGAAATATTTACCGAGACACGAGTCTTCGAGCGGCGAGGTAAATATTCTCCATATTCACTGATATCTGGAATGGCATCTACTTTCATTTTTTTCAATTTCCTCAAAACAATTGCCGGCAGATGCCATTTTGTTGCCGACTCAATATTCCGAGATTCAGAGGTGAATATCGTACAATATCCACCTCCAATTAACCAATGAGCGCTCGCGTTCTTAAGAAGTACACAAGTTGGTATATGCTAATCAATAAAATTCTCATCGTATTACCGCTACACCATTAACTTTAAAGCATTAAAAGTAGAAAATATTTATTTGCTCATGAAATACAAAGTTTTTTTTGGGTGATTTTAGGTTTTAGTATTCCGCTCCGGATGGGGTTCCAAAATTCACGTTTTAGGCAAACCCCTCCAAATCAAGGTTTCGTTGCTTGCGTACAAGAAACTTTTCTTCCCTGGAATATCACGCCACTGGTGAACTTTGTACCTCATTTGCATAAAACACAGACAATGTTCATCAAAACCCCAAATGTGGTTTTGCTAGGGCTTGGAGAACGATTAGGTAGAAAAACACTAAAAAACTCCAAAAATGCCTAGGGGTCAAAGGGTTAAGACGGTCTGCGAATTATCAGTCCGGGATTCGCTCCAGATCTGGAGAGCGGTGTCACGTCACGTTTCTATTGTTTTCTACTTCGATGTAAACATTGCAGTCACGTGAGCTTCTCGTTGGCAGACGAGTACAGTCAGTACACGTGAAAACGATATCTCGACTGCTTTTTACGGTTCTAAAGGTTTATTTAAGTGCTGCACATGAATGTAAGAGCAATTTTTAATTAAATATTCATGTAAATCTAATGTTTTTTTTAAAAAAAAAGGTCCAGTATTTGTCTAAAATAGAGCCAAACTGTAGGTCCCGGTTTTTGCGTGTGCAAAAACGATCTTTCTCTTGTAATTCATTGCCACAAATAGTACAAAATGGCGCCATTCGATCACGCTTCACTGTGGGGTACAGGGGTGAGGAAGATTTTGTCGACAATATTGTACCCCCTGTCATCTTAAACATTGGGTTCCCTGTGTTACTCTTCAAGGATTCAAGTCTGTGTTGTGCCGCGGCTTTGTGTATTTTGCCGTGAAATATTGCGTAGTGCCGTGACAATTTGTTATTTTGCCGTGAAATATTGTGTAGTGCCGTGACAACTGGTTATTTTGCCGTGAAATATTGTGTAGTGCCGTGACAACTGGTTATTTTGCCGTGAAATATTGTGTAGTGCCGTGACAATTTGTTATTTTGCCGTGAAGTATTGTGTAGTGCCGTGACAACTGGTTATTTTGCCGTGAAATATTGTGTAGTGCCGTGACAATTTGTTACTTTGCCGTGAAATATTGTGTAGTGCCGTGACAACTGGTTATTTTGCCGTGAAATATTGTGTAGTGCCGTGACAATTTGTTATTTTGCCGTGAAATATTGTGTAGTGCCGTGACAACTGGTTATTTTGCCGTGAAATATTGTGTAGTGCCGGGACAATTGGTCATTTTGCCGTGAATATTTTCAAGTGTAGTGCCGTGTGAATTTTGATTTGCCGTGACAGTTATGGGCCACCGTACTACCAATCAGAATCAAGTAATTTGCCCCCAGCAGTTGAGCGAAAAGAAACACGAACTGCTATCACAGAAAGAAGCGGAAGTGAATCGATTACATCCGCAGCTCGTTTCCCTAACGCGATTCCAAGAAAGTGCTAGATCACGTGATAGGGGATTTTTTTCGGTTGATGTCTTATGAAATCGGCGCGAAAGCAGTGCAAGCTGGCTTGAATGTTGATAGTCTAACAACTGTTACTGCACTTTTGTAAAAAGTCCAAACGTGGAAAGCTTTGTTTGCAGGTAAGCATCAATATGTGATCGACAGGGACTGTGATGGAACATTGATAAGGAAGTATATGATTACTATACAATCAAGATAAGCGTGCTGACATACGAAACATGGCCATTATTATGGCTTATAATAAGTATCACTTAGTCCTGAAAAGCCCCACGGATGAACTAGAAGTTATTGATATTTTTCGTGTTTTCGAACTATATTACAATATTTATGTGATTTTGACTGTTAGAATGGCAAGCATGTCTTTCAAACAGTGCGAAACCACCAGTAAATATGTAAATATATAAAAACGGTGTATTGTATGAGAATATTTTCACAGTCGCCTGCTTCGAATGGTAATGCGTCTTATTTTATTACTGATGTATATATTTTTTCGGTATCCTTTACTCCTCTAACAGTTTATGGTCAAGTATATCCCGTATCTCCTTGAACATCTGACGGCATGCCCTCAGTGACAGCAATTAATGAGTTGATTTTATATTTTTGTTATGTTTTAGTTAGTAATGAAAACAAGCAAACCATTGAGGGAAAATGTGCGACGTGTGTCACGGCTGACAGATTCGAAATGGAGTCGCTGGCACCCAGCACTTAAACCTGGCACATCCATTAACTCACCAAGGTACAAGCGGCGTAAAAAGGGCCACTATGGCGTTATTGTCAGGACGATATTGACGCGATTCAAAAAGAGCCCGTACGATGATGGGATCTACGAGCTTCGAGTCTCAAAGGGGAAGAAAAAACAAGTGGTTTATGTTGGTGCAGCTCATAGAGATGGCCCCGGCTCCTTAAGCAAACGTATTCGTGAATACTGTAATGGTGGCTCTCATTTGGAGCGGCTCATCGACAGGGCACTGAAACTTGGATATAGAATTTCAGTTCGAGTCCAAAACATCTCTAAATCAAGGTCGTTTGTATACAAGTGTGAAGACAAGTATCTGGCAAAGTACGAATACGCTTGGAACAAGCGGAAAAACGGAATCAGAAGAGACATTCCACCTGAATGAACGTAACGGATGCATGTAGTACAAACTGCATGCATTTAGTATAGGACAGTAGGTGGTGACTTTGGTGAATAGCAGTAGAATTTTAACTGAGAAATCCATGTAAGTGTAGTCCAGCTTTCTCCTCCTGTACTCTTTTCATGTTTCAGTAGAATCCTGATCATCATGGATCAGTAGAGTATCTTTTTTTATTAAACAACCATTCTTAATAAACGACTTTTTTTCAACCAATTGTGCCAGAACATTCAATTTCAGTCCACTTTCTCAGTCCATAGTGTTCACACCGCATTTCACCTCGTGTTCTCATACATGATAGTCGATGGAGATGAAAAGCTAGTGGGGTCCATTGGGTTCGGATTCGCACCCTTTAAAATTCGTTGTTTTCGCCTTGTTTAGCATACGCCATATTGCAGAAAATCTTTACACTATGATATCGTAAACCTTTTCTATTGAAAGTCCCGACTCATTCGTTTTATACTAGTAGCAACATATGTGTATGTGTTACGACTGGTATGGTGTATGTATGACGTCAAAAATGTCACTTATTGCATAAGGTTTGGACCCCCCCTCCCCCTCCCCCTCCCCTTTCAAAACAATCCTGGATCCGCCTCTAGTAGTGCTAAGGTGATTTTACTTGGACCATGAAAAAAATAGTAAATATGATGCATAGTATATAGAGCGATTTTATCTGGTTCGTGAAACAAATTTGTATTATTAGTGACTAACAGTCAAAGTAATACAAAATAGAACAATGGAATTCTTGTCTGCTAACTATACATATGTGTGCAACGTTGACTGGGTTAAATGTCTTCACTCTAACATCACTCTAGTAGACCCTAATGCCATTGTTTTCTCTTGTTTTATGTTTTATTTTGATTTTTAGTCACTAAACATACAACTTTGTTTCATGGGCCAAGTATAGAATCACTGTTAGAGTCATTTTATCTGGCCCGTGAAACAAAGTTGTGCAATTAGTTTGTGTGTACTACTATGTATTGCGTAGACTAACTCAAAGAACTCGATTAGAAAAAAAAAGGCAAACAAACAAAACTCACACACATAAAACAACAACAATAACAAAGAAAACGACAACAGGACAAGGGAAGATGTCCATGGACGACATGATGCCGTAATGAAGGCACGTACATTTTATTTTTTTTATTTTCGAAAACTTCATCATCAACAATTAAAGTCAATTTCTTCTTTCTATACTATTTTGCTTATTACAAGTTTTTCACGTCTTCTCTACAAATACATGCATGTAGTTAATCAGCCTATTGAAATAGCTACTGGTCAATTAATTTACTATGTCACTGGGTGGTTACACCACCACCTGGAGGCCGCCATGTTGGATAACAGAACAATAATATTCATTTTTTCTCAGTTGTTCTTGTCATCCAACATGGCTGGTGACACGTGATCGCGCTAAGTTACGGGTCCTAGACGTACTCCTTCTTCCTCTTGTATAAGGCGGGCTGTTCAGTCAGTAATGTTTAAGGAAATTCACGTTAAAAAAAGTCACGTTAACCAATGCAGTGAGATGTGTAACCGAATGAAATATGTTTTCTACATAACTTGAAGGTTGCCAAAATGCATGGCACCGCTAATACTGACCAGCCCTCTCAGTACAAGCCTGGAAAAGATCCACCAAAACTGCCATCTTAAAACATTTTTTTCATTTTTTTTTTCTCATCCTTAGTTTCAATAAAGACTACTTTTTCTCCAGTTTCCCCCCTAACTAGTATTGGAAAAAAGGCTTTAACCCTGGCGCATGACAAGATCGATAATCACACGCGACCAACAAGACGTTGATTTCAAAAGTTTTCCTAAGTATACGCAAATCATTCTCCAATCTATCCAATTATAAGCGCATTTTTGATTGGCGGATATGCCACGTTGGCCTTGTCCGATTGAAAACGACTGTGAACCGACTCTATACCTAACCTATTTTACCGTATGTCTTTTTCCCTTGATTTAATTTCTTAATCTCTAGATTCAAAATCGATTTATTTTCATGATTTATCTTTAAATCGAATCAATATCGCAATGTAATTGATAAGCTAATTAGAAAAATAAAATATTTTTTTAGAGCTGGGATTAAAAAAAATATTTTTATTACTGCTGGTGACTATGATTTAATGAACGTAACAAACACATCTACCTTTTTCCCCTTACCAAATTACCATGGCAACTGCATCTCAACTTACGTAGGTACAAAATGGATCGTGGTAGTACACGTGATTGTGCCTGTGAACAAATATCACGTTGTCTTTTGTAAACCCAAGTGCTGTAGGCCCTGTATGTGCATTCATCACACTAGGGTTTTTGTGATTTTCCCTGCATCTGTCGGCTCCGGTGTTGGTTTTAATATTTTAGCTGTCGCTGACGTGTTTTGCAACATACGCTGTACCAGTTGAATACCGTGTATAGGTACGCGCAATGTGGAACGTTGAGTATATTATTCACATGCAAATGCATAATGAATCCATAGCATCGTTCGCATTCATTCGTTCCTGTCTATCTTAAGCAGTAGCCATATCGGCTAGCTAAGTACCTGAAATCCAAACTCTATGTCGTTAACTTTACACAAAGTTTTAATGTTAACTTTTTGTTTAGTCTCTTGTCGGGTTAGATTATCTGCTGCCACGAGGGACTAAAATACTTGCCAAAGATTGAATCCAATTTTAAAATCCAAGATTCGCCTTTTGTTGTAGGTTACAGCCAGAGCCAAGACGGTCCCTGATTTTTTCCTCCCATTCCTCTGGAATGCAAGGGAGGGGTCTACACGTGGGATGCCGTGGTCCAAATGAAACAGTTGTACAGGAGAATAATGAGGGCACTGCAAACACTACACAGAATTCGACTACTAGTAAAATGGAACTGTTTCGTTCAATGACCCGCCGTTGGGTCGTTATCCCAACGAACTTTTGAAATTTGCCATATACAAACGTTAGTTTACAAAAACCTAATGTTCTTTAAAGCAGTCTGATGCATGTGCGACCGAGGAGGTATTATCGTCTTATAATAAAGAGCACGATGCATGAACCCTAGTGTAGCACACATCTGACTTCACGTAGAGCCGACAGTTACTATGAGGCTATGAGGTTTGCAATAAATCTTGCTCTCAGCCATAACGAAATTCCCCACCGTCAAATGCCTCTTACACACAGAGCACTTCATACAGTCCCGATGTAACACACTGTCGTCAAACTTACATTTCTCCATCTGGTAAACTTTAGTTCCACAGATGATACACTTATCGATTTTTATTCCGCCAAATGGCTTTTTATTTGCGGCTGTTTCATTGGAGGACAAATTCAATGACTGTCTAGTATTATTCTTGCCCATTGCATTTTGTCCCGTAATATTCTTATCTGTTCTCGCCGGTAACGTTGCTGAGCTTCTTCCATATAAATTGCTTGCTTTCAGTGGTCCCTTGTCTTTGACAATAACAAATGGTTTGTGAGGATTTTCGTGAGTCGAGGGTTTAACTTGTTCTTTTGTAGCAACTGGTGGTTTAGAAGGCCTGACAGGCGCTTTAAAAGGTTGTTTTTCAAACATCGAGTCTGGTTTGGCTTGTGCCTTTATTGTTGGTTTTGGTGAGGTCTGAGGCTTCGAATCTGGAGGTTTGTTAATGCTGTTTTTATTCGGTTTAACGAGGGTTGGTGTCTACAAAATAGAAGAATGTGACTAATTATCAGGGAACTTTGCCTTTGCAACAGAGGCATTATAGCTACGAGATGAAGTCATGTTGCAAAATAGTAGGGATCCCAGGATGATGTGGAAATGGGGCGAGGGGTCATTGGATGTGTGGGGATGTGGGGGGAACAGTGCGGAAGGAGCCTAACTAAATCGAGACAATAAATTAATTAAAAATTTTCCTGATGTAACGAAGTTATTGAGCTACGAGTGGAAGAAATCAGGGAAGAAGTTACCATGAGAAAACTCTCTCCGATTCAGTATGGGTGGGGTATGGAG
Organism: Actinia equina; assembly: GCA_011057435.1. Classification (NCBI taxonomy): domain Eukaryota; kingdom Metazoa; phylum Cnidaria; class Anthozoa; order Actiniaria; family Actiniidae; genus Actinia; species Actinia equina. The sequence goes on from WHPX01000153.1 coordinate 216,660, forward strand.
GGTGGAGAAAGGTTGCTCATTCCAATTAACAATTCGCAATAGACTCTTTTGGAGTTCCAAATTTCCGCTGTGTTCCTTGATACAGATTCATTTACTCAGGCCCAGCCTCGTGTTCACAAATACCAACGGTAAAGTAAAGAATGCACAACTTGAACAATATGAACACTTTCAAATTCCTCGAAACTTCACTGGAACACATGAGTTTTCTGCACAAACTCGGGGCTAACCCTGAGCAACATAGAACTGGTGTATCAGATTCCACATTTAGAATTTGCTTCCACATTTCTGCATTTCTACATACTGAGACTATGCAGCAGCCATGCAGATAACTAATCGCAGGATAAGCTACTATTAAGTCGTATCAATTACCTGGTTTTCCGAGGTTTCGTCGTCTAGTAACAACTGAGACATTCTTCTTGACTTCTGCTTAGCACTAGCTACCCATGCCGGCTCATCTTTCTCGTTCTCTACAGCTGGGGCTTGATTTTCCTTCGCATTGGCCTTGCGAACATCTCCTGGTTTAGTACCATAAGACCAGGATTTAGTTCTGCTAAACTGAGACGGAATAGATTTCTCTGAAGTGTCAGACTTGTTCTCTTTCTTTCGAATTACTTGCTCTTGTTGAACCAATTCTGGTTTTTCAGTTAAAACATTTGTTTGGGCTTCCTTTTTCACCGGGCTAGGTTCCGTACTATCTAGCTTGAATGGAAATTCTTGAAGTTTCGGTTTGTAATTATTGGACCATGATTTGCCGCGTTTAAAAGGTACAGCCGGTTTGATGCTATCCTTCTGCTGCTGCTCCTGCTTTTTGGGACTACCTTCGCTTTCTTTTTTACTGTCGTCAGTGGACTGTTTGGAAGTGGTCGGTTCATTGTCTAGTAACTTGTCGAACTCGAAGTCTTCAAAAGTGACTTCACTCTCAAGCTGGCAAGTATTTTCTGCCATGACGATCTCTGTCTCAGCGCGAGAGCTTCGAATGGAATCAGCAAAGCTTGATACACTTTCCTTCTTTGGGAAGCTACTGACGCTCTTTTCTCTCTTCTCTGTCGATTCTTGAGATTTTTGCTCTGTAAAACTTTTCCTTTTTTCTTGTGCAGTTAATTCCTTTTTTTCAAAACTTTCTTTCGGTGTCTTGCTCGACTCTAGCTTTTTCGGCTTTTCATCTGTAAACTTGTCTGTGAAACTTCTTCTCTTTTCTGCCACAGTAAGCTCTTTTTTCTTAACTCCTTCTTCCACTATTGTCTTCCCTGGAAAACTCCTTCGTTTCTCTGCCATAGTTAACTCTCTTTCCTCCAACATTCCTTTCAATGTTCTGTCCAAATCAGATCCTTCATTGTCAACTGTTTTTCTGTTTGGAAGGCTTTTTCTTTTCTCTGAAACAGATAATTTCTTTTTCTCCGTCGTTTCCGCTGTATTCTTCAAGTCTACTTTTGCAGCTCGAAGTTTAGTAGAAGGGGAACCACTCTGGGACAACCTCGATGGGCCACTGGTTTGAGCAAGGACATTATTAACCCTTGACATAACATCATCTATGACTGAGTCTTGTTGCTCCTTGTCTCTTTGGGAAGTCTCCGGTTGGGAGGTCACGGCCTGTCCTTCTTCCTCCTCGCCCAATTCTGAAGTCTCAAATATAGTATTGTTCAAAATATCTGACAGTGAGCTTGAATCAAGCCGGTTCCCGCTGCTGGTTCTTTCTCTGGTTAGGTCTTTTGGGTCCGTCCTAGACCGTTTGTGTGCCTTTGGGTCTTGGGTTACAGGTGTGTCTCCGACCCCTAGAGATGATGTCCGGGACCTCCCACGCGTTGGGGGTCTTCGTTTCTTAGGAGCTGCTTTGATTTTGTCATGTGCTGCCTGGAGTCCCTCAATGGATGAGGCATTAGGATCACTTTCAAAGCTAACAGCAGCTACAAGAAAGAACAACAAAGGTTCGTTAACAACAGCGTACATTGTGAAGGGTGTGCATGACGATAGAAATATTTAGGGTTAAGTCTTCTTTCCTCTACGTTTTCTCCGTGTTTGGTTAACTTCCGCGTGTTGCATGTCACGTCACAATTTGCACGGGTAAAGAAAACCATACCTTCATCAGTGTACAAGTCTCTTTGTGAACGAATTCCAGGGCCATGTAAGGTGGGTAAGGAGTATGTCTTGGACACTGGTTTTGGTGATCTCTCTGCCTCACGGATTTCTTCATGACTGATTGCCTGACGTTTCTTGGCTTCCCGAAGTACTGTATTAGGGCTCTGAAAGAGAACAGGACATAAGGACTTAGTTTCGTTTGGTTCACATTTCACTGCCCAAATACCGAACCATTAAGCTTCTACATTTAATAGTTTTGCTCCGTACCCCATCCCTAGACTTGGCCAAAGTTGACCTCTCTTATCTCCCGAGAACTTTTTTATTCGAGCGAAGCGAATTTCTAGAGCACTGCAAGAGAAAGTCTACCCCCTTCCCTACCCATGTGATTGTCTTCTTAGCCTTATAGATAAAAGATATTCAGAAGTTTTAGTCGAAGGATTTCACTTCTCCAACAAATGATAATATGAGCAACTCCTGAATGAATAAACAACTAATAACATCCTTCTTTCCCAAATGCCTTGGTTAACCACCGCTAGAATCGCGGCTCGAAAGGGGGAGGGGGAAGCGGAGGGGGAAGCGGGGGGAGGGGGGTGGGAAGAGGGGGGGGATGGGGTACATTTTTCGTATATAAATTTATTTACTCGAAATTATCGCAGTGTCTATTGTGTATATTTAAAGGAATAAGTTAAATCTCTTCAGATGCTGCCGAACTATTTTTTTTACTGTAACAACTAACTTTGCCAAGAAAGCCATGGAAGTAGGGAAACTCCGGAAAAAAGGGGAGAAAAGGTAAAGGTAATATATTTTACTTCGATAACGGAGGGAATGGAAGTAATTTTTGAATAAAGTGCTCAAAGGTGTGACTTTACCCTCTCAGGCTATCAGTGCTCTTTTTAGGGGTATTAAAGCTACACAAAACTGAGAGAAGTCGAGAAGAGCGCGCTCTAACCAACTGAGCTGCGTCTGCATCTATATGAAAAAACATGTAGCGAGAAAATAAAAATGGATTGAGAAAACTGAAATGGGGAAATCGGATGAAAATTATGTGTTATATTAAGTTATTCATGAAAGTTATGAATAAAACAGTGGATGCTAATGAAAAAAGCTTAAAAGATCACGAAAACGAAGATAAATCTTCGTTATTCAGTAATTTCGTAGAACTTTACAAGTTTTAACATTCAAGTTATCGAAGTCAAACTCACATCGACCTACAAAGGTTAAGTGATAGAAATAAAAACAAAACGGTTGCGGCATCTTTGGGTTTGTTCGAGGGCTTATGTAACGAAGTATCTCTGAAAATAATACATACCATGATATAGGTTTTTGTGCTATAAAATTTCCATAAAACTTACCCTTGACTTTGTATTAACATCATAACTATGGCGACTTAGTGAGCACAAACCAAGAAATCTTGCCGCCATTATGCAAGGAATTCAAAACCGTTTCAAGTTTATAAGTTTCAAGTTTACTCAGCTTCTGTTCAGAGTAGAAAATTCGAAATCCTTTCACAAAGTCTGTAATTCTTTATGAACGCTTATTTTGGATATTTTTTCACGTCTTAGGCGAGCCAAACTTGGTTCAAACTACAAGAAGTCTATTCGTACGTGTTGAGTATTCATGATGAATAACAATAATATTCTTGTTTACAAGTTGCTGGGATGAACGTTCATTGGTATTCATCAAGCAGAGATCCCTCTGGTTTTCTATTTGGTGATAAACTTTTACACTTCATTTATATTTCCATAACAGACAGATGCTGATAAACGACCACTGAAATCATTTCTTTTCTACCAGGACTAAAACAAAATACATTACTTCAGAAAAACAAAAATTACGTTGTTTTTTCAACGATTATTTTAACAGCATTTTGTATGCGTTGGATATTCAGTCTATTAAAATGTTGAGTCGTTTATTATAGAATGAAAATTATGCGAGGTTTAACAAATATATTAACGTGAATGGACGAGGACATTATGTGCTTAAAAAAATCATATGCATCAACGTTTCAGCCTGTTACCACAACAGTAAATTTTACTGGTATTCTTATCAAGACGTTATAGCAATTGGAATGTTTAGGCTACGTTCATAATGTATGGCGGGGGGAGGGGGGGGGGGCAGGTGAAATTGAGGGGGGATTGGAAAAGTTTTGGTAGGAAAAAGGGGGGTATGGGCCAATTTTTATCAGAAAAATGGGGGGAAGCGCAATTTTTGGAAGATGCTACAAGCCTTGCTTAGGGTGGATCGTATTTTTTTGCAAGACTTTAAGGGGGGTGTCAAGAATTATTCTGGACATTTCGATCCCCCCCCCCCATCCCCTCTGCCATACATTATGAATGCAGTCTTAGGAGTCAAGAGTTGGCCAAATATTAATTAAATAAACATGAAACGAGTTGAAAGAAAATATTAAAAAGAAAGAAAAACAACCAAGCTAGCGTCCATTCCTGTATCCAAATTTTTCTCAGCTTTCTAACCGAAAAATCGAAATTCAATTAAAAAAATTATGAAAAAATCGAATCTGATTTTTTGGTGAGAAGGGTCTGGCTACGAGAATAGCTAGCGTCAAAAATGCGAGAGAGAAAAAATTAACGGAAGGAGAATAGAAAACTGAAAAAGAATGGAATTATCGAACATAAAACAAAAATTAATAACCCAAAAGGATAAGAAAGGAAATAAATGAAATGGAAAAAGATGGAATGAAATAAAGTGAAAAGGAATGAAATGGAATATTGTGAAAGAATACAAAAGAAATGATAGAAAATAATGAAAAGGATAGAAAGGGAAGGAAAAACTTACTGCAGTGAAATTTCATTTCTAGTGTTGAAAACCATGTACAAGTCAAGAATAAACCAACTGTACGAAACATGCCAGAATTGGCTGCTCATGAATATTAGTCACTTAAGTTGACTTTATTTTGTGGTCAGAGTCGTTTAATTTTTAACCACAAATATTCATGCTTGCACTGATTATAAGAATACTAATTATGTTTTGAAAACGTTTCTGAACAATTTTACATGAGAAATATAACTTAAATGAAGAGGTTTTAGATAGAAGTAAAAACTGGTAAATGTGAATATTTTAGAAAACCTTTTTTAATTGACAAAATCTGGCCCCTAAAGTATTTCATCTAACAAATCTATTTGAATTATTATTCCACTACATGAATAAGCCGATCGTATAGCAATTGCCCAGCCAGAAGCATTGGGTATCATAGAGGTGAGAGGGCTTGCCTCTCACCAAGGCTACCTGGGTTTGATTCCCCCTGGGGGGGTACTCCCCTATCTTCGCTATACGGGTACGTGCCGCCAAACAGGGTATGGTTTTCAGCGATTCTACTCTGGAACAGAGTATATAAAATCGAGCTCGCTCTGGAACAGGGTATATGAAATTACGCTCTCTCCTTTCTGGAACAGGGTATGAATTTCAGTGATTTTACTCTGGAACAGGGTCAGGGTTCAGAGGGCTCAGCGGCACATCCCTACCCTAAACGGGCAAAAGTACCCCCCCCCCCCCCCCCGGTTGATTCCTGGTATCAGTGATTTGTTTGTTGGTTCTCTCCTGTGCTTGGAGGATTCTGTCTGGTTTTCTGGTTTCTCCTACCTTCGCAAAAATCAACTTCTAAATTTCTATATTTCAGCTAACAGACTAATCAAGTAGGTTGCACCCCTGTCAGGCTTTCTGCCCACCATATAGAGAGTTTAATCCAATTAGATGATTTTTAAGAAATGGATTTTTTTGGGTCAAAATTTTGAATTGCCAGTCATTTCAACCTGTAACATTTAGCCAGAAACAAGGTATGGCCGAGCTAAAACTAATTTGGCCAGTCATCATCAATGGCGACTGACCAACCGCCTGATTAACCCCTGCTAATTATGAGAATATGTGGACCGCATAGCACTTATGAAAATACATGAAGATATAGAAATGTAGATAAGTTATAGTGCTTGGGAATGAGGTTAATTCCGGCGAAAGCCCTTGGAGTTAAATTCAGAAAAATTAATTTCCGACCTCGCTGGGTTCCATTCCCAGCGAGGTCGGAAATTAATTTTTCTGAATTTAATTCCAAGGGCTTTTGCCGGAATAACCTCGTTCCGAAGCACTATAACTTATCTATATTTCTATATCTCCCTGCTAATTAAGGTATATAGCCTTAATTCTTGGTTCAAATATTGTGTATGTATGGGTGTGATTTTCTCTTGGCAATAATTGCATTTCATCATATACCACATCAATTCAGTATGTAGTAAAATCGTTTTTGTAGTTAATCCTGGCATTATCCATCATTCAACTATAAATAATTTTCTTTTCTGGAAAACCATTAAACCCTATGATAATAATAACCATTTCCTGCATTTCTGGGGCAACCTGGAGAGGTTGGGTGAGGGGGGGGGGGGGGGGGGGTATAGGTGAACCAAAGATATATTTGTCTCTAGCAATGCAAAGTTAAGAAAGATATATGGTAATAACACAATAAATTCCACACCTTTTGGCTAAAAAAAGTACTATCACAAGCATGGTATTTTTGGGAAACAATGCATAAAATGTATTAAGACACTAACCTGGGGTGGCATACTCCTTGTTCGCACGACTGGTGATGATTTATCATGCACATCTGCATTATGATGCATTGGGGTTGAGGTGGTGCGATGCCTGCGAGACTTATCTACTGTCAATCTACTGGAAACAGGCAAGTCCTCACATGATTTAGCTCTCCTGGAATTTTTCTTACGACTGAAGAATTTTCTAACTTTTTTCAAAGGACCCCATTTCCATATAGATTTTCTCTTTTTCTCAGGTTTCTCATCATATTCTGCATCATGCTCTATCCCAGTAGCTATTTCTTCATTACTGCTATGAGGTGGTTCTGAGATTCTTACATTTGGTCTTCTTGCAGGAGCTAGATGTTCATGAGATGCTGATGTTGAAGCCATGTCAGAACTTGACCCATGTCCTGGCGTCGCATGAGGAAATTGAAGCGAACTATTACTACCAGATAGTGCAGGGTCAGATTCGAACTGTGCCAAGATATCAGCTGATATTTTACCAGGTTTCTTGGAGGCTTTTCCCACATCTGAAAAATAAGTGAAAATAAATTAAATAAATAATTCAAATTTCAGTATATGTTACTTGCATTAGGCATTTATTAGACACATGAAATCTCCATAATTTGTGGAAATAATGTTTCTATTTCAATTCCAAAGAATTGTTACTTTGCCATGAAACACTGCACCATGTTCTTCACAATCCTATATTTTTACTTTTCCTGATTTAAAAATTAAAAACTTTTTTTTTGAAAGTTGAGCTTACACAAGGCAATTTAACATTTTAAAAGAACTCTTGGTTTGGACTATAAAATCTAAAGATATGAATTTATTAAAACTGCTATTTCCACCATTTAAATGCTCATTTTAATGACATAACAAAATGGTAAATATTTTTTCTAACAAGTATTCTTTATAACTGTGATATATTTTCCCATGTTTTGCTTCAAATATTAACAAACGTCTGATGAGTTGGTAAACTTTTGATTGCTGCAAGCACGGGAAAAAATTGAGGTTTCAGAAACGTGTCATTGAAAAATGCACTTTAAACGAGTTTTTCTTGTTTTGGTTACCAGATAATTATTTTTCAATGATTTAGAAAATTTTTTTCAAATGACAAATCTCTCAGCTAGCTTTTGTCCTGCATGCATTTACAGATTTATTTGAGGCTGTTCTTTATTCTTATGAAACTTGTACAAATCTTGTACAAATATCAATAGAAGTGCACCATTCGTTTGCTTATGTTTTTGAAAGATTAATGTATTAAAACTAAATCCTAAAGAGCAATAGCATTTTGTTTAGATTACAGCTCTTTGAAACAAATGGTGAACTTTGCTAGCCTAGGTGATATTTTTCTAGGACTTTTGAATGAATGTCCACTGAACCATTATGAGAGGTTAAACATGTGAGGAAGGCAAACACATGGAATAGTAATCACATGAAAATATTCATTAATATTCATTAATAACACAAGGACGGCAAAATCTTAAGGAAATGAACTAAAAAGCATTGACACAATGAAAGGGAAGGGCTATTAAAAGGCTATTAAATAATTGTCATTCCTTTAAAATACAGTGAATGAATCAAAGATCGAGCTTTTTAGTTTTATTCCTAATATAAATTGTCAACTGAATATTTACTTAAGAGATGATTTTGAAAAGTAACTTTCCATGCAGCTGTATAATTCTTGACATTCGATATCACTTTGATGTGACAGATTATATAGCTACATTGGCGTGAGCTCCAAAACTTTGAAAGCATAACCATTATGTTAAGGGTTATTATGAGGGTGATGGTGATGGTTTAAGGACATGAACAAGGTATTTGATTACTGAGATATGATCTAATACCTATCCCTCATTATTACCTTTATTGGCTAGCATATAAGATTTGATTTAAGATATGGATTAAGATTAAGAATCATTGGGAACAAATAATTAATAAAGAGACAAAAATTATTCATAAATCCTCCCTAGCTTGCAGCAATCCCTAGAGCAGCATAATTTAGAGGACAATACAAAGAATCTTAATTCTCGTGGGAGTAAAATTTTGTTCAATCCTCTAAATTGAGTTGCATTAAAAATATCCCACAAAAAGACAAGACAAAAAATATTAATAGATCCTCCCTAGCTTGCGGCAATCCCTAGAGCAGCATAATTTAGAGGACAATACAAAGAATCTTAATTCTCATTGGAGTAAAATTTTGTTTAAATGCTCTAATTGAGTTGCATTAAGAATATTCCACAAGGAGTGCATTGGATTCAGTAATTATTGCTAGAAGCTGTGTTCTAGGTTACGATATATTATTATAATATTTAACAATTAAATTATTGTACAATAGCTAGTAAATAATTCACACTATATAAAGTGGTAGATTTTTGTATACACATATGCTATAAATTGAATTGCATTAAAAATATTCCACAAGGAGTGCATTGGATTCAGTAATTATTGCTAGAAGCTGTGTTCTAGGTTACGATATATTATTAACAATTAAATTATTGTTTAATAGATAGTAAATAATTCACACTATAAAGTTGTAGATTTTGTAAACACATATGCCAGGATTTCATCCTAAAACAAAATAATGTGCTATGCAGGTGCAAGTTTCTAGGAAATACAGCTAAAGGGGTCATATTCTCTGAAAGAAAAATTTGATCCCTTAAAAATTATATCTCATATATCTCAGTGAAAACTCTGTGTAGGAATAGAAAATCATTGCACTCAATAATCCACCCCTGTTAAATTTTCATTCAAGACAAAACAAATGTCCTAGATGTCTGAGTTGTGTTCATAGAACAGCGTTGTGCAGCAGTTAATGGGTAAAGCTAAATTTGACAGCAATGCATATTAAATGCATACATGTATACTTCTTATACAAAGTACATATTGCAGATTGCAAAATGATGATAGAATTATATATGCAACAAGTTAGAAATAATAGAGTTCAAATGATCCGTAGCAAATCGAGTCTGGTATGATAAATAAACGCCCCTTGCATTGGGCATCAATGCAGCTCAATTTTTGACAAAACAAAATAATTGCAATTTCATGCGAATTGAAAACCTATTCTTATGTTCTCCAATATTTGAGCTGAATTGTGACATGCTGCAAATGGGTCTATACTGTTTGTTTGCATCTTGCTTACAGTAGTATGCCTAGGTCACATATATCAAGGCCATTAAATAAACAATATTATTTTTGGCTGTTTCTCCAAGAGCTATAGCTATAGGTATAGCTAGTAAGGCATGATAATTGGACCCCATCAAAAACTGCAGTTTTAGTGTACAGAGTTAGTTTGCCAAGAGCTTCAACTAAATAGATGCATTTCTATTATGGTAGAAGCTATGGTATAACAAAAGATACATGAATACAACCATAACAAAGACATGCATAATACAAATTATAGCACATTCTTTGTTTGGGTTGTTTTCATTAACACCAGTGTAAAATCAAAAAAAGTGCTAAATAACTTATATATATAGAAATGCAAAGCTAAAATATAACACGGTAATATCAATAATAGCTCACCATCAGCAGATAACGAGGACCTCATGCCAGCACTTTTTCGGCCATATTTTTGTAATCAAACAACTTTATTCTTCGATTTAGAGCGCTACTTTAGAAACAATGCAACAAAATT
>WHPX01000154.1:600000-854189 GCA_011057435.1 Actinia equina
CTTACGCGTTAAAATCTTTTATTGCTACTCAAAGGCACGCGTAGCATCGTCGTGATGAAAAAATAGGTGTACGTCAATCAAGGCGTTTCCATGACATTTTATAAACACATGCTTTTTTAAACTCTGTGTTAACGTTCTCTTTTGACTTTGACAATGTACGATCAACTGCAAAATGAATGTCGGATTCCATATGAACGTAAATAACTTAAGTTCAGACCGAAATGGTACACATGATTATTAATTAAATGTAATCTAAATATACAAAACGTGGAATACTCATAAATTGTTGTACTGAAAAAAAACATGGAGGCTCTTGTGATCGAGTGTGTTTCTCAAATGAATACAGAAATTATCTGTCATTTCCCAGAATACCTTTTGTTCACAGCTTCTATGCTCTATGTTTTGAACCTGACAAGGATTTTGTAATTGAGTGCATACGTAATGAAACACCGCGTGCGTATGATTGGATAGGACTGCAACTCACATAAGATTATGTTACAGAGGGAGAAAAACAAGTTCTATTATTGGAAAAATGTTCTTTTCAAACAAGTATAATATTGATCAATGAGGATATAATATGTATTAATCCCAAGTTTATGACAATAAAACAGGGATAACATCCCCATAACTAAACTAATGTGCCTGCTGATCAGACATGAAGATGACCAGAAACTGAAATGGCTAAATTATGCAGTGTAAAAACACTAGAGGGCTAGAAGATTAACTTTGATTAAATGTAAAATTATTTGGCGAACTGACAGCAATCAGATTTAGGACGTGCAATTTTTCAGATTGAGCCTTACAAATGGTGGTGTTGGAATTGCGGGGCTGAAGGTTTGGGGAGAGGGAATAGGGAAGGAAAAAGGGCAAGGCTCGAGGGTGTTGGAGAGGGAGAGGGAGAGGGAGAGGGAGAGGGAGAGGGAGAGGGAGAGGGAGAGGGAGAGGGAGAGGGAGAGGGAGAGGGAGAGGGAGAGGGAGAGGGAGAGGGCTAAGGCTGACAGGGTAGGGGAGAGTATCTATACCTATGCTTCAAAGAGGACTCTAATTGCGCCACACAATTAAGCAGAAATTAAACCATATAAATTGTGTTGCATTTAGAAATATGTTTAACAGCAAAAATGTGATTATTCAATTTTATTGGCGGAAAAGCACGATGACTTTTCTTAAGGCGCCAGCTTGGTGCGGACCCTTCTTGGGTAACGGATACAAAACCTGGTTTGTTTAAGTAATTATTTAGCCTTAATACAACTTGTATTTCCGATTAAACCATCATTATGGTCCAAAATTGTCGTTTTTGCGCTCCTTTGGGTTTTCCCAATCAATATAACAGTCTTTATTCACCTTAAAATAGCCGGTCATTTGATATCATAATTGGGCTTACAGATTGAAAAAATGACAGAGACGGAGGTTTTTATTGCAATTACAGCGTGATATCTTAAGGACTAATATCAGAATGGAACAAAAAAATACAAGTATTTTCTAATCATTAGCTTAGACTGTTAGGTATAAATTAGATATAAGGAGATAAAGAATTTAAGAAATTTACTGACCAATTCCCAAATCCCCATCCACGCCTATAATACGACATCTTCAAAACCTATTTTTTACTGATTTCGAACCGTATTCACTGCAATGAGAGGCGGCGTATTAGCAACACATGAATATCACCCTTGCTGGGCTTATAAAAATAGAATAACCTCTCTTTCAGTCTATCTGTCTGTCCGTCTGTCCAAATGTCTGTCTGTCTGTCTGTCTGCATTGGAAGATAGTTTTGAATGCAAGCAGAATGTTTTGTAAATTAGTTCCGACCGGAACGCCTTGATTTATAAAACTGCGCCGTTAGAACTGGTTTTGTTCATATTTATATTCAATAGATTAATAGATTATCAAAAACTGTTTAATCTGACACTTTCGTAAAGTGAAGAAAGAAAATATATAAAACGTAGAAACTTCTGCCTTACATTTTCGTATTCTTAACGTTATCACGCAATAAATCACGCATGAATTTGGTATTTCTGCTTCTGCTACATAAGTATCATGGTTAAGATTCTGTTTTGGACATGCTACTCATTTAATTCACAATTATAATACTATTATAATCGTAGTTAAAAATCTAGATTTTAGAGAGAGAGAGAGAGCGCATCTCCTTGTTTGGTCAGCCGCTGTGCCAATTCTTCGATGAAATAACATCGAATGAAAAACAGGTTTAAACTGTTGAATAAAGCTAGTTTGGAAATCCTGCGCAACACCTGCTCGCTTGTGTAATATCTTTTAAATATAAGAATTGCGCAAAGACTATGAAATATCTTTCTCTTAATAGTTGATGACCAACTGTCTAAACTACAGCGAAATGAGTTACTTTTTCATGAAAAACAAGTCATTCAAGCCGTCTTCATGGATGCAAAATTTGCTCAAGAACCTGTATTGTGACAAAACCTGCTGGGGCGAACTTGGTACCGGTCTAAGCAATGATAGCAGTTTTAATTTTTGAGGGGAAAGATTTTGGAATCAAAAACGTTGACTTTCCGTCAACACAAACTAACCAACAGCGAAGACAAATTTGGCAATTTTCCCCTCTAAGATAAATTACTTTCATACTGAGTATATTTCAACTTTTTAGCACGTAGGGGTGGCTGAAAAGAAAAACACAACTAAAACCCGCGCGTTGTTGACGTCAGCATTTTTTAAACACTTATTGACAGGTGTATCGTACCAGTCAGAACGCTAGAGATCCCAATGTCAAAAACAAGATATTATGTTATTTAAACTGCGAGCTGAGTTTGGAACGAGGTCTTTACGGTTTGCGAGTCTTTAATTATCAGATATGTTAGTCATATCAGAGCATTTTCCAACCCTCCTTAGCTTAAGGCTACAAATGAATTATCCTGCTAAACTACTCAACAAAGTAATTCCAGCTTATAAATGTTCGTATCGGGTACTTAGAGAAACTGAAAATCATTTTGGTTCACATAAAAAAGGAAAACCGCAACACTAAATGGGGTTATGTAAGACGCCAAGCCCTTTTTAATGACTGGTCCTTAAGGGTTAGTCCATTATCTTAATGATTGGAGATTTACTGTATAATGAGTCGTTTCTAGCAAAGCTATTCACCTCCCAAGATGCTAAGAATAACTTTTTTTGCGAAAGTTGAAATTATTCTCTTTGAATGTAATTCGAAGAAAGCCTTGAAAGAGTTTGTTCAAGTTTATTTCATTTTTATCCGGATTCATGGCAGGTCCATTCATCTTCCCGTTTATTTGTTCATTTATTTGTTTTCTCGCTTACTCTCTCACTCGTTATTCTATTCGTTCTTCTATTTATTCATTCTCTTCGTCGGCGCACCTAGTTGTCCGCGCTTCCGTCGGTTCGTTATTCCCTCCATCTTTCCATTCACTCTGCGCACTGCAAATTTTACGTCTGTTCCTCGGTTCGTCTATTGGTGTGTTCTTTAGACAGCTGTCTGCTTGATTTGACCAATTGTTTATTATTTTCATCATTTCTCACGTGAGTTCACTTGATATATAACCACAGGTAGCCCAACACTGCCATTTTCATCTTCAAGATTTTAATAATTGTACATACACATATTTAAACGATGTGCCTCTCTCCTCTCCTCTCCTCTCCTCCTCTCCTCCTCTCTGCATTCATAAAAATTCCGTTCAATTTGTATTCTCATTTACTGTGAGAACATCATCAAATCCAAGTCCTTAGAAGCTCAAGTTTATACAACTGATTCCTCCGATAATCCCTGACCTCATATCTCAAAAATTCATTGCCACTGCCCAAAATAATCAAACCAAATATAACAATCTGCAAAAAAGACGCTATAAGCGACAGGAAGGCTGTAAGGAAGACCGCAGTAAGGTATTAAACCCCATTGATAAAGATAACATTTCGTGTATTGACCTGGAAATCCGCACCGAATACCTCAAGTCTCAAAATTAATAAGTGTCATCGCTGATGTAAAGCCTGTTTTCTTTTACTTCTCACGCCATGCAACCTCAAAGCCTGTTAGGAAATCAAACGTACAGGCCATGTTTTCAATCACAAATCGCAGGAACTATTTTCTCCAAAAAAAAAAAAAAAAAAAAAAATTACCGCATTTTTAAAATGTGGTCTTAATTTTCTTTGCAAGGAATTTATTACCGGATTTAGAAATTTAGGGATTTCGTAATGGGAATTATATTTAGAATATCAGTTTCACTGAATCATCAAAAGAGGAAAACTAGAAATGAACTAGAATTCAAAGGGCAATATAGTAATTTCTGGGATGAATTGGGTATTTGGTAGATAAAATATGAAGTCCCTATTCTTACGGTTTGTTCCAACAACAGCACAGAAATAACTCATGTTAACAACGATGGACATGGTAACATTTAGTAAGGTTAATGAAAAGGTTCAAAGTCGTCTTGTCTACTTGAGATCCAGACGTTCTCTCTCCATCATGGTTTTGACCTTCGGAACGCACCTTGCGTGTGCTTTTCATTAAGTTCCACTGATAATCCAAATGAAAATTCCAATGTGTCTAGAAAATCAATAACTGTCATCACTCCTGGTTAAGTTCAAACGACCTCGAAAGATCTGATGGACAACAAAATCTGGGCCCCACACATGAGCAGTGCAACGAGCAGACCTCCTACGACCTAAAACCCTATTACTTGCCTACAGTTCCAGGCGATTTCAATATTTATTTTAGCAGTTTTTCTTTCTGTTTCTGTAAAGTATCGATTTTTTAAATCTCTGACGAAAATTTTATATTCTTGTTGTCAACAGCTTTTGAAAACGCCCAAAGAAGCTTAGTCAAGTCCTCAACCAATTAACACTAAAGAGGAAAAAAGAAAATAAATATTTTACTTAAAACCGACTGAATTCGAAGGAAAATTACACTCATAAATGCCCCTTGGCTAGGCGAAGTTATTTAAAACCATACATCGAAGTTCAAGGAGTTCGAACGATAGCTCTTGTCATATTTAACCTTCTTAACTCGAACGAGGTCGTGGAAAAAAACCCTCCAATACTTGGATACTTGGATTACAAAAATCAAAATACAATACGTAATCATGTAATTAAATTATCTCGTAAAGTCCTGCTTAATACGATTTATTTCATTAGTCAATCTATTTTTTCTTCTCATTTCTCTACTCGAAACGAATGATAAACAGTGCTATAAGCTTAAAAGGAAGGTTTGAGAAATTTTTACTGCATTTAGAAAAGTATGTTAAGTATAATGTTAGATTCGGTTAAGGTTACCAAACGGTCTCCAACCCTCGGTCTCTCATTAACAGAACGAGATTGCGAAACATGCTCTAACTTGGCCTTTGCTTGTCTAGGTTATTTTAGAATGTAAAAAGATCGCAGGTTTGAGCTGAGTGACTATACAGTGCTTACAGCTGATTATAGACACGTGATATGCGAATGTATCTTGAGGTTAAGTTTGGGTGTAACATAGCTTTATCTTCGTCAGATGCAATCGACTCCATGCACAACGGCTATACTCATATTAATACCTCAGTGACAATCAGTCAAAATTAATCATAACAATCCCATAATAGAGAGCAGCTTCTCCTCCCCCCCTTTTTTTTCCCAAAAGTAATAAGGATTAAACGTTGGACATTTGTGCCATCATTAAAGACGAGCTTTTTTTTCACTTGACACTCAGGCGTTGTGTTCAGTTCTAGTGGGTACTTCTGCTCAAGAGCTGTACGTTCCTGGATCGTGACAAAGGATTATGAACAAATCCAAGCTTAGTCGAGTGTTTTGGTACATATGCTCGTGAATACCTTTTAGCAGATTGACAAAAGCATGAACCAAATTCAACGAAAATACAGTCCTGCAGTATAAACATTAATTCTCATCATCTTGTGCAAGGTCTGATTCATTGAAACCGTGCTAAAAATTCTTTATTAAATCTTTATTTTGGCTCATTGAATACTGTAAAAACCCCGAAGATAGTTTTTTGTTGCTGACACATTGTTGGAGACATTGCTGTAAAATATCTGTTAAATCGGTTTTATTTGGTGCCAAAGACCAAGGACCCCCTGCCTTGGGGCGAACCGTTGCTTGATTCTATTCATCATTGCTATCAGCTGGTAGGTCAGTCGGACTCTGTTTAATTCGAAAATGTGCCTCAAAATGCCCCGCGTCTACGACCCGAAACGTCCGCATTGACCCTATCGCAATTGTAGCCGAAGGATTGTCTTTCGTTTGTCTCTGAGCCTCTTGATGTCGACATCTGTGAACTCTAGGCTTCATCGGGAGCCTCGCTTGGTCAGAGTTGGACAATTCTCTGGCTTTTGGCTTCCAACTATTCTATTCCTAGAACAATGGTACAAAAAAGTTTTGATCGAGAATGTAATTGCCTGGTCACGTCTTGAAATCTGAAGCTTTCCTGCAGCATACACCCGACGGGCGAATAATAAAGTAAGGTAAGTAAATACCATGTAATTGGAATTGATTTTTTCTACATCATTTAGTTACTCTTTCAGGAAAAAAAAACTTAAC
This sequence comes from Actinia equina, assembly GCA_011057435.1. Taxonomy (NCBI): domain Eukaryota; kingdom Metazoa; phylum Cnidaria; class Anthozoa; order Actiniaria; family Actiniidae; genus Actinia; species Actinia equina. Next base: position 606,502 of record WHPX01000154.1, read on the forward strand.
TTGCAGCTCTTAGCACTACAAACTTCATACATTACAAATGGTTGCAACTCTAACGTTCAATTGATAGGGTATCAATAACGAAGGATTTGTTTTCACCCTTAGTAAAAATATATATTCAAACTTATCCAAATCAAGAGTAACTCCATCTTTTTAACTTTTTTTACTCCACAAGAATGTCCTGTTTTGTTTTCATTTTGAATTTGTACAACGAATTTAGGTGGTCCGATACGACTCTGAGCAGTTTGTTGGTGCATAAATTTATCGAAAGCGTCAACATCTATTAGCTCCAAAACTAGATAGTTTATTTATTTTTAAATAGTACCATCACCACAAAACAAACTCTGGGCACGGCTAACTCATAGATCGAACCCTGAGACAACCTCTGGGGTGATCTAAGTCAGGGCACGGCTAACTCACAGATCGAACCCTGTAACAACCTCTGGGCTGATCTAAGTGAGGGCACGGCTAACTCACAGATCGAACCCTGTAACAACCTCTGGGCTGATTTAAGTCAGGGCATGGCTAACTCACAGATCAAACCCTAAACAAGCTCTGGGCTGATCTAAGTCAGAGCATGGCTAACTCACAAATCAAACCCTGTAACAAGCTCTGGGCTGATCTAAGTCAGGATACGGCTAACTCACAGATCGAACCCTGTAACAACCTCTGGTCTGATCTAAGTCAGGGCACGGCTAACTCACAGATCGAACCCTGATTTAAGTCGGCAGGGCACGGCTAACTCGCAGATCGAATTTAGTTGCATATCGGAATTTTGCTTATAAGGCTTTGCGCAGAGAGGGCTAATAAATCAAGGGAAACACCTAACAAATTCTACTCACTGATGCCATTGTAATTTATTAAGAAACCAGCTACACTTTCATTTCTACATAAAACATTTCAAAAGGCAATGGATGTAAATACCTAACACACTCGATTTTTGCATGATGATTGCATGTAATGCAAAAACAAATAAAACAGATTGAAATATCTTGAAAAAGGGAGACAAGACATGTTTTTATCAGAATAATTAAAAATCTATGTGGAGTGACAAGGCCATATCTTTTCATCCCACGAAACAAATAAATAATAGGCAAAGTAAAACAGGCCAAGCAAAATTCCTCTAGCTGTTTGTATAACAGAATTACTAATAATATTCTTTACCGCATTTATTGGACTATTGTACGCGTCTAACAGATTTAAACCTTATTCCACTCGGGATTGAAATAGTATAGAAAAAAAATTTATTCCTTCTTCAAGCTTATCTATGATGGATAACATTATCTTTTTCACATAATTTCATTAACACAAAGTGTTTTTGCTTCTTTTCAGGTTGTTATACCTGACGAGGAGTCGTAAATCCATCCTCACTAGCAATGCAATGGAAGGTGCACTAAATCCATCCACGTATAGTAACTATTTTATCATTATTGAATTATTATTAAATTATTATACAATGATAATATAACATACTATGTCAGAACTACTAGATTGCAAAAGTGGTAGAAAAACAATATGCCGTTTGCATGATGGCGTCATTTTACTACCACTACCAAAATGCTTCGCGAATTTTCTTTTTAATTTAAATTTGTATTTCCTCATGAGAATAGTAAGACAATTGGTGCTAATTTACTGAAGAAGAAAAAAATCCAAAGTGGTAGCAGTAGTACATGAGACTATAATACAAGTTACCTATTCCAAAAGGCACTGCTAAAACTTCTTTCTCATTTCAACAGTTCAAACGGTTTCTTTTGTACCTCATCTATATTGAATACATCATTCTCCTTACTCGTCAAAATACTTTTGGAATTTTGCCACCCTCTAGGTTTAGCTTACAAATGATATCGTTTAATTCCTCTTGATTGCCAATTTCTTATGAACATTTTTATTCCAGTTTTTTAACAATTCATCTACAATAACAATTACAATAACACTTTATTTACTGAGGATGTAACAGGTAAAACTAAGCTTTTTTTCCAACTTGGTTCTCCTAAATGATGATATAATATGAAATCTACAAAAGACTATACTAATTAATGTCAGTTACAACTTTTTGAGCACGTACCAGGACAAAGTTTAAAACTGTAATATAATTATAGTAAAAAATGAACATTTATTTCAATCCTTGATTTTTTCCATTACATAAATCTACTTGAACTCAATTTCTAGCCAACCAAGTGGCTAGAATCAAATTCAACAAAGACCTATAGGAATGCTACGTTTCTCTAACTTGGCTAACTAGACTAGAAGCTGTCTGAACGCAGGCTACTGCTCTAAAAAAGCTTCTCATGATTTTACGCCAGGAAATTAAAAACCAAAGAAAACAACGAAAGTATATAGGTTTGTTTTTAATCAAAGCTTCTAATGAAATGCTTCAAATCAGGAAACACTCCATGTGTGTGTCTAAGGGCAGACCATGAGTCAGTGTCTCAGACGTGAAAATAATTAATTAGTTTCAGTACTTAATTATGGCCATTTAGAACCTAGAGTCATCATCTGTTTAAACCTGATACGCACGCGTCTGGGAGTTCGAATCACAGACTATGGAAGGTCAATGTGTTATCTGAATACCGCATAGATGAACGAATGGAGTATCCTTTATCGCCAGTTGCTACGCATCGTTTAGGAAGTGCGCAAGTCCCCAAGAGAGGTATCTGGGCGTTGCGAATGTAGCCTAACTTCCTTTTGCTCAGTTTTGGGTTTTGCGCGGCTTTTTGAATGAAGTGGAATTGGGCGAGGAGTGAAAAAGCGATAAGTGTTTCCTAATTAATTTTATATCATTTTTCAAGTTTGATGAAAATGAGTATAATTTGAGTTTGTCAGAGACAGACAGACAGACAGTTAGCTAGACAGACAAAAAGAGTGAATGAAAGATAGACACAAAAAGAGGCAGACAGATATCTATATTTACAAACTATATAATAAACCTTGATATCTTCAAGATGAATCACTCGAATCATATGAAATTCTTTTACCATTCAAATATTCACTTTATGTAGAATCAATACTGAAAATATTAAGTGAGGTGGTGTATGCACTTTAAGATTCTACGCGCGCAAACGTCAAGGCTGTCTTATACAAACAATATAAAGATGCAGCTTATGTGTTTGCACTCTGTTACAAGTAGAGCACTAGAGAAGCAATGAGGAACAGAGTTCAAATGTAACTATGAGCTTGCTCCTATCTAATGCGCCTAACGTGTTTATATCCTAGAGCAAAAAGGGAACACGCAAGCGTTTTATATTTCAGACATTAAGCACACCAACTCAGATATATTTCTAAGCTCTATGAACTTCCAACAATCTAAAGCGTTTTAAATTTTCAAAATAGCTTTCGTATATTGATACTCGCTTCAAAACTAGGAAAGAAGAAACCAGAAAGAAGTAAAAAACGAAAAAGGTAAAGAATAGTTAAAAGCCTTATCAGTAAATAATCTTCGCAATGAAAATGTAACCGATACTATGATCAATCGGACATGATACTATGCGCTAGCTTATTACATACATATTCTCTAGTATTTTTTCAATGATATATGTTAAGATATATTGCTAGATTGTAATACCGCATTTTAATTAGCTAAAAAATCAGAATTCTTTCTACACTTTAAAGCTGAAAACGCGAAAGTGCGCGCAGTAGCTACTAGAGCAGAACCTCTATAATACGGTCACCGAAGGATCAGAGAAAAAGTGTTCTTAATACATAGGTTGCCGTAATATCGAGGTATGTTGATTTTACATCTGTCCGCAATACAGAAGTGACCGTTATATAGAGGTGCCGAAATGTAAAGGCGTTCTTAATATAAAGGTCGGGTCAATAAAAGAAAGAATATATGGTCATTATTGCAAGACCTAAATATCTGTCCGCAGTATAGAGGTGTCCGTAATATAGAGGTGTCCGTAATACATGTCCGTAATATAGAGGTGCCTAAATGTAGAGGCGTTCTTAATATAAAGGTCGGATCTATGAAACAAAGAATATATGGTCATCATGCCACGACCTAAATATCTGTCCGCAGTATAGAGGTGTCCGTAATATAGAGGTGCCCGTAATATAGAGGTGTCCGTAATATAGAGGTGCCCGTAATATAGAGGTGTCTGTAATATAGAGGTCGGATCTATGAAACAAAGAATGTACCGGCTCAGTGGTGATTTTGCCGGAATTGTACTTCAGTCTAGTAATGGCAAACAAAGATTTAGCAATATATTCATACTATATTTGAGAAGTCTGTAATCCTATCATTTCCTTTCCTTTTCACAATGGACTTTGCCCGTTAATTTAAAAAAACGATTGAAATTATCTAGTATTACATCATTAAACGTCCTCATGCAAGCTTTGTTTCCTACAATTGTTTAGGAAGAGTACAAAATATTTTTGGCAAGAATTAAGTTTTACATATTTTGGTTGAAGCGAGTTAAACACATAAGAATTTTTATGAAGTTTTGGTAATACTCTTAAAGCATTTGAATTAATAATGATGATCATAAATAAATCAGAGTTCTTTTCTAGGAAGGGCAATAAGCAAGATGAGTTTCAAGGGTTGGCAAAATGGCGACTCCCGATCAAATTTCATCTTCATTGAACTGTCTTAAAAAAAATCTCTGGCCTTTTGTCAATGAATAAATCCTTGAATCATCAACAGAAAGCCTTGCTAGTTCCAAACCCGCATTCATGATATACTTATTTTAAAGTTTAAGAGGCAATTCATCGATTTTTAGAGGTAATTGATTTTTAGGATTTAATGCATTTTGTAGACCAATATGTTCATTAATTGGCTAGTGATGAACTATAGTACAAAGCTGTAAAAAGCTGCAGATTATGGCATGCCCCTATACAACTATACTTATAATATACTGACTCTTTTACCCATATATGATGATAACATTCATTATTGTACATTTTATGTGCAGAATTGTACGGGAAAGGATTCGAAGATGCATTTTTAAGATATCTCTGTGATGTGTTAGTTCACATTCAGCATCGCGTCTATCTCTATCGAGTATCAAGTTGCGAATCACTTCGGGCAACTTGAAGCTAGTTTTGCTAATGTTGTAATTATAAATACTTCAACAAAACCAACAAATGTCTTCTTTAAGATAAGTAGACAGTGATAATGCAAAAAATTAAGTTTGAATTGATTTTGCGAATTAATAAATCCTCTGTGGTTATCTAAGGTGGGGAAGATTGAGTTGGCAAGGAAGGATAGTGTCGAAGGACATGGTATTCCCGACACTCCGTTAACAATACCGATACGTGTTTACTATCCCACTAAAATAAATACCAGTATTAAGATCCAGCAAGTTAACATTTTTACTTTATTGTTTTACAGGAAATTGCCATTGAAGATTGAATATCCTTTAGGAAATCTAGCCAATGAAGATGAGATGGCTAGCTTACAACAAGAAACTAGTGTTCTGGGAAGGAAGGCGCAGCAATGCTGTTGATGAAACTTTGTGTAAATACTAATTAACCCTTTTTCCACAGACAAAGCGAAGGTTTTCTTTTATCGTTAAATAAGAGCGAAATTTTGGTCGTTGTTTACTAAAAAGGAGAGAAACTTGATTGATAAATTAAGTTCTAAAAACACCTCGAGGTGAGAAACTAAATTAATTGCCAAAGGCGCCATCACCGGCGACACCGCTCGTTGTTCACAGATTCCAAACTTGTACACAACCATCTTTGTACAATATTACGAAAGGTAATTACATTACAATCGCAAGAAAAACTAAAACAAATATTCAATAATTAATGTCCTGGTAAGATTGTAAGTGGGATTCACATGGTGGCTTTATCAGGCACTCTCGTCGTTTGGGAAACCTTTTGTTTTAACGACATTATCTCTTTATTGTACTTCAGGTTTAAGTACATAGATTATTCAAACATCGTGAACTAATTGAACTAAACTATGAATCGAGGCTAGGTAATGGTTAAAGTGATTAAATAATGGTGTAACCAGTCGAGATTTTTGTTCATTTTCAAGTTTTCGTGTGAAAAATTTCATGTCCACAAAGAATTACAACGAAGTTGATGATTGTGGAGATTTTCTACTTTTCTTTGGAAATAATTTATTATACAAAGCAACTTCACAAGGCTTCAAATATATTGTAACTGAAGTATTTATTCTGGGTTGAAGTATATATTTTTACATTAAATGCTAGAGTATTTAACTGAGTTAAACGTTCGCTATTGTAGCGAAGATCGCTGCTCTTTGGGCAGCCATTTCAAATATCCACTGATCATTTTGCCAAGTAGCACACAAACAAGTATAACATTTAACTATAGCAATACAAATACATAGGGGTTGGTATTAAATATAATTATAAATTTCATAAGGGTTGACTTTAAAAGAAGTGTCTAAAAAACGAGCGCCAAATAGTCTTTTCTTGACGCGATTAGAGGTCGGATTACGTTGAGAGTACGCGGTGAATGATCTGTGCTAACAAGACAAAGAATCCCACACATATAAAACACAAAAAACTACAACTGTAGACAGCTTGAACTTAGCGTTTAAGCCCTAATGTGCCTTCAAAAAATCCATAACGAAACCCAAATACACAAGGTTAAAAGTAATGAGAATTTTGTTCAGACGAAGGCATTCGTGGAATATGCGACATCGAGCGTAAATCTATATTCTCGTCGGAATGTGCTTGAAAAGTTTGCTGTCCTTTGAGCTTTTCATCTTTCTTCCATTTCATTCGACGATTTTGAAACCATATTTTGACTTGTCGTTCAGACAAAAGAAGTGACTTGGAGATTTCTTTCCTTCGAGTTGTACAAAGATATCTACTGAAGTGGAACTCCTTCTCCAGCTCGAGAAGCTGCTTGTTGGAGTAACTTGTGCGATGCCTTTTTGAGGTTCGAACTGTTAAACATAAGAATTAAACTTTAGTACCATCAGAGACTCCTAATTTTTTTGTTATCAACATGAAGCTTAATGGATAACAGTAAGATAATAGCGCACGTCCGAAGTAGTCTAGTTAGGGGATTTCACACCAGAAGCGTGGCTTGCATTAATTGAAGAATGCTTATTCACCTTCGTGGTGTTAAAGCACTCGAAATGCATACATATATTTGAAAACTGCCTTATTAGAAACACGTCTAGCACACAAAGGCTTTGCTTTTGATCATTCTTCATTACACAATAGTTTGCCATACTACATACATCGGTTATTTCATTCATAGGATTTTCAAGAGCGTACACACCTCCAAAAAGAAACCTTTCATGCTGCAAGTTCAGTTATGATCAAAAAATATGAAAAAATCTAATAAAACTATCAAAATTGTCTGCGACGAATGTGCTGAAATATTCTGCCAAGTGTAACAATTGCATGTTGGTTTTCTTGCTTGGCTTGGACAAAGCTGCGTAGGTCGAAAACCATTAATCAAAAAAACGACAGTTAGCCTTCATCCAACCGCTTACAATGACAGCAAGCTTTTCTTAAATGTCAAAACAGAGAAGAGAATGTTTCCATCCAAAACATGGGGTTAAACGTTATTTGAAAAAAAAAGCAGGTTTAAAATTGAAAAATCACAATAATACTGAGAGGTTTTGAAAATGCATTTTTTTGCCTTGAATTGGCCACAGACAACTTGCTTAGTTCACAGAATTACTAAGAATTTAATGGCATGAAAATGCAGGATTAAAGAGATCTAAAGTCGATTGAGACGACTTACCGAACTGATTTGGATCACCTTTCTTCGGCTTCATCCAGGAGTACATCGGCTCCAACAAATACTCTTGTATTCTCACTGCACTTAACAAATTGGAGCTCTTACTTGGCTCTTCTAATACCCCATAAGGCCTTTGATACGCACCCTCTTGCTCAACTACACCCACATTTTGTCCAATATAACAATCGCGAGAATTTTTAGCCTGTCCAATTTGACACTCTATTGCTTGGTACAGCTGTGGCGAGTAGTTTTTTAGCATTGTCTCCGAGTTTGCATAAGAAGTAGTGAGCTCCATGTTTGCCGACTTAGATTTACATGCGCCTGACATCTTAACCTCAAAATAGTGATTTATGACAAAACGAGCTAATAAGACATTCTCAAGGGCTCACGTGATCTGTTCTAGCCAATTAGAACACTCCTAGAGACGCTAAGAAGCACGATCTTGTCTTTTGGCCTGAAGGAATGTTTACTGTGTCATTTTTATGCCTATCTGAACAAGTACCGACACTCTAGGCTAATACTGTGCAGTTTTTAAGTTGAAAATCTCTTATTTTCCAAAGACGCTCGCAACTAAACGTACAAGGGGTGGTGCTTGGGCGCCAAAACCAGTTACAGCAGTTTGACCAGCCCTCTAGGATGGCATTCCAAGCCTTTCAGACATTTTGTATTACATCACACCAATGGAAACGAAATGCCACTTACAAAAACCCTAAAGTAGTAAAGGTTCGGTCCTATTCCGTTTCCGCTTTACATTAAGACAATGCACATGATAAGGGTGACCCTGTTTAACCTGTGTAAGTCTATCCAAAGATTTAGCTTATTTCAGTCTATTGATCTCTCTAGCACAAAGGCCAACTGCCTCTTTGATTAATGGTCCAACGATGGAAATAGTCGGTGTATTGCTCCCGCGAAAGGCATCCCGCTTTGTATTTCAATCCGCGATGCACATTCTTGTATCTGATTGGTTGGAATAGAGACGGGAAAAGGTTTCTGGAGACGCCTTGGCGCGCACCTTCTTCTTCGAATTAATTTAAGATTAATGACCTGCCAGGCACGCCAATAAGCCACGGGATTCCGAAAATTAAAGACGGTTAAAAAAATATTCGAGGGTCATAACAAAAGATCATAATTCGCTATTTCTTTAAATATGAGAACACAAACTTTATTTCTAGTTGAAGTTGGTTAGCGTTGAAAGAGATACTTGATACTTGGCTGGGCATTGACGCACTTAAAACCAAACAAGAATATGGAATATTCGAAGTATCGAATGCGCTCGCGATAGGCAAGGAGATCTGCCAAATCAGGTTCAAAATTGATATGCGAGTCAATCTTACTACGTTAAACGTAAATCTCAACGCAGATATATATTTAAAAAGTTTAAGACTATTTTAAAATGTGGCAAAGCCAACGTCGATTCTATATATTATGACGAATTACTAATCTAAACGGCCCACACGTTTTGGTGTGGTAAACTTCAACTTACGATACGTATCACTCAGTGACTTACATTTTCCATTTGGGGGCAATCCAAACACAGAAGATGCCTTTATTAACATAGTCGAAATCTAAAAGAAAGGCATTAACTTAAATCTAATAAATCAAAATTTGAGCTCTTAAAAAACTCAAGCAGTTGCTCCTCATGGCATAAAGAACGTTATGGTTTGGTACAAGATCAAAAAGAGGCGTTTTATATGTCGTAAAAATATTAATATTGGTGAAGAGTGCGTTATTTATGAGGATGTATCTAATATTTTAGATAATATATATGTTAGAATAGCTTTGCTTTATGCTGTATTTCATTCTTAAAGGTAATGGTTAGTGGGTGTAATTGCCTATTTAGTCCTAATCAAAACCGCATGGGATCCCGTGATATGAACGGGGGAACAAAAAAACAGTACAAAATAGTGTGAAACTTCACTAACCTTCACAGAAGATTTCTGTTTTGCCATCACTGAGTGAGTTACAGAGCTTGAAAGACCACCCTTATATCTGTTGAATAGTGTTTTTACTTTTCCTTTTATGATCCTTTTTTACCATCCATATTGTGAAGTACTTATGTATTTCTCGTCTAGAAGCAATGAAAGTAATCTCCTTCCTTTTATTATTGATTAAAAAGAGTAAAACTGATGCTTTACTTTTCCATGAACAAGAATTTTAGAGTAAGCCATAACAAGCAACATACATCCTTTGTTTGAAGTCGATGCTCAGTGAAATATGCAGTTTTCCCAGGATTTGTTGAAGCATTCTATGATGGCACTTACTGAACGAAGAGATGCTATTGAGGTCTCGTGACCCATCCATTTTTATTTTAAGATTTTTGAAAAACAGTCGAGCCATTGGAAGACAATTTCGTGCAAGATAAAAACAAAAACCTTCAGGTTGATGGAAATCAAGATTGAAATCCCTTGAGCAGAAAACCAAAGGCACGCCTTCATCCTTGCCTTTCAGACATTATTGAACTGTTCTTTAACCATCCCAGTTTCTTGAATTTTGTGAAGTAACAAATACTTTTCTTGGTATTGAAGCTGATTTAAAAAACTGAGAAAAGACTTGAGAAATACGATTGGATTGCAAGTGTTTTCCCTTCATTTTCGATCCAGATGACACCATAATATCTGCGACGCTTAAATGAGGAAACTCAGTTAAAAAGGGTGCAACCACACCAATGTTAGCAGCCAATTGAGGATAATTACCTCTTTCATAAGTGTCAGTTTTAGACCGCTTTTCTCATGTCTTTAATTGAAATCAACTCAGAGCGTTAGCCGTGAGCAAGATCATAGGAACACCAAAGCGCAAATGATACAAATGGTCTGGGAGCAAGATTAAGTATAAAGCTATTTCACTATCAAAACATCCCACGTGTTTCATACGTCATCAAGGTCCAAGTATCCCATTGGTGTACTCAGTAAATCTAAGCCGGAATGAAGACGTTCTGCTAATGAATCTTTACGAAATTGATAAGTAATTGTAAATACTATTTTATGTAATCTTTGCTGGAGCATTCTGTAGCCTCGATAAAGACGGACACAAAAAGGTGAAAAAATTATTTGAAATTCATTAATGTCAATGATTTGGGTTAAACGGTAGGAAGGCTAGAGTGACCTCAGTCTTTGAACTTTATATTAAAAACCACTAGAGCCCACAACGTACTGAAGATGTTTGAGCATCTTCTAATCGTAGTGTATGACAGTAACGCTTTATTCTAGATATTAAAAATTTCATTACAAATAATGGACAAAATTTTTCATCAGATTGCGAAATCATTTGTGCCAGGCCGGAAAACCACAGCCGAAGAAGAATTCGGCCTAAAAATTACTTTCAGTTTTTAAGAAGAACTTGTGTTTCTTTTTTTCAAAATTCAACGACATTGATAAAGTGGCTGTTAAGATGCATTTAAAACTAAGGCCCGACCAAATTATACACTATAATTGTAGTATATTAGAGACATTTCCAAAGTTGTTAATCGAATATAGAGGGATTCAAGATGCTTATGGAAAAGGCACACATGAACGAGTCCTAAGAACCTCTAGCTAACTTCTATCTTTCTTTTAAAGAAATTTTTTTTTAGCTTTATTACAAGATGACGTCGTTTAGTATTTATTTTCCTGCGCAGATTTCCGCTAAAAAAGACAGAGTGAGCGGAGTAAATGAACGCTGTACTAAACAGCGAAAATATTTTTTGTATTAACTAATATATAAATTCTCGCAGTTTTGCCTGTGTTGGCATGTAAAACAGCATTAAATCAATGATTATGTTCAAGTGTGAAATTCTACTAACCACTAGTTTGGAAGACATAATGGATGGCAAAATAATGCTGTGAGGCGTGGAAGTCGATAGTTCTCGTTGGTACTGCGGGTCCTTGCTGAATTCCAATTTGCCAAGCCGTCACGTCTCATGTGTGGATTGCATGCGAGGTACGACACAGGGAACCCGCGTCTTGCGTCTAGTTGATGAGAAGAAATCAAAACATGCATCAAAGACAATCTATTAGTAAAATATGAAGCCGCAAAAATGTAGCTGGATTGCGACAACATAAGCAATAGTAGTTTTGCGATTACAATTTTTGGTATTCTGTTTGAGAAATATTTATGTTGAGGAGATGAGATACGAAAATGATATTTTACACCAGGATTGATAAGAGTGCTTGCCAAGTAACTGTCCAAAAAGGATTGAGTGAATGATTTATGATTCTGTGTGTCTTGACACGGTGCCAGTTGTTATATTACAAGTAGGGTACCTCTAATCTCTCGAAACTGAAGAACCGTTTCTGTGTTAAAGAGTGACTCATAACCACACAAGGTTCTTAGCTTTCCACTGATGTTTACCGTGTCGACCTCTGATAAAAAAAATATGTATAGGAGTTTTGAAATCTCGATCATACATGCCATGATAGAGAATTTATCTAAGTCCTTTTAGCTCAGACAAGTCTGTGACTGAAAAGTTGCTTTAGAATGCGTTTTGTTTGCACGTGGCAGCCGGTGCAAAACGGCTTTACAAAATGGCTACCTTTGTGGAGCCTTCTTTAAATGAAGGCCCACTTTGCTTTACTGAATTCGAACCTACCAAAATAAAAATAATTATGAAAATTTATTTGATTCCACAAATAAATTTTTGACCGGCTTATTTTCTTTGGAATGAATTTTTGATAGCACTCGACTACTTGAATTTCCTTGCTTCGCGTGGATTACAAGATTCAGTTTGTGTATAAAGCAAACCCTTAGCCTTGGTTCGACTGAAAGTTGTTTATATTGTAAATATAGGGTTGCGTGGCAAGTTCCATCTAAAAGGTTCGCCGTGTCAGTAGCATGCAGCGTAGCCCGTTGAAACACGCTCATGGCGGGAAACTTTTGCAACAAAAAATAGAAATAATTCCTATTCGTTCAACTTAAAGTTGTGTCTCCAGGCAAGTCTTATGTATTATTTTTCACCATTTGGTGCACCAAAAGGGCTCTAGGTGGATAACTCACAGTTCTAAGCAATGATTTATTTAGAGCATTATGTTTATTTAAAGTTTTCGGTCTTACCTAAGGCTTTGCTGTGTACGCTGGAGTCTTTGTTAACGAGGACATCCATCATTGCCTGATGAAATATTACGTGTCTTGTTGTTCGCGGTATGACTTGCACACTGGGGAATCAATATATGCATACCTAGTACGCGAAAAATATAAATTCAGTCGTGGAGGCAATGAATAAATCTAAATGCAGTTTAATTGGATGATTTGCGAAATAGAGGGTAGATTAAAGAAATTTCAGAACAGAAGCTATGATTACAGAGTGATATTCATCATTAAAGTAAACTTCCTTAAAGATTTTAAAACAATTTTTAAATACGAAAACACAACAATTTATAGCTTAGTTTTGTATTAAAAAAAAGGAGAAGAAGAAGAAGAAGAAGAAGAAGAAGAAAAGTAAATGCGATTTCTAGTCACACGCAACCAACTTGATATTCATCACAAAATAAAAATTGAGTTTTAGTGGACTTAAATCAAAAGATTCTGTTTGTTCTTCTTTTGATTAAAGCTGTTCTGTCTGTCTGTCCGTCCGTCTATCTGTATTTTAACATGCTCAGTTGTTCACGCTTCTTACCCCAAATGACATTTCCTTTCTCACACATGATGATGATAAAGAGTCAGTCTATCGACTGGTTGTTTGTGGCCGTAAATTATGATAATCACTATGTAATACGTAAATGTAATAATAGTTCATTTTTTAAAATATCATAAATTGTAAAAATTGTGCACAAATTGCATTGCATTGAATTGAATATAGTCGTGTTTAAAGTGAAAGTTTGACAAAAGTTATCTGCAAATTCAAACAAATGATGTTAAAATTTAAGACTTGGCATTCAGTTTCCCACTCGGCATCTCAATCACCAAAAGTGCTTTACAAACTTATTTTTTGCTGCTCGAGGCAAGTGGTTTAGCTTAGGTCCTAGTTCGTTAGGTTTTATTCTTTCTGAATGTTGGGTTAACTGAGCTGTTTGCAGAAGTGCCAAAGTTTGTGACAAAGTTTGTCTTCGGGATGTTACATTTGCACCAAATTATCAAGTAACTTTTCCCAAATAAAATTGTCACTGGTTCGCTTTGTTATCAACTCCATAGTCATATTTGGTAAGCTTACCTCATTTGAAAGTGAATACAGATGTCTTTGTGGTGATTTTAACGACATTATAGCTTTAAAGAGTCGAAAATATGAAAGAAAACTTGCAGATATTATAGCGAAGAAGACTTCAAGTTGTCCGCCATATTGAATTAAGCTTGGAGACCTGGCCTTTGACAAAGGAAGCCCGAAACGTTTAAAACCACAGGGATCCCGCACGAACGACAATATAAGTTTGTAACTTAGACGGGCGGGAGACTGTAAATGATCCATCCAGGCGTCCATCTATTTATTTATGGTTGAAGCAGTTTTCCCAGTAGAATTAAAATACTTTCCCACAAACAGTCCCACGACTACATTTGCACACTGGTATCTGTTTTTTTTATAAAGAGTACTACAAGGATGACGACTTTCCCTCTATTTTAACATGAGAATGAACATTTAAAACAATTTATAATCAATTTTCCACAATCTGAGTTTTAATTTCCGAGATATTCTAGCTAGTTGGTTGACCTTGTGGACATAGAAACGGTAACTTATTTCATTTGGGATCAGGAACTGACAGGACAGTAGTTTTGTAAGGTTTTCCCAACTGGAGCTTTTACACAAATTTACATGCCAAGCACTTTATGACTGTTCAACTAGTAGGAGTGCAGTCACTTTGGCCGCCATTAAGTTTGACCTACACATAAAAATCGGTATTTACACCATTTAATGACCTCTGATCGATCAGCAAACCAAACACCCATGGAATTGGTTTTGCATTGGTTTTCCATTTCATCTTTATACAAGTTGTCAACACGAACTCAGCACACTATAAAATCCAGGTATTGATAACTAGAATTAAGGATTTTCAATACAACTGATTAATGTGTCTCATTGAAGAGGCAACCCTAAGGGTCCAGATCTAGAGGGGTGTGGTCCAAGCAATTCGTCATTGGCCGTCATCTACTCCACATGTGAAGAGGCATAAACATCGGTTTTATACCATTTAATGACCTCTGGTCATATACCCGCTAGCATTTAGTGTAATGACCACGTTCGATATCTTTATGTATAGTACAAACACGTGGATCACCAAATACATTTATTGGTATAGGAATAAAACAATGTACCAATATGCGGCGTTCATTCATTTTTGCAATGATTTGAATAAATTGGTAGCTGGAAAGCTAGCCAGTTCACTACTCAACAACGCTGTGAAAGAATCGACAACACTATATATCTACTAACCCTGTTGAGGTCTAATGCTATTTTGAACATTATATTCCCGAGAGCACCTGTATCGTGCTAGAAGTTTAATATCTTATGTGGCTTATTTGGTCCTTTACGACTGCGGAAGGAACGGGGGAGCGAAAGGACGTCTGTTTTCGCAAGCTATCTACATACTTAATTGCACGGGCGTATTGCTGCCAAACGAGATTTTCCACGCCTTATTTGGTAAAACCAGCTTTGCATCCAAATATGTCGGTCCATGATCAAAAGCAGTGCAAATGATAAAAGTATGCGAATACATCATAAAAGGTCATACCTTTGCACATCGCGCTGTAAAATTTATAATTACCAAGTCATTCGGCACACCATAAATTCTCTATACAATGATTGTCTCTCATTAAGAATGTATGGAAGTGCCCAGAGCATAGATGGGGGTGGGCACTTTCCAGCAATTTGTCATTGACTGTCATTTACTCCACATGAGAACAGGCAAAAACATCGGCATTTAAGCCATTTAATGACCTCTGGTCAGATAACCAAACGACCATATGAAGTTTATTTTACAACTGCGTGTTTTATGTCTAGAACACATGAATAAACCGTTTGTATGACACGACGTTTGCAGTGAATTTCTGCGCTTTCGAAAATCGTTTCTTCTCACAGTATCTTATTAATAAAATTTATAACTTGAAAGTCTTCTCATAAAACACTCAAGCACTGGAACGTTTTTAAATGTTTTCCACATACAAGTGTCTAGTAATTCAACGAACCATAAAGTCTAGGTTTCAACTGGTTTCAATTCAACTGGCTTAATGTCTTCGTCAAATTACAGTTTCTATACTTTTTGTTGTCTTTCGCGCACTCACAACTCACAAGAACCACAGTTTTTATGGAAACCGGTTTCGTTTATTGATCTCTCCAGCCCATTGATTTTAATGTTCCACTGATTCATAAGGCGGCAACCCTGCTAAATAAGAAAGGGTTCAGATTAATTTTAGAGAGGTGTAGTCCCTTTCCAGCGATTTGTCATTGGCCGGCATTTACTACACATGAGATGAGGCAAAAAGCATCGGTTTTATACCATTTAACGACCTCTGATCAAATACCCAAGCGAACAAACAGTACTATCTTTTGCAGCTGTCGTTTCCATGTGTAGACCACATTAAAGAAGAATACAGCATGGCCGTGTTCGCCTAACTTTATATATTGGTTTTGCGCGTAAAACGTTCTTTCACTTTTAACCATTTTTTAATCATAGCCTCCTTATTAACACTATGAAAATTTGTTTCTTCAGAAATCCAAGAATATACTTACTCTCTTGATTCTATATTGCTACACTGTTGTGTGAATTGCTATGATGATATCAAAATAACATTCCCCGGGAACTCAAACTTTGCTTACTATCTTTGAATTTAACTTCATTAATTTTCATATAATGCGCAAGTTTCATTAATTAGTTATTTTGCTTGCCAATTGTGTGACTTGTTTTATTAAGGAAAAAAAACTGTGCCGAACAACGAAACGATCAATAGAGAGTTTTAGATTTGCGTTCACGGTAAACGTGAAACGTCAGTTGACCAGTAAAAAATTCTTTTAAATTACTGAAAAAGAATCGCAAAAAAGTCCAAGTAGTAAAAAACTAAAGAGTATTTTGCGCCTGGTGAGAAGGTTTGCAAAAGGTAAAGTAAAATACAGGAAAACTATGAAAACGTGGTCACGTTTGCCGTTTGCGGGAAGAAAAAAAGTCAATCTAAAACTCTCTAATATTGAAAAGTTAACTTACACTTCAAAATCTAGACCAAGTCTAGATGTGGTTTATGTGTGTGGTTTAAAAAATACTGTGTCGAATAATGAAGCGTTCAATATCGAAATGTCAGCTTACTCATTTAAAGTCGAGACCAAATTAAAACTAGATGTGGGCATGTGGGCTGGAAAATATAGACGTTATTCTTATAATTTCCAGGAGAAAAGCCCTCTTTTTCCCCCCAGTGATCAGCACATTTTTATTTAGTCAATATTGGTAAAGAAAAGCTTGTACTATGAGAGCTTGGAAAATACGAAATCTTTTTGCGCAGCTAGACCTTACACACTCAAAGCTATATAAGTATTATTTATTCTAAGAACTCTTCTTTATATTATATGCGTTAAAGTGCACATGAACCCTTCGACAATACTTTCAGTACTAGTTCAGTACTATGATCCTACGGGTAGGATCTTCCTTGCAGGCGAATCAACCTACCGGCCATATACATATTGCTTTATGTTTGCATGCACATTAGCAGGCGTCTTTCGGGTAGTAGGATCTTCCTATCTAAAAGAGTACATGTAAACGAAAAAGCACTGTTGCAACGTGCAACTACAACTTACCTATATTTCTATATCTTCAACTATTTCATTAGTGCCACGCGGTCCACATACTCTCATCTTTGTAAACGAAAAAGGAGAGATAACTCTCCTACTATAAGTCTAAGGGTATTTATCTTCTGTGATGTGAATGTGAGTAATTACGGCCCTTTTGCTTCGTACCGTTCTCATGTAAACTAAACGCAAAAGTTATTTCGCCTGCTAGGAAGATCCTAGAGCTAGGATCATCCTCCTCTCATGTAAACAGGGCCTTAGACCTATCTGACTTTGAACTGTGTGGAATGAAATATATTGTCATGCATAAGCATTACACCATGGATGCCGTAAAACTCCCTCCATGGATCAGTTGAATGAGAACATTAGAATTAGAAAGGCCTTGCAGTGCAGAAAGGTAGTGTCTTGGTCTCTCTATTTCAATTATCTACTGATGGAACTAAAATCAATCAGTGGATATTTGAAATTGAGCGTCCTCGACTGACTGCAAGCATCAACAAGCTATCGTCAAAGGCATGCATTATTCTTGGACCACGAGCAAACTATTGTCTACCTAGTTCAAGATGTTATTCAACTTCAGTTGCAACAGTAATATTTGAAACCTAAAATATACTAAATTAGATATATAAAATATACTAAATTAGATAATAATAAATTCCCATACTCATTAATAATTAATGAGAAGAAAACAAAGCAAATCACTACTACTGTGACGGTGGTTTGGAAATGTGTTCTTAATTTGCATTGAATTTCGTAAACTTTTTCTTTGATTTCTCCAAGAAACATTCATGAGTTTGAGAAGTAATTTCAAACTTTGAGAGAGTTCTTCCTCCGATTTCCAAACGCCTCAAAGTCAGTTGAAAAAATGAGGCGCAGCCTCACTTTTCGGTGTTTGGAAATCGGAGGAAGAACTCTCTCGCGTGTTTGAAACATTACTTAGTTAAAGCTAAAAAAGAAACTTTGTTCCATACTCTATATATATGAAGTGTGGAGCTCTCTGGAATTGGACGATAGCTTGTATACTAAAACATATACTTCAACATCAATTTTTATCATTACATCAATAGTGAGTAAGAGTAAGGATTTTTTTAAATAATGTGCTGACTTATATACACCACTTTCACAATAACCTAGATTACATATGCTCCCCTATACGAGAAAACATCTTTAACATCTGGGCTCAAACCATTTACTCTTACATCTTAAAAATCGTAATGCCCTAACCGAGCAGCAATTTCCATTACACTCTTAATGTCGTAAAAACAGCTTCACAACTTAATGATTTTTAATAATAAGCAATATAAAGATAATATTTGGAGTGCTACAGTCCTACAAGAACTGAAAACCGGCATTTAATGCTTAGTTACATTGATGAAACATTATAAGGTACAAATGATGGTGAAAATGAAGAGGTGTTTGTTCCACCGATGTGCACCTATCAACAATAAACATGCTGTTGTCTACAGTGTTACTGGTTACTGACCTACTTTTACATCGTTGAATCTTTCACTTGGCTAATAGTACTTTAACCGAACAGCAATTTTCATTACACTCGTAATGTCGTAAAAATAAATGAATAAATAGATAAAAAATGCTTCATAATCCACTGATTTCCACTAGCCTGATAATAAGCGGATAACATTTGCAGTGCCACAGTCTTACAAGAACTGAAAGCCGGCATTTAATGCTTAGTTACATTGATGAAACATTATAAGGTACAAATGATGGTGAAAATGAAGAGGTGTTTGTTCCACCGATGTGCACCTATCAACAATAAACATGCTGTTGTCTACAGTGTTACTGGTTACTGACCTACTTTTACATCGTTGAATCTTTCACTTGGCTAATAGTACTTTAACCGAACAGCAATTTTCATTACACTCGTAATGTCGTAAAAATAAATGAATAAATAGATAAAAAATGCTTCATAATCCACTGATTTCCACTAGCCTGATAATAAGCGGATAACATTTGCAGTGCCACAGTCTTACAAGAACTGAAAGCCGGCATTTAATGCTTAGTTACATTGATGAAACATTATAAGGTACAAATGATGGTGAAAATGAAGAGGTGTTTGTTCCACCGAGGTGCACCTATCAACAATGAACATGCTGTTGCCTACAGTGTTACTGGTTACTGACCTACTTTTACATCGTTGAATCTTTCACTTGGCAAACATCAAGTGAAGACTTTTTTCTATAAACTACTAACTAATGAACAACTCCAAAAATAGGTTTGTTGCCAGTCTTGTGAATTCTAGTAATTTCAACAAAAGGGTCAAAAATCACTTCACTATTCCAAACAGAAAGAAGGAAGCTTGTTTTTACCAAGTAATTCCTCTAAAAGCCAAATCGGAGCAAAAAGTTTTTATTATTAATGAAAAGGTATGGATAAAAAAGATAATATATTCTTAAAAATTGTAGTGAAAATTTGTCGTAATGAAATTTTGTCAAAATTCTACCATAAGTTCGGCACACCCATATTTCAAAAAGATTGCGCATGTTTTGCCAAATAAAAAATAGCGCACTCTACATGAGCCCTGAAAATTGGGCTAAAATTCAAGAAGCGCGTAATTATCTAGAGTAAAAAGATGAATTGACTATGCTACGCTCAGCAACTGCTTTGAAAATATCTTGGGCTCTAATTTTGACAACTTAAGCTATAGTTGTAGCAGTACCAAGGCAAATAAAAATTAAGTTTGCAATTGTAGGCTTTCTTTTACTACAACATATAAGTTACTGTAATAACAACTACATTTTGGAAATATCAAAGTGTTGTCAAAAACGGGCAGGCAGTCGCTATATCAGTTGAGGCGCGACATACTAGTTTAAGGTCTAGAAGTAGTATACTCATTTAAGTTAGCTTTTTCTTTATGATCATATTATCTATCTTATCTATTTATTCCTTTAACGTTATGTGTTACTAAGCGCTTAGAACTGACTTGTACAAGCGCTATATAAGCCATATATATTATTATTATTTATCATTTATAGGATAGGGAAGTGAAAGGTATTGGGATTCTATATGAAGTGGTCGTTTTAAGTTGTTTGAAGACAACGACTGTGACTCTCAGCGAAGTATATATACCAATTGAAATCGGAAAAATCGTTCCGTATGACATCGATACATTTTATTTGATTTTGAAAAATGGCCGAATATATGTGACATTGATAATTCCTCAAAGTTTTTGAATCTGGGTAACAGTGGTGATTTTGAATCACCCCTCAAGAGAATGAAATATCAAACAAATATGGCGGTCTTGTTGTTTGATACAACAAAGACTAGTGACATTGCAATTTTTGCTAAATCCTTCAACGGCGGCTACCAAAGAGAAACAATTTCAGTCAAAGTGAAATCGTACGCCTCATGAAATACATTTTTCTTGTTCTACAGATAAGCTACGAATTTCAGTTACAGAGTGTACATGAAATGAACTCCTCACAAGCATCATAGTAGTACTCTCACACCGTTTAACTAAACTCTGACCTTTACATAAGGAGGCACGTTTGTTTTAAAAGATGATATCAGCATCAAGCGACGCGTTTGAAACTGTACTTTAAAAATGGTGGTAATGATGCCGCGAATTTCATGGCACTTCGAAAGGCTTATTCGAAAGACAAGCCAACGATAACTGACAAACCAAAGAGTTACCCTCGGACCCACCCACAGACCTACAAGACTACGATTAGAATAATTCATAGTTTGTCTTTTCATGTCATGGATATTTTTTAAATTTATTAATAGTTTTATCCCTCAAGCCCCCTGTTTGATCGTATACTGCTGAACTTAACAAATGTGATAAAATATCTCACAAACAAATCAGTGCTGAGTGATATTCAAAGGTTCTTTTCTAAGATGTTTTCGCACGATGCTGGTTCAAACACCGGGTCGGAGTTCGACCATCAGAGATAAAATTTCATCTTTTCTTGTCGATGGACTGTTTTAAGTGGTACAATTTACCTTGCCTACATCGTTCGTTCTGGGAGGTCTTGCCTTATGTTTCTCGAAAACCACGAAAAAAATTGAGTAAGAATTTCCACGACTTAAACATACTACAACCTGACGAACGAATTACCCAACTAAAAAAACAAACATAACAATGTATGGCCATAATGGGTTCATAACGATCATAAGTACCATTTGCTTTGTCATGTCTAGCGAAGGAAGGCCGAAGAGGAGCCGCAGATTCTGATCGACGGTTAACACAGATTAGTTAAAGGTCGCTAAGAACTCCAGTCTACGTTTCACTAATTGTTCAGTTGTACTAGACTGAACAACTTATTTTGTATTAATCTTTTAAGATACGATTTTTTGATCAAAAATATTGGGAGCCCACGAACCGGCGCCGAGCTTTGTACTGAAATGGATTGATTTTGGTGAATTATTTCATGGATCGGACTATTCCTTAACTGTGGCTAGATTATGATGTTTGTTACAAGACCACGGGAAAATGTTAGGCACCAAGAGTTTAGACAGCTCTAGAAAAGCGCGCTGAAAACTTAAAATTTGGCGAGAATCATTAATGAACCGTAGTTATTATTCTCAGTGAGCAGATCAGATGCATAATACATAATTCTAATGCATATCCACATTTAATTTTTTATTTTTGCCGGTACTAATTACTTTTATAACTTATCATGCTATCGTGATTTAACACTCAAACTCTGGCGAGTTCAGCCGGAAAGCCAACATGGCCAACAGAGTGTTTAAATTGGCACGAGCTCCATAGGAAACCAATTTCTTGAAATAAGGCTAGTGTTAATAAACTCCCATCCTAAATTTTGAAGTGCAATTGTGTATGTAATCAAAAAAAGAGAGAAAGATTGCATGCGAAAACGTCGGTATATATAGCACTGAAATTACAGATAAGTGACTAAATTAAAGAAAACAAGGTTCTTGTGAAGATGTTAAGATAATTATTTTCGACAGTTACTTGGGTAACGTTGTCGGTCGATAATATAAAGTTTCTTTAGATCAAATGGATGACCTCATTATATTCTCATGGTGGAAAATTCATGTCTATGTATGAACTAGTAAGCCTTTGGTTAGTATTGTCAAATATACTTGGCTGGCGTGGGGGAGCAAATGGAGGTAGCCTAGGAAGTCGAGGAAGATTCCTAATGCTATCTGGAAGACTGTACCCCTCCTCTCCTTCATCTACATCTTCTAGGAAATACCCGGATCTATGTTGCTGTTGCTGTTCTTTTTCTTTCTCGTCCTTTTTCCATTTCATTCGCCGGTTTTGGAACCAGACTTTGATTTGTCGCTCGGTAAGATTCATTGACTTTGCAATTTCATTTCTACGAGTGCTGCAAAGGTATTTATTAAAGTGGAACTCTTTCTCCAACTCCAGAAGTTGTTTGTTGTTGTAGCTTGTTCTGTGTCGTTTAGAATTCTTTTTCTCTATAAAACAAAAAATATCAGAGCTTAGCATGAACAATACACATACAAATTCCAAAATTCAACAAACAACACTCTCATGAATCTAAATTGAACTTCATGTCTTACCAATGCTGAAACTGTGGCAACATTACAAAATGGAGGCAAAAATACATTTCTATTTGAGAAAAAAACTTTCAGTAAAATAATTATCTAACTCTAATTTAATCTTTAGCTCAGCCGTTTATTAGATATATTTAGACCTGGTTTTAGACCTGTAAAACTAGCTTAATATACTACGAATGAATGAAGAAAAAGCAATGAAAACTAGAGCAATATATAATGTACACAAAGATGCAAAACTTCAAAAATAGAGAAACAACATTTCGTGTTCTAAAGGTTATTTTATAATTGTCCTAAGTATTCAGTCTAGAGTAATATTCGAGTGAAAGTTATCAAACATTCCTACACTTGTGTTAGTGATAACACCCCTGTTTGAAAGAACAAAGTTTCAAAATGGACTACCCATTTGCTACTCAAATACTGCCTATGGAAGGTGTCAAATTTAGCACAGTTTTAGTTTGTGTTTATCAGTTTGTAGTTTACGGTAGCTAGTTGTGGTTATTCGTTCACAGTCAGTTATCGTGCTGCTCGTACTCTTAACGAAATGTTCTGCCACGTTTTAAAAAGTTGAAAGAATAAGACTCAAACCGAAGCTATTCAAATAAATTTTATTGGTTAAGTAAACTTCGAATTTTCTGAGGTGTAGAGTATAGTATTTGACTGATTGGAAAAGGGTAAAATTAAGCAGCCATGCATACTTATGTCCTAGCTAACCATGTAATTGTGTTAGTGTCATTCAATAAAATGGTTACATTAACTTAAATTCTCCTTACAAATTGGCTCTACAAGCCGAAAATTAGAAACAAAATTCATGTTTCATGCTTACGTATACATATAATAGACAATTCCTTCATGCTATAAATGTGTACATTGTCTTGATTAAGTTGTAATTTTGGCATCTAAAACGACCAGAAAATTTTACATACTAAAACTCTGAAAGATTAAGTTCATGAAATGGTTAGATTATATTTAATACTGTAGTTAAATTATGTTAGGAAACCATGCAAGGATACAACTAGAGCTTGCGTCAAGATGAAGAAGGTAGTGACCAATGAAATATTTCCCACTAGGATTGATAGTCGAGATCTTCGTTGCAAGTTGTCGTTCTTAGTTCTCACATATTGCTCAACAAGTGCTCACAACACTATATTCGAATGTTGGTTCATTATAAACAACACAACACACACACAAGCCGCGGAGTATCAGTAAAATCATTAATCATCTGAAGCCAAGGTATTGTCGCCAGTCGATGATTAAGAAGTGACATTGTCACAGCAAGGCTTTGCATGTCAACATAGGCTTACGGGATCCATCCTATACTAAGATAGCCTAGCTAACCACTGTCATCTACCAGACACCTGAGTCGTTTGTTTAAAGATATGGAAGAAGAAAATCAAACCAACTGAATGACAATGTTGGTTTAACACTGTAGTAACAATGTCATTCACCGATAGACAAGGTCATGAACACTCAAGATAGGCCAGTACGTTATATACAAATTGCTTATGTAGTAGTCAAGTAATAAAAAGCCCTTGACTTTTCATAAATATGGAAAACAACGACATGAATTCTGGGGAAATTTAAAAATGTATTCAAATACTCACCGTTTCCATCTTTTCCACTTTTCTTTGTTTTCATCCAAGGGTAAATTGGTTGGAGCAAGTAACTAGGCACTTGTGCATTCGCCTTAGAAGAACCATGATTGAAATCCCAAGGACCATTCTTGGGTGCCTCTGTTGTAAAAGTTCGTAGGATCATTTGTTGAAATGGTATTGAGAGGAGGAGGACGCAGATGATTAAATGTTCTACTTGATGTGGCGAGTTGATAATCATTTGACAACTGCAGCTGTGGCGATGATGATGACACGCTTTGATGGTAGAGGATCTCAGGAGTCGGATAAGAGCTAGAAAAGTCCATGATTATCTCTCTGTCTTGATTTATGGATCATTGACGACATCATTAACTAATGCAATCTTGATAAACTTTACAACTAGTACCCGCAATTTGGTCATGTGACAGGGCTTTGACCAATAAAACAACCAAGAAAAGTACTATCAAAAATCATCAACTCCTTTTTTGCACTCTTTTCCTAAGGTATCTATTTTAATCATGCATGACCTTGCAAGATTTCCGCACTTCTGTTGCATTCTTTTGATGTGTCAAAAGCAATCCCTTCATTTTTCATTTACAATTGTCTCAATATGTTGATATGCATGAATGGCAAATTTATACTTTATTTCAGCGGAAAGAATAGGAATAAAATTTCCTGGTGCACTTCGACCTTTCAATCTGGGACAAATGTTAACGGTACGCATAATGACACTAATTTTGATGGTACTCGGGATAACGACTTCAGACAGGTTAGCTGACCTCGTTATGTCTACTACATTGATAAGTCAATTCTTGTCAGGTTCTTTGCACCGAATGATTAATGGCTAAGGTAGGAGGTGTAACGATACGAAGTTTGCCCATAGGATCGTGTTGCGCTTGGTCGCAATTCGATTGGTTTAGACAGAGTGGTTCGGATTTTTGTGGAGACACATTGTCGGCAATTGCGGAGGATATATTTTCGCCGCCTTTTTCTATGATTAATGACCTGCCAACGAAGAAACTAGTACCATAGGTACAAGCATGGGCTTAATCCAAATATTATGCTTATAAAATATGGCCAAAATTCATGGTTCTGACAGGCCAACAAAGTGACACCATTGAGCACCCCATCATCGTTTTAACTTTTCCTAAAAAACGTTCTTTCTGGATGCGTTCTTCTTTCAAATTCTTTCGTTTTTATCTTTTAATTAATGACAGACTTTTATATCCAAAGTATTGACTTGATATGGCTTTAAGCGATCCCGAATTTGGTACGGGACACGGGACGGGATGGGCGATAACAAATGCCGTTATTTTTTCAGGTTAAAAGCATTTGAAGGTTAATATATCATTTCCGATAACTCTCCGCTGACCATTTAAGTTGTACCTCACAGATATACAAAATATATGCAAGAAATATTAATAATTTTTGAAAATATTTGTGATTTTCTCCCATAACTTTCATATAGTCTATCCTTGAAAAAGAATTAGGAAAAGACTTAACATGTATTTAACAGTATAATTTTTGTCTCCGAAGCAGTTTGGCTTAAGCTTTCTAAAACTAGTTCAATTTTCCTTCTTGCCGCATTTGTTTCTCAATAGTGTTTCTAGCCACTCTATGAAGCTTAAAGTTTTTACAATACTAGCAATCTCAAGCTGTGCTTTTTGCTTACTAGGAGACTATCAAAGAAGTATCATTCCCGAATGACCGTCTTTGAGAAAAACACCGGAAATCGAAGCTTTTGAATCAATTCCGATTGATGGTCGATACAACGTGACTAGTCACCAAAAACTGAACAAGGAGTTATTCTATTTTCTGGTTTTAGTGGAAAAATTAAAAGCATAGAGAACCAGACAATGTGGGCAGACAAAATAAACGTTTTTCGTTCGTGACACTATCTTGGATGTTTTAGAAGCTATTAATCATTCAATAAAAAACCTAGAAAGGAAAAGCTAATCCTTGCATCAATGCTGCATTCGTGGATTATCCACTTTATATTCATATGTTAATCATAACGTTAACTATGTACTGACGATATACTTTCATTCACTTACTTTGATTTCAGGAGCAATGAGTTTCCATTTAATTTGCTTCAAATATCTTGCAAGTGACAACACTTAACCATTTCACTGAGAAAGAGTCCAAGGTGATGCAGCAGCTGCGCGAAGACTGGGAATCATCGTAGTATAACCCCGCCTCTGAACCGAAATGAGGGGGGAAATGGTGGTTGAGTAGAGACTGGTGCCAAAGCCGTGAGATCATAATGATATTTGTACATTGTTTTAATGTATAGGCAATACCCAGTATAACATGGCTTCAGAATATTCCATGATAGTAATCCTCGTCATCAAAAATATATAAATTTGAAAGCTCCTCACGAATGCTCTTTTAGATAGAGACAATGATTGAATAATGATGTCATTTAAATCTGGCCATTCCAACGTTCTACAAAAGACCTTTCTCTTATTCGCTATAGTGATCATGAAACGATCGCTTCAGGTCAGGGTTATATTTGATGTTTTCATTCGTTTACTATTTTTATCAAGCTCAACCTTGTTTTGAGCCATATTTGTTTTGGAGTCACTAAAGCGAATTCGGGAAAGGTCGACGCCATTCCAAAAATGCCACAATGGTGCAAGCTGAATTACACAATATGAGGTCGACCAAAATACTCTTTCTTTAATTAAATGAACTTCACAGGATGTAGTAAACGTTTTACTTAAACGTTCAGACTTTTAACAAAAGAAAAATGGATGATAAGATAGTGATGTATTTTTTGAAGAACGAGTGAAGAACTTGATTCCTCCAAGGGTTATAACCTAAGCACACAATGATTCCTTTTTGTGGAGGGGTACGGATGGTGATGCTCCTAACCATCCATCAATGACTGAAGACATGGAAAACCGTTGATGGCTGCTTGAATACACAAGCATTCCTTGGTTGGAGGGGTAGGGATGGTATTGCCCATATCCATCCATCAATGACTGAAGACATGGTAAACCGTTGATGGCTGGTTTAATACATAAACATTCCTTGGTTGGAGGGGTAGGGATGGTATTGCTCATATCCATCCATCAATGACTGAAGACATGGAAAACCGTTGATGGCTGTTTGAATACACAAACATTCCTTGGTTGGAGGGATAGGGATGGTATTGGTCCTATCCATCCATCAATGACTGAAGACATGGAGAACTGTTGTTGGCCGACTAAATACACAACAATTCCTTGGTTGGAGGGGTACGGATGGTATTGCTCCTATCCATCCATCAATGACTGAAGACATGAAAAACTGTTGTTGACCAACTAAATACACAAACATTCCTTGGGTGGAGGGGTACGGATGGTATTGCTCCTATCCATCCATCAATTACTGAAGACAAGAATAACTGTCGTTGGGTAAATACACAAACATTCCTTGGGTGGAGGGGTACGGATGGTATTGCTCCTATCCATCCATCAATTACTGAAGACAAGAATAACTGTCGTTGGGTAAATACACAAACATTCCTTGGGTGGAGGGGTAATGATGGTATTGCTCCATCCATAAGTGAATATGCAATCCTTCCTTTAACCCATCCTTTTCTTGATTTCTCGGCGTATAGACTGCAAAGCGACAAATGCAATAATAAAAAGAAAAAGGTAGCAATGACAAGTGCCTTGACTTTAAAGATATACAATAGAACCCGTATGGTAATTCTCCTTCCACGATGCAGTGATTTGCAGTGCTCTTATTCATTCAGTTTGATATATACAGAATTATTGTTATCCAAATGGCCAAGAGATACTAGTGGTGATATTCTTTCTGATCCCATTCGTCTAGAACATATTTTTGGCTTGTAAAAGGAATCTCGATGCCGAATATGGAATTAACTGGATATCAATCACCGTAGGGATAAAAGGTTCAGAGTGTCTTTGCTGGCTTTCAATAAACAGCCATAGCTACAATTTTTTTCGGATATCTGTAAAATAATGAATTAGAAAAAAATATTAGAAAAAATTAAGAATTTGATCTCTGCATCGAACAATTTTAATAACCATTTTATTATATTTGTACAATTAATACATTAATTATTTATAATATCTTTATACTCGTATTATATATTTTCAACACGTCATAGGTAGAACAAAATTGCTAACGAAAATGCTTCGGAAATTTTCTTATTAAAATTTGTATTTTCTCTGAAATGAGAGCAGGAATACTAAAAACAATTAAAATAGAGTGAAGCAGAAACGGTGACAACTACTGATGTTATGTGGTTTATGATTATGGCATGCTTATTCAATGAAGTGTTTAGTACGCTGTTAGAGGAGCCCGTCAGTCGTCTAACATAAAGTGTTGATTGGATTAATCTTGAAATAATAAACATACTCCAATGGGGGTCTGTCTTTTCGTCGAGGGTCGAGGGTCGAGGGTACCACGTCGAGGGTCGAGGGTACCAAGTCGAGGGTCCAGTTTTGCGTCGAGGGTACCAAGTACCAAGTACAGGGTAGACCGAATTACAATTTCTAATATGGAGGAGAATTTCTAACTATTGAAAATAAAAGCCATTCGCGGCAAAGTTGCATTTGAGCCCCAAAGGTCATTTCCGGTTTAATGCTTAGGCTCTGACAAACACGACCGATTTTGTAACGCCACGCTTGACACGATTCAACACTATTATACTATTTCTTTGGAGCTCCGCTTTTAAGCAGTGCCTAAATCTACATTAAGTTTATATTTCCATTATCCTAAAACAAGAATAAAAAATAAAAAACCAAACGAATATTTTGCAAAGACTTCTCATCTGATTACTCCGTCATTTGACAGTTCTTGATGCAAAGCATGCATTAAACTGACCGGAAATGTGCGCTATTTTATTCCCGTGCGCATAAGTAATACGAGTCTTTTGAAGCTATAGATAGCTAGAGAAGAGAGCTGTATTCGTGAGTTTTAATATTCGTAAGTCGATTTACTATTACCAAGATCATGTCTAGTTGTGGGAACTTAAACCAAGTAAGCAGGCAAGCCGAGAAGCTGGGAATGCTTGTCATTTACGACCCATCGGGCCAAGGAAACCGCTGTTTTCACCAGTGCCTCGCAAAGTTTTTTAACAAGGACTTAAAAGTATTGGTGAATCAGCTGGAATGCTACATGCTTGACAACGACACCATTCCCACTATGAACGAGGTACGTTATCATAATTTTGCTGTTGTTTTAGATTTTTTAAAAAATCTATGAATAATAGTAATAATTTGGCGCGGCCACAACAAAGGCGCCTCTGGCTGCCGCAATACGGAAAACCGGAGAAAAACTCTCGGCGAAGCAAGGAGAGAACCAACAAACTCAACTCACTGATAGTGCTGGGTCTGGCAATCGAACCCGGGACCATGCATAGTAGTGAGAGGCGAGCGCCTCCTGTGCTTTCCTATCACGACTGAGGTTTCAGGGAGAATGTTAGATTGATGTTACAATAATCGATTATCTTTTATATATTGTATCCTTAGCAATATATTTTCCCCCGTAGAATAACGTTATTGAGGAGATTTCTCTATATGACTTCCTTGTGGATGGCGATTTCCCAGCACATGATAATAAGCGGCCAGACACGTGGCACGAAGCTGTGTTGGCGCTTAGAAATGAGATGGTCCCTCACCCTATCATCCTTGCGGCGTCGACTCTCTATCGCGTCCAAATCAATATCGTTGATTGGCTAGGGGTAAGGAAATGATAAAAGAAGTATTTGTTCCATTGCTTATTCCATTGTTCAGTCTATTTATTTATTCATATAACTTTAACCACGATGTAAATATAAGAGTATGACAAACTAAAAATAATTCACCCCGATATGGTACACACAACAGAGCTAGGCTCCAAATTAAGTACGACAAGTCGTTCATTGGATATTATTTATTTGTTAGGCTTCGTTTATTTGTTATTTATTTATTTTGTTTATTTATCCAGCGGGTGACCAGAACAAATCCGCCTAGCCACAAAATAAGAACCAAACTATACTTGGGGTACACTGGCGATCACTATGTACTTCTGCAAACTACAAACTCGGACAGCGAAACCGAAAAGGTAAGTGTGTATAAGATATAATAAAGAATTACATGCACGCTGGGAGGGGCTAGGGGCTATATTAAATTTATAATAATTACGGCGATTGATCTTCGGTTTAAAAGATTTTGGATTTCAAGTAGGCTTTTCTCATTAAAACTATAGTAACACTATAGTTGTCAATACATTTTATAACATTAGAGGATAACAAAACGTGATTTTTTTGGTCTTGTTTTTAAAATTCTGACCCCTTCATATCAACACTTAAAATGTCAGAATAACAAAAAAAGGAAATTGATTTGTTCCCATTCTTTATTAAGTTTTAATCAGTGTGTTCTCGTTAATTTTCTCGTGTGAAAAAATCATAATTTTCTTGATCTTATCGTGTTTTTTTTTCTTTTTACAGCTGATTGAAGAAGCTGCTCTGACTGAGTCTGGGCCACCAAAGCCAAATAAAGAAGACGAAGACTCTGACTGTGTCTTGCTATCGTCGGCTCCACGGCCAAAGAAAACCAAGGTATTCTTTAATGATAAACAGTCGGTCATTAATCAATAATATCACTCAATAATGCAGAATCAGAAGTTTTTGATTAACCAATTGTTTTCTTCTTAATTAAAGGCGAAGAGAGGTAGGAGAAAAGAAACACCAGTCATGGAATGGTGGGAAGACGAGGAAAGGGACTGCGCGCCTGGTGTCAGTTTGTTTAAAGGGATGAAGCTGGAACCAATTGTCCATCATGAGAAAAAGGTATAAAAATTTATTCCTTTTAATGTTTTGCGTAATTTCTAGACTTCAAATAGTCTTTTTAGACCACTTCAAGTGCTGAGTCAGGAGGTGTAAGTTACTTTGGTCTTAAACCCCTTTTAAATGATTGTTTTGATTTTTACAGAAAACCCGAGAAATCTCCATTGCAGACAGTTCATCTGACGAAGAACTAAAGGGGGAGAAATCAAAAGTAGGTTGCATTTATTATACATACTTACGAAAAATCGATTTTGCTCATATTTTAACCACAGGTAGCCCTAGCCTGATTTTCAGGCTACACGGAGCCCTTGTCATCATGAAACAAACCAATGTGTATTTTGTTTCGATGAGCTTCAGGTGTTTATTCTGCTTTACTTTCGAGCATAAGAAAACATGGCCTCAGAAGGTTCATGCGATTTATTCAAAATCGCTCTAATCAAAAGCTTTATTTATGGTTTAATATAGTGTGCCTTAGTGTGTAGCTTATCCCCCATATGATCATTTCTCTGAAGCTCATCGAAATGATGAGATATTTGGCAAAAATTGATTTCAGAGGTCTTTGTTTGTCGTTGCCATGGTAACCCCGATTAACATAAAATTCACATTAATTTAAACTTTCATCTTTGCTTAACATCTGGTGCAAAAGTCATTTGGAGTGTACCAAGAAAAGTCTCCCAATTGGCTGAATAAAAAGTGGAGGTGCGGTCGATAAATTACCACTGCAAGACATTAGTGACCATGGTTCTCACAACGATCAAAATCACCAGAGTGATCCCTTGCACGAATTCAGTTTGTATGCGCGAAACCACATGCGCAGAAGGTCTTGATGATCTCGATTTTCGGCAGGCATCACTGCTTTCTTCTCCTTTCTCCCTGCTCTCCTCATTCTCCCTCGTCCTCTTAGCACAGGAAGCCCAAAATATCCCCAAACAGTGAGGGACTGTGATGCCTGCGGAGGCGGCTAGGCATTCGATTAGGTGGTTTTGGGGAAACATGTCTATAAAATTTTGTGGCTCCCCAGGTTCTTTTTCACATATTTTAGACCCTGGCCCCCCCATACGTTTTCAATTAATGTTTAATTATTTGATAGCAGGTAAATCTGAAGAAAGATGTTATTGATTTGACAAGTCCCTCCCCTGTCAAAAAGAAGCGGAGATTGAAAAGGTAGTCCTATTTATCATTCAATATGCAATTTTGTCCACTTTGATGTAGAGTGTTATTTTAGAAGTTTTTCATTCAGTTTACAATTTTCTAATTCAATTTCGGTGCCGTCCGTATTAGATAGGTTCGACTGTGCTCACATTTAGTGACGTAACGGACACCGCTCTAATATACAAACATTTTGTTCTGTCCCCTTGGTGTTTGTATAAGAGAGGTTACACTGTATTCTACTAAGGCTTTTATTCTTCACAGTGTCGTAGTGAGTAAAGCTCTGCCGCGAAGGATGGAGGTCTTCGATTCTGATTCTGATGAGGAACTACTTCGTCCCATTTTCTCAAGCAACAGGTAACTTTCGCACAATAGTCATAGCAATCATAATATCATTATACCTTCAATGTAAAATACTATTTAGAGGCTACACTTCAGCTACTTTGATGGGAAAACGTTAACTTTACTGTCTTTCATTCATTCATTACTGACTATATTTTTTCCATTATTTTTGTCTTTAAGAAAATCGACGTCCGACTCTGATAGCCATGGTGAAAGCGACTTGGAATTGCTTGCGTCAAAACAGCGAAAAATTTCAGCTGCCTCATGGGGCAATGTTGAGAAAGAGGTTGTACAGCGTCTTCCATTGGGTATCGATGGGCTAAAGATATATGAGATTGAAAACTTTAAGACCGAAAATAACGAACCTCTGAAAGATGGCAGAAAATGGAAGAAAAGTTGTCCATCACAATGGAAAGATCACAGTCGAGTTCGCTTTGCAGACTGCAAAGGCTCGTTTGAATGCACCAAGGACCGCTGTCCCTTTAAAGTACAGTATGGAGTTGTAAATAAAACACAGTTCGAGAAAAAAAGTGCTGGCCAAATGTTATGCAAGGGATGTGGAGGAGAGGCTGAAGAAGTTCAATGTAGTGCAAGAAGGTATTTGAGCTACGGGAGGGAAAAAGTGATTGTCTATCACATTGGTGATCACAGCTGCCCAGTAATACCTATCCATAAAAAGAAAGGTGCTAAGACCATTGAAGAATTGGTGAGGAAAAATCCAAACATCAAGCCATCGGAAGTCCAATCTGCCTTCATTTTATCGGCATTCCAACGTCAAATGAGCTGGGAAGAGGTCGAAAAGGAAGCTGCCTCGTCTGTTGACAGAAAGCGGATTTCCAACATAAAAGAAAAAGTGAAAAATAACATAGAACCTTTTGGACATAACTTTGAGGCCGTTGTGTCATTCAAAGAATATGCCAACAAAAAGGATTCACTTTACGTATATAAAGTGAATGATAAGCGTGGGAACCCCGACATGCCATCTTTTGTGTTTAAGACAAGCTATACAAAAATGAAAATTGCTATTGATATGGATCAAGATGGAGACCACTTTATGAACACTGAATTCTGCTTTTTTGATGGAAAACATAAACGCTGTAAGGGCTTTGTAACACTGACAGCCAGTGTTTACTATCCACTTCTTCGGAAACAAGTCCCCCTGGCCATTATGGAGGCCGAGAATGAGGATTCAGCAAACGTAGAGCAATTCTGGACACTATTTAATGAAGCTTTGCGAAAAGTAGCAAATGACGATCCAAATAGACAGTTTAATCCCATTGGTTGGTGTAGCGATATGGCGGGTGCAAACCTGGCCGGGATTACAAAAGTTTTTGGAAAAGAAAAACTTATAAAAGGTTGTGAGTTCCACTTCAAAGATCATCGCAATAAAAAAGCAAGACAGCTGAACTCCAATAGTTCTGAAGAGTTCAAATTCTTGTGCGACAGACTTTTGTACAGCACCACTGTATCCGGCTACGAATCAGCAAAGACAGATATGGACAAATTTATATCCGCTGACGAGAGCAGAGCCTTTCTTGAAACCTGGGTGTCCTGGTGGCACGACCGGCGTGGATTCATTTTCCGTGCGTTTGCAATCAAAGACGCGCCGCAGATGAACCAAGCTGAAGTCATCCACGCCGGTTGGGCCCACAGAGACCGTGGTAATTTATCCCTACTTGACTCGTGTCAGGCTGACACACGAGACGCTTTATTACTTGATGTAGAATTGGAAAACTATCAAGCGGGTACTGCAACAGGTGGTAAAGGTCCATCCTTTGCAGAAAGAGAATGGAGAAAGCACGTGGGAGAATTAGCAAAAGCAAAGTCAATGGGGAAGGAAATGTTCGGAAATAACGGCAATAGCTGTGGATTAGTCGTTGATCCAAAATCTTCTTACAAGCCAAAAGAACCTAGACGCAGAAAAACGACAACGAAACCACAAGCAGGGACAAGTAACTTGAAACCACAGCATGCTTTTCCCAGTACTTCCCATGCCATTCCCAGTACTTCCCATGCCATTGCCAGTACTTTCCATGCCATTCCCAGTACTTCCCATGCCATTGCCAGTACTTCCATTGCCATTCCCAGTACTTCCAATGCCATTCCCAGTACTTATAATTACTGGCAACAGTCGACTGGAGTTGCACAAACGACTTTCCAGCAACACATTCCTTTGCTTGGTGCAGCACAAACAACTTTCCAGCAACACATTCCTTCGCTCGGTGCAGCACAAACGACTTTCCAGCAACACATTCCTTCGCTTGGTAAAGCGCAAAGTTGGAGTACAGGTATGTCACCACACAGCTACGAGATCGTTATCACCCCTGCCAGAGTTCAAAAGTGCTATGGGTGCGGCTCTGATTTTGCAGCGAAATATAAAAGGCATCCATCCAATCTGCTGGTAAAGCACATCGATCGGAGAGTTCGAGGAAAGAACAAGAATACAGACGAGCTGATTTACAGCCACGACTTTACAAACACATATTACCATCCTGAAGTGTCACACATCACCAGAAAAAATCCCCTTTTTACTGGTCTTGTGTACATAACTAAAGACGTTTACTCCAATTTAGACGAGGCTCAGCGTTCTTATCTTGATTCTCTGCTGAAGTTAAATATTATTATGCGGTAGTTATAATGCGAAACAATCAAGACATTTATAACAGCATAAAATCAAATTTTAGATTAAGGAAAGTTTATTTAATATGGATGGGGCATGACGATTTTACGGGAGGCCCCAAGTGTCACTATGTTTTTATAGGCCGCTTTTTATGTTCAATGTCGTTGGAAGCGAAGGGCTTTGAATTTTTTACACTACACGCTGGGGCTTTGAAAGTTTCATGATT
Organism: Actinia equina; assembly: GCA_011057435.1. Taxonomy (NCBI): domain Eukaryota; kingdom Metazoa; phylum Cnidaria; class Anthozoa; order Actiniaria; family Actiniidae; genus Actinia; species Actinia equina. The sequence goes on from WHPX01000154.1 coordinate 642,055, forward strand.
TCAAAGTTAGAAATCTTCATGTCACCCTTGTCATGTTAAATGAACCTTTCCTAATACTGCGATTTGTTAATTACATAAAAACTAGAAAGACAAAAACTTATTTTCTTGGAGTGACAGCATAGAAAAAGTCGTTTTGAATCTTGATAACTCAACCTCGTTGTTTGCGTGATCATAAAAGTCGCCATATAAGTAAAAGTGAAAGTTACAGTTTGGATATCTCTTTATTATTTTTGATATTATATACTTGACTTAAAAAAGACAGAGGAAAAAATTAGTAAACAATAACACAACATACACGATATGAAACATATTTTATCTACATTAAAAATAAGGATTCAGGATGTCATTAGTACATTATAAATAACATAGAAATTACCACATGTTATAAAAGCCTGTTGATATTTTGGTATGGACAACGAGTAAATAAAAAAGATAGCAACCAGGCAATCAGCAGTTGACAGCGAACATGCAAATTTGTTAGCGTCACCCAGAGGGAAAAAATTGGCAAAACTGCTTTTTCTCAATCCCGGAGAAAACAATTTAGTATCCGATAACCTGCCAGGCGGAAGGGAACAGAGGGGGAGAGAAAAGGGATTTCCTTAACAAACTGTACTGATCTCATTCTAGAACCCGCTTTGAAGAAGAGAACTTCCAGCCCACGGTATCTTTTTAGTTCCACTTCAAATCCTTGTTTTGGATTCTTTAAGAGGCGCAATTGAAGTAATTCCGATTGTGTTGATTGCTTTTTTCATTTGTTGTTATTTTAATAACTTAAAAGTTATTCATTTGATTAGTCTAGGAGCATATTCAAGAAAAAACAATATAAAACTATAGTATAAAAATATATATGTTTTTATGCTTTGTTTTGTAATAATCGAGGTTAAAATCAACATGGAAGGACCAATCTTCGGTTAGGAGGGAAAGACCACCGTGCATGGCAACAATTTTATACATTTATAGCGAAGGGCTTTTTCAGGAAGAACTGATAATTCACCGGCTTTACTTTTGGTAAGGAGCTGGTCGATGACAGAATAACAGTAGACGACTACAATATCTAACAATCGCAACTCATGCACTTTGAATACAGTCATCTGAGTCAAACTTCAATCGAAGTCCCGTTAATTTAATCTCAAGTTATATAATTTCTAGCTAACAAGCTAGCGAGCGAACTTCGGAACTCAGTTGGGAAATTCGCTCCCAAGTTCAAACCTAATTTCTTAAGTTTCCAATTAGATTTGTTCGTTGACAATCAAATTGAAATATTTTTCACGTAGTTACCAATTATACAAAATATTCGTTTGGTTCTTTATTTTTAATTCTTGTTTTAGGATAATGGAAATATAAACTTAATGTAGATTTAGGCACTGCTTAAAAGCGGAGCTCCAAAGAAATAGTATAATAGTGTTGAATCGTGTCAAGCGTGGCGTTACAAAATCGGTCGTGTTTGTCAGAGCCTAAGCATTAAACCGGAAATGACCTTTGGGGCTCAAATGCAACTTTGCCGCGAATGGCTTTTATTTTCAATAGTTAGAAATTCTCCTCCATATTAGAAATTGTAATTCGGTCTACCCTGTACTTGGTACTTGGTACCCTCGACGCAAAACTGGACCCTCGACTTGGTACCCTCGACCCTCGACGTGGTACCCTCGACCCTCGACCCTCGACGAAAAGACAGACTCACTCAATGAAGACTCAATGAAGTTTTGTCACTGAAATACCAACCTTTTAAATTCATTTAAAACCTTCTCTCATGCAATGGCAGTTTACTTTCCGAGAAGATGAAGTGCGTTTCATTCGTGTCTGCAATACACGCACTAATAAAGGGATTAAAAGCGATTTAAATGTAATTTCCAGTAAATGTCATCCAAATTAATACGAGAAGATTAATGAATTGACAGCTTAATCACCAATGTAATTTCGAATATCTAATGGCGTTTGTCTACTACGTTTAGCACCGTATTAACACTATTTTGGAGACTGGATTTTATCCATAGATTAAATAAATCCTCCAGTACCTTTGAAATTCAAGAAAGTTTTGAACTATTATTGATCTATTGAGAAATTGTTATTTTTACCAGAATTGACGTTTTGGCGTATTTGACTCTAGTCCACTTATGGGGGAAGCCTTTGCTCTTTGTAAGGAATAGCTGGCATGCAGACAAGTTTTAATAAGGATTAAGGCCCAGTTAAGCTGTAAGGCCACTGCAAATTAAGCTGTGACTAGCCAATAACATACTTGGATTTTGGATAAGGTATGACAAGTCAAATCGAAAGGAAATACCATTTCCAAACTATTGAAAGTCACTGTCAAGGTACGACGAAAATCGCTCAAACTTGGATTCAGCTGAAACTTCCTAAAAAATACTCTTTAAAGGTCCAATAATCACTGTATGAAGTGTTTTCTCGATATTCAGGACGAAAGTATGATATTTTTACGATTATTTTTTGGAGTCTGTGACGTCATACACTCAACATCAAATATTGCTACATATAATTTATTTTATTCCTGTGAAGCCCAAAGGGTAGCTAATGTGCTTATTTCACATTACTTGTGACTATAATTTATATTTTGGGGTGTTTGGGTATTTCTTTCTCCCTTTACTACTGATATTTTGATCATAAACTACAAAGAAATGTATGGAGCGATGTTCGATATTGAAGGAAGGAAGGAAGGAAGGAAGCTTCTTTATTTTACCACGGTAAAAACATCAGTCGATTGCCTAAAAATATTTAAAAGTAAAGATTTACGAATAAAAAGCTAGTTACTGTTTTACATGTTTGCCGTGGAGCCCTTAGTTACAACTTTTCTTACTGTATAAACTATCAATTTCCGTTTTAAATTTTCGTATTGATATGACCTCTTTTATATTTAATGGTAGGTCATTCCACAATTTTGCCCCACTATAACTGAATGATCGTTTTAGATATTCAGTGTGTGGCTTAGGTATTGACAGTTTTTTATCATGATTTCGAAGGTTGTATTTAGTATGGTAGTCGGAGAAAAGGTTTTGTAAGTAAACTGGTGTACGTTCCTGCATCGTTTAATTTAAACATTAGTAGGGCTTTTTGTTTTTTTACGACGAATTGCAAGTGTATCCCAGTTTAATTGGTCAAGGAGATGGCTAGATCTTATGTCATAGTTAGATCTTGTGATAACTCTAGCCGCTCGATTTTGACGCTTTTGTAGTTGAACACATAGTTTATCACTTAATCCATCCCAAACTGCACTACAATAGTCCAGTTTGGGTAGAATCAAGGCTTCGTAGATTTGGATGGCACTATCGGTCGAAATGAATGGGCGAACACGTTTTAGAGCCCCTATACTTGATGAGATTTTCTTCGAAATGTCGTTAACATGCTCTGACCAATTAAGGTTTTTATCAATAGTGACACCCAAAGATTTGGTGTGATCAACTTGTTTAACGCTAGTTCCATTAATCGCAATATTAATAATGGTAATTGAACTGAGTGGAGTGCAATTTGGTCTGAAATCAAACGCGCGATTACAAAATCGCACGACCGCGTAGCGGGAGTGCGATTTGTAATTGCAAGTTTGATTTCAGAACGAAATTGCACGACACGAAGTTCAATTGCCACTTTATTATATCCATTTTGAAATCTTTTTGAAAAAGACGTTTTTTCTAGTTAAACTGACATGACTTAACGATCTACAAGCAGTCGATTCAAATATGCTGTCAAGTGAACTGGTTTGTACTGATCGAGCAACGATTCTCATTTTGAAAACCAGCACTTTCAATCCAAAACTAAAATTAATTTATATAGGACCAAAAGGCATTACATGCATGTATTAAGAATCATTTATTTACATTAAAGGTTGTAAAGAATTGGCTGTTGTCCAAACAGCCAATGGTCACTGCTTGTATTTTACGATTTCTGTTCAACATGTTATGATCATACTTGTGCCGAGAAAACAACAAAAATCAAAGGTTGTTTAGTCCTTCGGTTGTCCTTAAGAAGTCACGTAGCTCGGCAAAAATCTTCTTCTTAAGAAATACTTCTTTTAATGACTGTATTTTCGATGTGTTTTATGCTTTAAAGATTGAAAAGGAAACCACTTTCCACGATCAATCGCCAAGAAGTCACATTCAAAAGATGCTGATTGTATTTTTCCCACTGCTTTTCGCTGTAATATCTTCACCTTACTTAAGCAGTTACTTTACAAAGATGCTTTTGACAATCTTAAGTGCTCAGTTGGTCTTTTTAAGTCCTTTTTACGGCTTCTTAAGTTTTTTTTAACGACTTTTCACGGTAAAATCGTTCTTCGGAAAATTGTTTTGAGCCGTGGCTGGTTTTTTTTTGTTTTTTTTTTCGCAAGAAGCGGCGAGCTCAACACTCAAATGGATTCCTTAATATAATTGGCTAGAAAATGACATGTCTCTCTTGTGATTGGTTCATATCAGATGATGTGCAAAATCGTGCAATTTAGAGCTCAAAATCGTGCGATTTAGGCTGAAATCACTGCTGCAGGGAACCAATCAGATTGCAGGATTTGGTAGTGATTTCAAAATGGATGTAATAAATAGTGGAATCGCATTGCGCTGTGAATATTGAGTGTATGACGTCACAGACTCCAAAAAATAATCGTGAAAATATCATACTTTCGTCCTGAATATCGAGAAAACACTTCATACAGTGATTAATGGACCTTTAAAGAGTATTTTTTAGGAAGTTTCAGCTGAATCCAAGTTTGAGCGATTTTCGTCGTAGTAGCACTTTAAGTGACAGCGAGAATGTGGAGCATGGGGCTGTTTGTGCGCTACTTATGCACCGTATCTCACCAATGCGACCTGGGATCGATTTCCCCTTGTGTAAGTGTTGGATATTAAGGTTTCGTTTGTGAGAAGTTTTTTCTAGTTCTTTCTTTCTTGAGCTTTTTCTCAGGGTTCTCCGGTTTTTCGCCTTCCGCAAAAAACAACTTCTATAATTTCAATTCGATCTGGCGCTAAGTGCTTCAGTCATGAACCACTAACTTAGCATGATCGATGCAAAAAATATTGCATTTACATTTTTCTTACTCATGTTACTATGGTAACAGTCCCAGTCCCCGAAACAAATAAGTGTTCACCTTCCTCTTTAGCTCGTATTTACGAAAGTACGAAAGTGCGGCCAAACTGAAACATATATGTATATGAGTATATTAATTTGTCTCGGCTCAGTTACAGTGCGGACACTCTAACCATGAACACTTCGAGGTTTTTTTGACATTTTTTCTATATTTTTACAACTATCCAATCAGCGATCTCCTTCTTAAGAGGAATGAAACAACTTTTAGGCATCATCCAATCAGAACACACGATATAATTGATGTGATTTAGTTTTTCAGTAGTTCCCATGAGAAAGCTAAAAATAGGAACTCCTAACGATTGCCGTGATTGGATAACGCATTAAATTAAGTTTTAAAAATGTTGAAAAAATGTCAAAAAAACCTCGAAGTGTTCATGGTTAGAGTATCCGCACAGTAACTATGGTTACTTTGACAGAAAGGAGAATGTTTACCTAGCATGCTTTGCGCGCCTCGACCAACTATTATCACTCTGAAAAGTCACGTGATCTACTCATTTTCGCTTTGATTGCAATGTAGAAACATCGACAATGGACTCGACTATGGAGATTATAGAGGGAAAGCGTGAGCCCTTTTGCACTTCAGATCCTTTCTTTCTCTACTTATTATTCACAAAAAGGATCAAATAGACTAAATTTGCTGGTATTACGTGTTTTAAATTTGTGACAGTTATCAGCCATCTTCCAAGACTTTTTAAGTACAAAAATTCGATTTTCAAGGACAAAGTCTTTTGTATTAGAAGGTGGTTTAAGCATTGATTCAATGTTACAGTGCAGCTAATTCAGCCGGGGCCACTAGCTGAGATAAATAGATCTTTAATATACAAATTCTTACCAGAAGTACCCAGATATTCAGCTAGGCTATTTACTAAATACGCAAACTCTTCAGTCAATTTTAATCGTTATACATTTTAAAAGGAAAGTTAGAAACAGCATCATGTTTGCATTAAATTCAAGGAGTATTCCAGGAGTTTTGGCGTTTTCTCTTTTTCAAGAGCTTTTCAAGCGCCCTTAAAAACGGGGTTTCAATTCAAGGAATTTTCAAGGGTTTCAAGGAGTAGCACGAACCCTGCGTAAGACAAGACAACGCGATCTCGAAATACATGGCGAATTTTAGTGGATGATTGTAATGGCCGTATCTCACTCAAACTTGGAGACTTAAGGGATATAGCATAGAATGAAGACTATACTTTGTGTAGGTGTGTCCTTTCTTACATTTTTTTTGTCTAAATTCGACTTATTGCCACATAAGCCTACAAACACTTCGCTTGTCAAAACAATCTTTATCTTTTTCTATCCATTCATTGATACGGCATATTTTGATTTTTCCTTTGGCAAAAATCACAAAAATATCGAACTAAGTCCCAGAGAAATGTCCAGACTTTCTATTGTTTGTCAGTATGGATGCAGAAAATATTTAATAAGCAAACAGCTGCTGTTTTTGTTTGGCGAAATAATCGAGGAAAATCGCCGTCGAGAGGGAGTTTTTAAAACAAACGCTAAAGACAGATGCATAATGAGTACGGCGCGCAAAGCATGCTAGTGAAACATCCTCCTTTCTTTGGCCAGTTCACGCGCGAGAAAACCAATCTTCCGTATTTTACAGAGATACGAAGGTGCGCCCGATAAAAAGTTATGGGGATGCGATTTTTTAAAACCATTCACAATATATGATTACCCCGATAATTAAGGGCCCTATCTCCCCTCGTTTTTATTTTCGCCAAACAGAGTAATTTTTTTGAGTCAAATAGTTGAATTTAGTTATGTTCATGAGATCGCGCCCATTATAATCCAATAGTAGTGACCTTTGCATAAATAAGAAGCAATGTCTTCTATCACGTGACCGTTAAGGTCAAAGTCACGTGACAAACTGCTGGGTAGTCCGCTGATAGATTGCAGTTGCAGTCTTTGATTATGAAGGGCGTTACAAAGTGTGATAGGAACATTCTATTGCATTCACTAAAACAAACTTTGAAACGTTCGATATTTCGCTTAATCCTCTTTTGTTTTACGTCTTTGAGGAACCTGCTTAAAGGAAAACAGTGACAACCATTCAGAATTCACTTCGAATGATGTTGGCGTATTGCAAACAATTCGTTTTTTGTTTAATTCAGTAACACCTTGCTAGAACCTTATTCCTTGCGAATTGTTATGACCTAGAAAATTGTTCAGATTAAAGATTCAAACCAAAACTGAACGTATTTTATATCGAGGACAACACCTATTCAAACCACGCGCGAATACTTCTGTTCTTCTGATGCGTTTATTACTCAACCCCCAAGTATGCGGCATTGCATCAGGGCGGCGGAGTTCATGTGGTTGTTAGCCACATATTCACTACGTATCTGCTTCTGATAACAATCATTTTCATCAGTAGTGGGTGAAGAAATTCAGTATGAACTGGATTCCAATCGCCTGGCATATTTTCACTCACATACATTACAGCATCATTCAATATCTTGTTTTGTACATACAATTCCCAACTCTTTGTCAAAACACGCAATTTTTGTTTCCCTATTACACCTTTATATCATTTATACGAAAATTCTCTTTGAAATTTTTCTATTCAAATATTTCAACTTCTTTGGGAGTCGCAGAGTAATGGTGCTATTTTGGGCAACTGAAGGAACAACAAAATTGATTCTGGTAGGAAAATGAAGAATGTCGAAAACAATTTTTTTTTGATAAAATGAAATTTTTTCAAAAAATGTTACGAAATGACCAAAGAATTACAAAGCACCAGAAGCCAAGAACATCTTAGAAACACTTTCCAATTCGGATTCTGTCACCGTATTTTTTAATTTTTACGCAAGAAACGATGCGAATCTTACATTAACGAAGAGCCAGTCGCGTCTAAAAAAGGTACCTATTAGCGAACTCTTCGTCTTGCACATCAAATTACAATGAGGTGCGAAGAGTACAAAGCTGATTAACAAATCAAGGACCAATTCCTAAATACCTCCCATTCAATGCTTTCTATTACTTTGCAATTTCCTTTCTTATACATCGATACCGACTGGTGTTTTTAGTGATAACAAGCTTGCAGATAACAACATTTCAGTTTAGTTTGGTTTGCAAACAACAACAGCATGCACTCACCAAGTTTAGGGCAGTCAGCATCAAGAATCTGGAGACGGAGGGACGTGTAGACATGAAGGCGCACATTCCATTGCACCATCAGTAATTTAGTCCTAACATTTTGTTTTTGACAAATTGGAAAACTTTTCGTGCACAAACTAAGGAAGGTCCGTTTCTTTAGATGTAGCGTTCATGAAAAAGAGCAGGCCCGACTTCTAGGGTATAATAACAGATAGTAAACTATACGTGCGTGCAGGGCATCGCGACCTGGGTCAGCTTAAATCATAAATCAAAAACAAGGGGACAGCATTCTCAAATGTTTGTCAGAAGCGATACCAAAAAATTCCATAAATCGGGCCTATAACTTACGATTCGGCAAACTGCCATGACAGTCCTCTTTTCTGATTTCAAATCATTTGGAAATATTAGAAAATCGTTTTAATTAAGTCAATGCTTTAGGGACCCAAGGCGAGGAGGACCCAAGGTTTTGTCATGACGCGATAGGATGTAAGCCCTGCCCACTAATATCAAACTGTCCGATCCAACTATGCAAAAATGATTTATAATTTACCAAACTTATTCTTATCATTTTTTCCAGATTCCATTCGTCTCAATTTCACGTGAATTAGAACTGATTTAGGCAATGTGGAACCCGTCTATACTTTAGTAAAATTGACTGCTGTCAAAAATCATCTTTGGTGTCATCCATCTTTGAGATACGATGAACGTACATGCCTTCTTTCCTTAGTAAATAAACTCATCAGTAAAATAACTAGCAAGACATTAAAGTTCTAAAACTAGAGTCAAATTATGCTACTTTTATCAGCAAAAGTCATGTCAAGATGATTTTTTTATTGTTTTTATTTGGTGGTTTATTTTGACTGATCTTTGGCTTGTCGAACCCTTTTGATAGACTGTCTCTTGGTTTTAGCTTGGTTTTATGTACTTGCCTTCAAGACAGTGTGTTTTACTTGTACCGCATAAGCTCTAATCAAACAAAATTATGCCAGAGTTTAACTATAAGAGTGGTGCGCTGAAACCTTATAGGTTACTTGACATTGAGCCATTTTTCCTCATTCATGTGAACATTTGTCTAGCAGCGTTTTGACATTGACACATCCTCAACATAAAATATGATTTAAAACGCAAGCGCTACTTTTGAGAGATAAGCTCTTGGAACAAGTACCTGAAATAACAAGAAACGATTGGCCATATGAAGTAAAATGCAGACATTTTTTTTAATACGAAATATCTTTCCTTGAGATGGGAATTTGTAGGTTATTCAGTGCCAAGACACTTTCTTTGAGCAAGGAGAGGAAATCTAAAATGGATATCTTTCTTACAAGAAAAGGTACCTTCACTGATTATACTAAAAAAAAAAAAAAAAAAAGTTCTACGAAACATAGTTTTCTATCATTCTTTTATTTTTCTATTGCTAAATTTTTATGCCAGCTACTCTGCAACTGCAATATTCAATTCAATGATTCGTTTTTCCTTAATGACTCGACTTGAAAACGTGTTAACTAAGTTAAGGTCCCATTGTTGGATTGCAGTCTTGTGGGTTTTCTAATTAACTTATACACTTATCTGAAATTTTAGTTTGAAATAAGAGAAGAAAAACAAGCTGGTCCTCTGATGATAATTATTAGTTTTGGATTGTAAAAATCCTGAGTTAGTTGATTTTATCAAAAACTTTTTGTTAACATTCAGTTTTGATTTTCATTCCGCTTTCGCCTCAAATATTAAAGTTCTAATATCCTTGAGTACTTCTCTTTGTGGTAGTCCTATTAAATTACCCAAAATTTTTAAAACTGTTGTAATATCTTGGGATTACAAACTCAGTTCATAGATACAAGGACTTCGAATAAAAAAATTCAAAGTCTATTGTTAATTCACATTTACGCAAATCAATGATTTGCTACCAAACCTCTAGCGAACGTTCTGTTGCACTAATTTTACCACTTCTTTCTCAAAAAACAAAACCATATCAATTTTTATATCGTTCTTTTGGGTAAATTTGGCTTTCATTATGAAATAGGAAAATATAAAGTTTAAAAGAGTCATGGTCTAAAATATGTATGAAGCAATGAGGTTGAAACAACCAAGGCCTAGGACTTAAATGGTCGACTCAAATCCTTCAGTAGCACAGTAGCAATTGAACTTATAGATTTGTCCTTCAGGGGTATTTTTCTCTTTACCCAGCGAAACTTTTGCAGATAAATTAGACTATTATTTTTTTCCTGCTAATATAGAAGTTTCAGATGCAAGAAAAAATCAAGGTAGCATTGTACTTTGAACTTTAGAGTGAATGTATAAATGTACACAAGAGTTCCATGATGGAGTTTTTCTCCTCTTTAGCATGCAACACCTTCACACCTCGAAGGTGTTTATGATGTTAAGAACTATTAAAAGTATTGTTTGTTAAGCGTGTCTTCGTGAGAGTGAATAGAGAAAGACTTCTACCTTTAAAAGAGGTGTATAACATTTATAAAATTCATGCCAATTCAAAATATGAATATATATGGAAAAGTTGCCTTTCGATTCGATCGCCGTGCCGTAAGCGTTGTTATGGCCGTTCAAGATTGGCATGCTCTATCAAGCTATCTTTTCCCAGATGTTTCACACATTCACCTTTGATTTTAACAAAACGTCTATAGTTATCATATTTTTCTACAGTAATCATGTATGAGCAGTCATACTTGTTTTTTTTTCTTAATATATATAGTGAAGTTGCCCGTAATGGCCGTTCCATTGTCACTGAAGATATCGTATGTTATGTTCGTAGCAATGCCACTATACTTTGTATTCAAAAAAAAACAAAACATTAATATTACAGTATTTAAATCAAGTTACCTCAAAATTACAAGAGAGGCACCAAGAGATATCTTGAAAGTTTAATAATGATTTATAGTCAGCAAATTTTGTTAAAACATGATTTTTGGTCGTTATCTTGTTCGCTAGGTCCCGGCATCGCTAGGTCCCGGCATCGCTGGACCTTTCATTCTGAGTTTTAGTTTAAAAAATATAACAGCCATTGCCTTATATTCTCAAACGTAAAGTAAAATAGAAATTATAAGACATACATTATTTTAATGTATCAGTTAATAACGTCTTATAATAAGTGAAGGAGATTACATGTTAGGACTATGACAAAAGCCGAATAGGACGCCACACCAAAATGGCTGCTCCTTCTTGTTTAAGTGTCGAGTTTAAACGTCCATTCAGAAATAGCTAGAATGTTATGCTATGTATTTTATAGCAATTCATCGACATTTAAAAATTCTTTAGTTTATAGATGTTTATAGATTTAACTTGAGTCTGGACACTTGCCGTAAGATAAGTTGAATTCTACTGAACAATATAAATCAAATTTTGGCAACTAGTTGGACTTTATTTGTACCACCAACAAAACACTGAGCACTCTCAAAGCTTACAAAACCACGGACGTGATATTCTCGAAACACTTTTAAAAACTGTTACAACCACCCAAGAAAACTAAAAACATGTTAGATATTTTAACTACTCAATTGTATTTTTGGGAAGACTAATATTTTAAAATATTTTTGAATATTTTCTGCAAATTGGGTCTGCTGTAAGATGACTACCGCTTTTGCCTTGTGTCTTGTAGCTCAATCAAAAATAACTTTGAAATCAAGTCAAATAAGAGAAATTGCATGAAATTATCTTATACTTAATTGATAAATTTAACTTTTATGACATTCTGATTTTAAGTAAACGGCGAAAAGACCTTTCGCAAGCTTGGCTTTCCGAAACTTTCTTTGCAATGGAGCCACAGTAAGTCGTTACCAAATCCACCCAAATCAGCTTCTCCCCAATTCTTTAAATGTTTTAAATATTAATTCTTAATTATCGAATAATTTAAAAACAAAAGAATCATAATATAATAGAAAGGTTTTGCACAGTATAAGAAGATTTGTAGATAATAAACAAACAGGGTATAAGCGAAAACGGTTTACGGTATTTCATGGTATTTATTTCAAGTTACATTCCATCACATAGCATATATAATATTCATTTGTTACGTGCGCGGATCCAAAACTTAATCATTCCCAGAACAACAACAAACTAAAAGGTATATCTTTGGAGAATAAAGTTGGAAAAATCAGGGAAATGTGAACGTTTTTCGCAAAAAGGTGAAGGAAAAATTGATCAGGAACAGCGCCGATAGTTTTGATTGTCTTGTTTCGATCACATTCTTCACAAATAACATTGGATTTATAAAAGTAATTATATTCTAGTACGATGTCATGTCAATGAATACTTTTGCTCTAAAAAGAGTTAAGATATCTTGAAAATAATAATTTAAAGTAGCAATATAAAATGTTTAGATTGGTTAGTTAACATCATCTTAGATAATCCTTGCTTAACATAAAAATATCAAAAACTCTGAATATATATAGATATAGATATTTCTTTATAAAATATTTGAGTTAAATAACAGTTTTTACAGAGTATTTACTTCAATTTTGATAATTCTGAAAGTGCATTATTTCCTGGGAATTTTTTTTTAGTTGAGTGCTTCATTTAGCGAGCGGAGAAGAAAATGGCCAGAGTTCTTGAAGTCGAGAATGTCTCCTATAGTCGCTTCGTTGACTGATTTTTTTCTACTGTAGAAGTTATAGTCTTAAGTATAAATCGTGAGTTTGACTGACAATCCAAGTCAAAAGTAACACCATTTTTTGCTTGTTTGTACATTATTCTTCGCACCTAATTCGTTTTAGCCCACAGGCCCTGCATGTTAGACACGAAGGCTACAAAGCTTCCTTCTTAAAACTAGCAAAGACAAGCGACGCTAGTCTTGTCAAGGCCACGACTTCAGACTTTATACTTAAAATTCTCTTTACGAAGAAGGCGATCATTCTAGAATATCCTTATTATTATTAGACAAAAACGGCCAAATTCTTAGTCCCAAAGCTTCTAACTGACTCAAATTTTCGTTGTTTTTAACCCGATATCTTTTGCATTTGCCTGTCAGAGAAACAGAGTGCTTTAACGCTCTCTACGTCGCCTTAAACTATGAAATTGTCTGTTTATGTTCATGTTTTGATATGCAAATTATAGGTATATACAACTGGCCTATCTTGTGAAGCCTCTTCGCATCCCACGGCTTGTAGGTATAACTGGCTTGTTGTCCTTTTTCCATTTCATTCTACGATTCTGGAACCAGATTTTGACTTGTCGTTCAGTTAGTTCCAACATAGAAGCCATTTCGGTACGTCGATCTTTGGTTAAATAACGAGTGAAGTGGAATTCTTTCTCAAGTTCTAAAAGTTGTTCGCGATTGTACGCCATTCTTTTTCTGTGTTTGAACGGTTGTTTATGATGCCAAGGAGCATCTTCGTCGTCTTTTGATTCTAGAGAGAGGAAGAAACGTCAATATTAATTAATATGAACAAGTCAATAAACTTTATTAAGCATTTTTGTTTTGTTTACAGTATCAGGTACAACTGACAATAAAATCATATTAACCTTAGAGTTCAACAATTATTGTGAACCAGTGCAATAAATGAAGTTTTCCTTCAGGGCGTAGCGGATATCTACCTCTGATGATTCATTTTGAAGTATCCCAAATGCGGACAAAAAATTAGCCATTTTGAGATTCAAATTGTTCCGAAAATTTCCACTAGTGCAATCTTAAGCCCAGCGCTTAATATGAACGATTAATATAATATTGTAAAACTGTGTTCGTTTTAGATTTAAGACAGTTTTTACCTTCGCCTTCTTCGTCTGAAAGTCGTCCTTCATTTTTTTCTCTGCCTTCTTTTGATGGAGCAGTTTCTCTCGCATTTTGCATCTCTGTCCTCTTAGAGTGTTTCACATGGTTTTTTTCAGGAGTGTCTATTCTTGCTGCCATTACTTGCTTGAATGAGTTTTGTATATTTTCTATTGGTAGCAGGTTAGCTGAGGGTAACCTCTCACTCGCTGAAGCACTACTCAAAGAATGGAAAGGCGAAGGGTAGTAGGACCGCATTCCATAACTATAAACGATCGGTGCTGATCCATAGAAGCCTTGAGGGCCAAGAGAGTTGGATGGATGAAAAAAATAATCCATGTCGTTCAATGCACTCGTGTTTGCGCTTGAACTGCTGAGTGTTCAATGAAGAGGGGCTTCACTCTTCCCACACAGTTGTAATTAACATGGTTATTACGCGATCGACTGATTAATTTCGTATCGGCTAATTAGCCGCAGTACAACGTCACCGAAATCTGACCCCCATACATTGCTGGCGCCTGTGTCCCGGACGATTACGGAGCCTATTAATGTGTTAATAAGGGATGGCGTCGCGAAGATTTCACACCTCTCTTCCAAGCAAAGCACTCTAAGAAATCATATCCTGATACGACACGTTCAGTTAATAAAAAGATTCAAGAAAACCGCTTTGTTGACAATAAAAAGTGAATTGGTGAAGTGAAGTGTGTTATTAACAATGATGTCTTGTTTTGGTCAGATGACACGTGCTTTTACCAAGGCAACCGCTGAAACCGCAATTATTTTCCTTTAAGATTCTGAAATGACTCAACTTTTGATCAAAAATAAAAAATAAATTATTTTTAGATTTTATTTAAAAAAAACTAAATTCGGCAATATGTTTTGTAAGACACTGCGCCTTATAACTGAGAGTCACCTATCCAACGTTACCTTCAACTAAAACCTAAAGAACGCATGGAGTGATTTCTGTTTCCTGAGCCAGAAGTTTAATTAAGAAATTTGCTCCATTTATCTATAAATGATTAGAATTAAAAGTTGGTTTTTGAAATAGGAAAAACCGGTTGAATTTCTAGCAGGGTAATCTAGTGCTACCCAAGTTTAGTTCTAGCTAAATAATGTTTTTTAATTTTCTTTTCCACGACTTGTCTAATTTTCCCCCCAATCCAATACAGATTAATGCATAGCAGATTATGATAATGCTTGGCGTCGCTGGTATTTAAGACTCTTCACTGAATTAGAAATTGAAGGCAATGATTCTGTACTCTTAAAATTCCGGCTATTCATCATACAACTGGAAAAGCATGTATTGCAGTTTAAAAAGGGAAGAATAGGTCATTTACCGCAAAGACATATGCATTAGTAGATTTGATAAAGGTACTTTAGGGATATAACAGAGAAAACTAGCTGTAAATAACGTTTCCCTGAAGATTGTATTTTTATAAGGCAACCTTTTTGGGTAGTAACTGGTCTAATATTCCGGCGATATCATCATCAAGTATATATCTTAATTTCACTCAGAGCAAATCAGTAAATCTGGATATAAAGCTATGAAAAGATTTTGTGGATTTATAAACAATGGCAATAAGCCGACACTAATCTCAATCAAGCGGATGATCTTTCATAAGCCTCAGGGTCTCCAGTCAATGCACTTGTTATCAATCAGTATATTTGAGGCTAGGTTTCAGATTTATTTTGTCATTGCAAACGATATCTTATGACGAGATAATGATCTTGTGTCTATGTAGTTTCTGCAGGTGGATGGCAGTACAATAGGTCGAGTACAGCTAAAAGGTGGCTTCTTTTGGTTACAAGTCTAAGGTCCCCATCCAGACGTTTTCATCTATTCCGTCCACACGTAAACGATGAAAACGCTCACTCTACTCACATACTTTCGAAAACACTTTCCAAAGAAGATACTTTTGAAAACGCCGTTTTCCTCTTCTCATGTGGACGGCGGTTAAATGTATATTACCTCTTTTAATTAGCCTAGAGTTTGTTTCAGGGTTCCATAAAATGTGAAGGTTTGAAGGTTGAAACCCCAAACCTGTAGAAAAAATAAAAATAAAAAATAAAAAAGAAGAAAATAAAGAACAACAACAACAGCAACAACAACAACAACAACATCAAAAACACTACACTACACAAGTCCAGAAAAGCGAATACGAAATACAAAATATCCCCCTCCTCCCCACCCCCGTACACCGAAAACAATTGTGTCATTAAAAAGTCCCAGTCCTTACACGTTACTATCCCCAAGGCCATAGTGGTCTTGAAAAAGTCTTTTGCTAAAAAATTTGTCTTTCAACTAACATAACCGAAATTATTTTGAAGGGAAGAGGTAAAGGGGAAGCTTCAAGATGCATACATACCCTACTTATTTCTGGGTACTGACAGTAGTACAAAAAAACTAGGCTAGAACAGCTCAGTGATTGTCTTTTTTTAAGTTCTGCACACGTAAGATTAAAAAAATGATGCGACTTAAATCAGTTCTGAAAATTAGACGTTAGAATTTATCGGCACATGTACTTGCATATTAAGACGATGGCAATAAAGGTTGTCTTACACTCAGTGAACAGTGCAAAATGAATTGATCAATAACCATTGATGACTTAATATTATGATTCATTGCAATGAACCCAGCACTGATTTCATGGTTATTTCTATTGATTATACAGAGCAACTGATGAACAACAACAACAGCAGCAACGACAGCAACGACAGCAACCCATATGTCCTGCAGCATTTTGAAACCGATTGGATACACAGTGATCAACTCTAACCCAAATTCATCTTATTGTTTTCTATTATAACGCCTGTTTTTGGATTTTTCGTTTAGGTAACATAAAGGCGTTATATTTTCTATTACCAAAAGTAACAACAACGCTCGAATATTGGACGTCTATTCAATACAAGACCTTACGGCGCCTTGGACGGACAGGACCGGAGACGAACAACAAATGACTGTCTTGCACTCAGTCAATCAAACATGCCAGAATTTATCTTGTAAACAAATAAGCTTACTTGGTTCAATCCTTGATAGACTACTCGGAGACTAAAAACAAAGATGCTAGTCTGTTTAGGTCAGTAAGCCGGCATTCCAAAAGCAGTAGCGTCTTTTCGCGAAGTGAAGGCCTTACAGTACGGCGTAGACAAGTGTAGTGCACTGCTGTCTTTTTGGAGTGTTTAGTCAGTTTGTAATCTTTTTATGTTACCACTACTGTCCTTAAGATGGTTTATTAGATAATGGTCGTTAACAGGAATCCTAAAAATTCCTCTTAGAAGCAAGTTAAATAAACTGATTTTTTTTGGTATGATTCGGTTTTATTCTTGTCCAGTAGATGTAAAAAACCTGACGGCAATTTTTCTTCTTCTTAATCATTTTCTTTGTTCTTCTTCTTTTAATTCTTCTAGTGCTTTCTCTGTCAGAAAAATGTGCTTTTTTGTTTTATTTTATTTTCTCGGCATAACCAAAGGCTCAATCCATATCAGTCGAATCTATAAACATCGCAAGATATTCATCAGCCGCCTTGATTCCCTAAGTAGGTTCAAGTATCGTTATCTCTCCAGGTGCTGTAGCTAGCGACTACTTCAGTAGATTTAATCGCCATTTGATTTGTTTTTAAGTGTTTTGAGAAAACGCCATGTTCATACATTCAAAAGCTATATCGGCAGATTGCACTTTTCCCAAAAACTTCAATCGACATTCACCGACGAATAATTGAAGTTCGTATAGTATACGAGTAAGGTTTCCGTATGAAGGGTCGAGACACGCTATACTCGGCAGAGTAAAACGGCTTCTTTACAATCACGTTATCAACAGCTATCAGCAAAACAATCAAAAAGTCATAAAGCAATATGTAGTGTTATTTCTTTGACCTCACCGACAAAATAGATTTAGATCCTGTAAAAATAATGAGGAAGTTATTTTTTATTAGAGAAAAGGTAATTTTATGAGTTAATTTTGTAATGGGGCGTTTTATATTTAGAAGTGATGATCAAGTATATTTACGGTTTATCCTACTCAGTGCGTGCTTGAATCCCATGTGGTTTGCATGAAACTGCTTGATCAAGGGATTCGAGTGATTCATGACGAAGTAGAAAGAGAAGGAGAAGGCGAAAGAAGAAGAAGAACGAAGAATGAAGAAGAAGAAGAAGAAGAAGAAAGAAGAAGAAGAAGAAGAAGAGAAGAAGGAAGCAAGAAGAAGCAAGAAGAAGAAGAGAAGAAGAAGAAGAAGAAGAAGAAGAAGAAGAACAAGAAGAACAAGAACAAGAAGAACAAGAACAAGAAGAACAAGAACAAAAGAACGAGAAGAGGAAGAAGGAAAAAAACAAGATTAAGAACAAGAAGAACAAGAAGAAGAAGAGGAAGAAGAAGAAGAAGAAGAACAAGGACAATAAGTAGAAAGAAAAGTACAAGAATAAGAACGAAAAGAATAAGAACAAGAACAAGACAAAGAACGAAATAAGAACGAGAAGAACAAGAAAAGGAAGAAAAGGAAAAAAGAAAAAGAAGAAAGAAAAGTACAAGGAGAAGAACGAAAAGAACGAGAACAAGAAGACAAACGAACTAGAAGAAGCTAGAACCGAAGAAGAACTAGAAATCCTAAAAGACCAAGCTATTACATATATATAGTTTCGTCGAATTTCTATTGAAAAAACCCCTCAGCACTGTGAAAGTTTAGAAAGTTATAGCTAATTCGTTAATATTAATTTCAACATCACGGCTCAGTTATGGTCTTAATCATATCCTTTTTGTAATCACTACCAAATCCTGTAATCTGATTGGTTCAAAGGAATGCGATTAATTCCCTAATCGCATCCTTAGGAGCTCTTAATCGCATCCTCAAAATATTTTTTTAAATAATAAAATAAATAAAAATAAAAAAACAACAACAAAAATAAATTTTCTTTAGATGTTTTTTTTGTTCGCATTTAGTTCTTCTACTACATTAAATTGATTATTCTGCACTCTTTATTGTGCCGTTTTCTTGTGTATCATTACAAAAAGGATATGATTAAGTGGTAATTGAACTTCGTGTCGTGCAAATCAAACTTGTAATTACAAATAGCACTTTCGCTACGCGGTCGTTCGCTTTTGTAATCGCGCGTTTGATTTCAGACCAAATTGCACTCCACTCAGTTCAAATACCATCATTTATCTCATTAACACACGCGCACATTCAACATTCACGCAGGAATAACAGTGAGTCACCGAGCAAAAAAAACGCATTTTGGAAAATTTACAAAAAAGATGTATAAAAAATTATCTTACTATTGTCGTAAATACTTATTATTCAATGTTGTTGCCTGCGTTGCGGCGCGGAGGAGGTAGCCTTACAAAACGTAAGCTTACTTTTACTCCGCATGCGCACAAAATATTACGAAAATAATTTCAACGAACCTTGAACATTTCAGCCACAGGTAATCCGCGAGTCCATATTTTAAACTCTAGTCCATATCTGACGTCATAGCTCAAGCCACGACCTTTGTGCAGGGCAAGCGCTAATCACCTGGCGACAGTTACGGGTGGCTGAAGCTAGCGCGAAGTAATCTGTAAGCGATCCATCTTAATCAACCATATTTCTTTTACGGGTCGATTCGAGGTTGTTTGAACTGAAGTTATAACTTGAGGTTACGACTTGAGTCTTCAAGTAAAAATGGACGCCGTCAACGAGGAAGGCAGCTCGAACGAGAAAGAAGAAACAACGTGTCGAATTTGTCAGAAGAAAAAACGAAAGGTCCCTAAGATAAAACCACAGAGAAAAGCAAGTACGGTGGGTAAATTTGGTCAACGAGGAAATAAAGATCAAAATTCTAGCGAAATAGCGGAATCAGACGAGCGAAATCGCACACGAGAAGAAAATCCGAGCAAAGTGTTTCCGTGGATGAACATTTCAAGAACGAATGATCATGACACTAAACATGTACAATTACAAGGTAAGAGGTCGATACTATGTACAACTGAATTCCTGCTTATCTCATCTTAGATTATTCCAGATTAAAATTATACAAGAAAGAGCCCTTTTCACAGGAATAGATACTAAGATTCATTTTACAGCACTTATTTATAGAAGTTATTCTCATAAGAATTGCTGTTGGCCTGGTATATCGTATTTATAAACTTCGAACTGTGTTGAATATATGAACAAGAATAGGTCAGGGACAGTTCGGACCGATCCGACAAGAATTTTCAATCTATTTACTGTAGTGTTCATTTTCCTCTAGAATTCACTTCACCAGAAATTAAAGATATATTTGATTCTGAAATCAAAGATTTGTTCTTAAAATTCCTGGCTGTTTAACTAACAGTTAACGACACCTCAAGATGATAAACTGATCAATAAACCCCCGTGTTACCGAACACAGACATTCGTTTAGTCTGAATACACTTAAAAAGGTCAGCTTGGGGCCGCAAGCTTGGATTGGCTTTCGATGCTAAAACAAGACTAAATCGAATGACCCTGGCTGTTCATGAGATCTGTTTGTACAAGGTATTTAGTGTTGCGGTCAAATGCTAACAAGACTGTCAGTAAGCCATCACTTTTAGTAGAAATAAATCAGATATCTTTAAAACCGCTGAGAAAGTGGCGAGTTGTAGACATAAAAAAGGTGATTTTTATACAAACAAACTGATTTTGATTAATCATTTTTTAGCATAAAGAAAATGCGCCATTTTTTTTTTCTTTTACTTTTTCTACAGACTTACGATATTTTATCGTTTCCTTTTCTAAACGTTTTGATTGGATGAGACTGCTCGGAATACAATGGCACCGGAAGCCACTTCAGTGTTACCTTAAATTATTTAAACGATTTCAGTGTTAACACTTGACTGAGTTCCTTTACATTGATTCAAGAAAAAACGCATTAAGTATTTTATGCTACCTAGCACAGTTTGGCTGCTTAATTTGAAGCTTTTAGTTGTATATTATAAGCGGGATTTCAGCAGTGTTTCTCGCCGTTAATCATGATTTTCTCTGGATATTTTTGTCAGTCAATTATCACCAAGACACGAGGCAGTTGTATTGTGTCATGTTTTGACTATTAATTGAAGTTTGTTTATTTGGAGCTATTTCCTCCGTTTAAGCAATAAAAAAGCACTTAATTAATAGACCGTTTTTAGCTCACATGAAAACGACTTTGCAATCTTGTTTGAGCAGCCGAAAAAAGAAACAACTGACCGTGTTAAAATGCTGCATGTTAAACGGAAAGTCTGCATTTTGCACAGCTAGTTTGTCTTTCCACGGCTAGTTTGTCTTTCTTTCTGGAAAAAAAAAATCAAACTGAAGGCACGGATTAAATGCCCAACAGCTTTAATTTACGAAAATTTCTCAATCAAAACGAATTCTAATTGATTTAAAGTATTCTTTTTCCCTATGCAATTCCCGGTTCTGCTTGATATCAGTTTGACGTGTTTGTCTTCCCTCGCAACAGAATAAGAACTACTCACTTCGTGGCACTTAGCTAAAAAAGTTCAATCCACTGTGCCGGAACAGTTGGATAGTAAACTTTAATAGCTCAAGTGGCCGGCCTTCTGAAGGTTGTATTTAATTTTCCCCAAATTGAATTGAACGTTCTAAAGGCCGGTCTAGACGGTACGATTTTCGCCTAGCTCTATCCTATACAACACGCTCGCGCCATCCTACGACTCGAGTCGTAGCGTGTAAATCAAGCCAACAACTCGTCTACGACAGACGTGAGGGTGTTGTATACGATAGTTGTAGGTGAAAATCGTACCGGCGATGACGCGGGGTTGGCAGCCACGAGAGAAGTGTTAGGAGGAGCAAGTTGTGTGGCGGAGTACGACACTCAAGTGTTCTTCCAATCCCAAAGTGCTTTATAACTCCAAACGGCAAAGCCAGCAAGTTTTTTATTTCTTTTGTAGGATACAAATTTCTATAACCGTTGTTTTGGAAAGGAATGACGCAACTGAAAGTGCGCGCGCGTGCTGTGTACTCTCATCAGTCGCGCGCTCCCAACCAATTTTCAATATTTTCGATTATATTTCACTTAAATATGAAATAGATAAATTAGACGTGTCTAAGGGAACATTTTTAAAAGGTATTTAAGTCTAGATATATTTATCGTTACCTTGGATTCTGAATAACCTTGACTGCTAAGACAAGAACACAAAACCACAGGACTCCCGTAAGACGAGCCACAGGGTTCCCCGATACGTCTACTATACACTCACTTTTGTAGCTGCGCACCTTTGAATACAAAGCAAGTGAGGGAAGGGGGAAGTATCATCTCCCAACTGATAATTGACTACATAAACCTTTTCCAGAAAAGTTGGTTCTTGCATTCCTGATTGAACAGTCATTTATGCGGGTATGATCCCGCACGCATTTTTGCGGACAGCGTCCCAAACATATGGCCTAGTTCCGATTTCTGAGTTTCGAAAATGCGTTTTTGGGGGGGTGGGGGGTTGGGGGAGGGGAAGCTCGAATTAGTTCCTGTACATTTAACCCAGCATCTTGCGTAGCTGGTGTGTAACCTGGTAAAACACATGAGCTAGGTTTTATACAAAAGAACGACACGAGTACACTTAGCATCTTCGTGAAATGAATCCCTACTGGTTTAAAACACAGAAAGAGTAAGAAAAGCGACTAGATACGAGTCGTAAATCAGAGGTTGCAACTTGGAAGTCGGAAGTTGGAACTCGGAACTCTGAACTCGGAGGTCGGAACTCAGAAGTAAGAATTAAGGTATAAGGTATATCTCAATTATATCAATTATATCTCAAGGTTCTCTAGTTCTTTTTGAACATTTTAGGTTGATAATGTCACCTAAGCATGTTACAGTGTTGACTTATGAAGAAATAATTCAAATATAATATACAGCAATTTTGAGTAATAAACTCAGAAGTCGGAACTCGGAAGTGGTCTTCCTCGGCCATCGTGCAAACATTTTATATAGCGCTGAACTGTCTGCACTGTTAAACTATCCTTATCGAAAAATTAACACTTTTAGCTACAGGTTGCTATCAATTGACGTCATTTCCGGTAACAGCTACGTATTTAATGGCTTGTAGAATCTTGGAGGTTGTTTTGAACTCTTGTTTTCTGGTTTCATGTCGTAGAAATAGTCAAATACAATAGTTTGGGACTTATTTTGACATCTTTTGACTAAACATCCGCTAGTTGCTCCCCAGTCAACCGCTTGTTTGCTCCCAGTCACTTCCAAAAAAAGTCACGTGATTGATAGTAAGCAAACACCTCCAAGTCTGATGGAAGCGTTGTACTTAATTGACACTGCTAGCACCGGATGGACGTAGAACAGGAATTAATATAATCATATCCAGTTCGACTGGTGGCTCCAGACTGGACGGTTTGCCAAGCCTAGATTTACTTGGTGGTGTGAAAATCGGTTTATATCGATCCAAAGGTGTTAATTTTTCAATAACAATGTTCTAAGAGCGCAGACAGTTCAGCGCCATAAATTTTGGGGACGCTACCCGCAAGAAGTGCGCGGGATCATACCTGTATAAATCAACTCGTAGTAAACCAAGTTAGAAACGAGTATCTATTTAAAGAATGCATGTTTTTATAAAAATTAATCGCACCAATTAAATTGTTTTTAGAAGCAACAGTCGCAGATACATTTTGTATTTGCTGTAAATCCTACTAAATACCTGGTCAAATATTTGGTGTAAACTAGAGGAGACTTGGTGTCTAGGGCATTAATTCACTCGTTAATTAAAATGCATTTGAATTTCAAGAAGTAAATACTAAATAGCGTGATACGGGTAGAGCGGTTTTTATTTTTCGTATGAGTGGGGAACGATACGGCAGCCTCGTAGCAGTACTGTAGCAGTACCCTACTTATCGTATCTTCAAATACGCGCTATGATTGGATGAAGTACTGGAAGACAATGGGAAGCCATTTGATTGTTACGGTGTGTCGTACCAGTGCCATACTGTTTCCAACTCATATAAAAATCGCGCTATTGAAGTTAGGACTTACAGAATCACAAGCCTATTATGATTGAGATGAGATCAATATTCTAGCATGCATTCTCAGCCAGTATCAGTCCCAAACGGACTTTATCGAGTTGAATTCTTTGTTGTTTCTGTTGTCTTTGCTTTCAAGGACGCGCAGGAAATGGAGGCGAATATTTGAATGCCATCCGAAACTACGGTCCGAACATGAGTAAAGTAATTTACGTAGACCAGAAAAGTTTTCCTCTTTCGACGGAATGATTGAATCTAGTGCTAATATCAAGAGCGTCTACTGTGTTCGTAATTGAGGAAACAGTCGTCCAAACCGCGGACAACGACAATCACTTAGAGTAACACAGCTCGAGATGTAATATATCGATGGGTTATTTAACAATAGTTTGAAGTAAAAGAGGTTTAATGACTCTAGTACAGATATAATAGTCGTATAGTGAATATAACGATACAAAACTTCCAAAAATGAAGTCAAAAAGCTTTGCCTTCGTTTTTCTCACTAGAGGAAGGACTATCACTAGGCAATCGACATTAAGCTACACTACACTAGCGGCGCCGGCCAATCACGATACAGAGTTTGTAATAATCCTACATTTATAAATTATAGCATCTTGTTCCTACGAAACTCGCTTTATACTAACTTTATTTTTATTGTTACCCTAGATTATGAACAACACTTTTTTAAATACAGAAATATTCAGTAATTTGACTTATTTTCTGCTACCTTTAAATGGTTCTCGACTCTTTAGATATATTTTTGTCAACGATTAGTTATTTTGCATGGTTTATTAAAATCATCCTTATTTGCCATCTGTAACGTCTTAGAGCACTAAAATTCGTGTGGACGGCATTTAGACTAATCAACTAAACCTCTTAACAATTACAACAGAGATTACTGGCTTAACAGGCTAGTAGCAGAATTGAAACATGAAGGTATTAGCACAAAATATCTTCGAATTTTATCGATATATTATGAAACAACCCATGGGCTGAAGCAAGTCACTGATCCAACCCTGAAACAACTTCTGGGGTGACCTAAGTCAGGGCACGGCTAACTCACAGATGGAGCCCTAAAGCAACCTCTGGGCTGACCTACTAAAGTCAGGGTACTGCTAACTCTCAGATCGAGCCCTAGAACGACCTCTGGCCTGATCTAAGTCAAGGCACTGCTAGCCCGCACCTGAAACAACCTCTGGGCTGTCTAAATTAGGTCGAATTCACAAGCAAGAGCACTTTTTCATATGCTCATCTGTTCATGAATTTTTAGAGCGCCGTTTTCATTGAAACGACGAAAACAGGATCATATTTTTAAGGTGACGTGGAGAAGAGGTGGACAAGTGGAGAGGGGGAGACCTTTAACAATCATATGCATATGACTAGAATTAGTGATGACAAAGAAAAACTTTGTTGGCCCCACTAAGCAATCTGTAATGCGTGAAGCACCAGGCGATTTATGCTTGTCCTAAAGAACTATACTATTCAGGCTAATCTGTTGTTCATGATCTGGTAACAGTCTTGAAGTACACAGCTGTATTTTCCTGTACATGATATACTTGACAGTGATGGATCAGCTGCTAAAAAACCAACCATCAACATAACTCTAAAATGACGAATATCCTTCCTCTGAAGAACGACAAGAAACGGATTATATGTGAATATATTTCTGTAGTTAACTGTATTCATACATGTTTCTTGATTTGTACCGAAATAACGAACAAAAACAAAATGAGAAATTGGAATTAAGACAAGGAGAAAATAAACGCCCATTTGACCGACAATTTACAAGTTTTGGAATTAGAGTTATCTGGGTATTATCTTTATACAGTTATAGTTTTCAGATTCCTATCTCTGTGGAGTTAAGTTTTTGTTTTCGTTGGGGAAAGACTGAGTGAGGTTGTGTAATCGTATTGTGGGTGAAACGCCATTTGTAAATCTTATAATGGGCACTGAGAATCGCGTAATACAAGGGTGTTTTCTTAGGAAATTTTGTCCATTTAGTCCGACTTCTGGGGAAAAATACTAGATATATAAACAGCGTATATGACCATAACTTGAACGTGAAATTTTTCAATAGGTTAACTATTTTCCATTTTCGTAATAAACCAACAAACCAGAAAAAGTCATGGCCATGGACTTGGTATCATTTTTGAGCTTGGTATTGTTTTAATAAAATCAAAATTGTACGCTTTCTTCTCAACGGGAAGCCAGAATCTGTGCCGGGCACTAAGTTGCGGGTATTTGTATTAATGTACCGCATTGGCATTTGGTCATTGGGTGGGTGGGCCGCATAAATTTGCCGAGATTCTTTGGCCTTCATTGCGCAGACGTGACCTCGATCATCTAAAAATCGCGATATTCTACACGATAAAATTTTGAGTAGTATTCTTCCTCTCGATCAGGAATCTATTTGAGGCTGAAGTATGGTTTATTTTGCGTCATTGTTATTTGAGTATCCTACTTTAGGACTATCGCTGCCGTCCAGTCCCACAACCTGACAGCATGATCGATGAAGTCCTAAAACATACCCTTTGAAACCATCGAGTCTTTATTTGATTAGGAACACGGCTGTTTTATTTTGCGTCTCGCGTATGTGACTTTCCTAAAAAACAATAAGCTGTTGCTATACTAGTCATTGTTAAGTTTATGACAAATGAAAATTTGTAGCACACGAGTTCATTTTGTCAGCAAAAGTAGGTTTCAACGTTAAATAGAAGTGGACTCTCAAATTTCATTTTGGAAAAAATAAAGTACAAAAAAGCGAGTTTGTACTGAAAAGCGGGATCGCACAAGGGGAGTGACGGCTTCAACTCTTTCATACAAAGTACAATTTAAATACTTTCGTGAGGTACTTGAAAAAAAAAACGATGTTCAAAAAATATGCTTCAAATCGTTGATCTTAGCTAAGGATTTTACTGAGCCTTTGAAGACAGGACCTATTTACCAATGATGAATGGTCTCTAGACAGATACATGACAAGATAGATCTCATTACCCGAGGCGACCACTCTTAGCCAAGTTCAATGACCCTACGCGCATTTTGATTGGTCGTTGTTGAGGTCACATGACCGAGACTAATACATCATTATGCATCATCAGTTTTTTGACTAGTCGTATTCTGCCAAAACTTGACCTCTTCGCATACGGTAAGCCACGTTGTTATAGCTGACTACAAAACACTGGAAAGGTCAGAACCTCGTCAAATCATCCATTCTTGTTTTCGGCTTAGAAAGACCTAACGTTTACTGAGTAGTTGCACGCTGATATTTGACATGAAGAAAAACAGTGCAACAGTCCCTCCGAGGCAATCTCTGACCCCTGTATCGAACAACTTGAAAAACGCTGAAGACGTAGAAAAAGAAACTGCTAAAGAAAAGATATATCCATGGATGACTGAGTATAGAGCTAAAGGTACGAAAACTGTTAAACTAATTCAATATACCGCTAATTTGAGGTAGCTGTCCTTTGCTGGAATGATATCTTTGAATATCTGCAGTGGGTGGGGACTGTTTCGTATACGCGGTGTGCTCTTTGCCTCGTTTGATAACAAGACTTCAAACTCAACTTTATGAAGCATATTTGTTCTGAAAATTTCTAATGAATATTCTAGGATCAGTCTTTTTAACTTCATTTGCTTAAGACTTAGAAAGTAACAATAGTTGTTAACACAAAATGTTTTCAGAAATGAAGGTGTTAGCCAGTTCGTCTCCCCGCCTCGAGCTCGGCTCTTTAGTTTACTTCATTTATTTCTTTCCATCGAACAAAAAATATAATTCCATCAGAAGAAAACCCTTTGCGGTACTCGGAGGATTTTATACCAAGTAGTTGAGGCTTAAAGTGAATGTTTGGAAACTTCAAGACAAGACACGTCGTTGGCGCCATTGAGTAACTAATGCGTTAGGCGCCATGACCAAAATGTGTTGTAATCCTCTTTATACCGACTTGTGGCGCCTTAGCATATGCCAGTAAGTCTAAATATTACCTGTACATCTAAAGCCAAATACTCTGTTAAATTCCTTATGTATTCACAAGCAAAGTTAGATTTTTTTTCTGAGAACAACCATCCAAATACTAACAACTGTAACATTCGTATCGAAACAACACACTAAGATTATTTGCCGTTCACACTTTTTTGAAACAATAGTCCTTTTTCCGCTCCAAATTCAATGCTTTTGCACTATTTACTGGTATTGAACCCTTATTTTATTCTTATTTGTAGCTTATAAAGATTACCTTCTATCTTCTAGCTTTTTAGATGTTCATTAAGGTTTATAGTTAGCAATATAGCGTTCAGAATTCAACTTTAAAAGCATTTGAAATTGGATTACGCTTCACGTTGAATCCTTTTTCTTCAAAATAAGCTTAAAATTTGTACATCCAACTATTAAAAATAGCATCAAGTTTGTTTTCTGATAATATGCTTAAAAAGATCCATTTACTTATATTTTTTTTCGATGTTTTTGGATAAATTAAGCATCGCGTTCCTTTACATCCCGTATCCGTCTTAAGTTAGATACTACTCGTTCACAAATGGCGATTCTAGTTTTCGGTCCATTAAATATAATTTCTACATCTTTAAGATCTCAAGTTTTAAAGTTTAGAACTAGTGCATTTTAGACACGTTAACTTTCAAAAGAAGTATTAAATTATAGTCAAATTAAGTGCAAACATTGATGGAAAAAGCCACTCGATTTTGGGCTCGAATCATCATGTACTCGGCAACTCTTGTTTTAGTTTGCCTACTGCAAGAATTCAACGATGGAAATCCGAATTCATCTCTCAATTTCTCTTTAAGACTATCCCTTGATGATGATAATAATAAATTTAATGTACCTTAAATAGAATGGTTTATAGTTGTATAGGTCACTGGAGAAAGTTGTTATCCATAAATGTGCTAGACAAAAAAATTGATTTTGAAACGTGACTCGGCCATTCCGAGAAGGCTACAAACTCATGTAACATTAAAATACAAACACACATCCTACTTAGACTACAATTAGGATCAAGAAGGCCCTAACTTAAAAAGAAAAGTATTGTAGGTTTAACAGTAAAGGTTCTCTATTCTCAATATTGGTTTGGGATAGCGAATGTACCTTAGTATAGATGATACGACTCACATAAAATACTGTCGCTTAAAATGTCGCGTGTTTTGTCCAGTGTATCATATCAGAAATATAATTTTGACCTGATCTGTTTAGGTTGTTGGATTTTCAATTCTATTTTGTCCCACAAATAAAAACGCATTTGAGAAAGCACTTCAGATATCTTCAGGGTAAACATCCTATTGTAACGTTTTGCCCAATTACGCATGGCGAAAATGTTTGTTCAGTTCAACATTCATGACATAATATTATTGAGTTTCTCATGTTTATTACGATTCCAAATATCCTTTAAATATATCGCTTAAGTAATTAAGAAAGGAAAGTGCTGAATTTACAATATCTAAATGTCTTAATTTCTGATTTGTTTTTCAGCGTCGCCACCAGCTAAAGAAACAGCCATGGATAAGTTAAATAGGACAATCTATTCAAACAAGCAACTAGTCGAATTGGAAAAGGAATTCCATTACAATAGATATCTGTGTCGACCTAGAAGAATCGAAATAGCACAGTCTTTAGATTTAACCGAAAAGCAAGTAAAAATATGGTTTCAAAACAGGCGTATGAGATGGAAAAGAGAGAATAAATTAGTAGAAAAGGCGTTGGAGCATGAGCTCAAAGATCGAGTGAAGATCCTCGGCGCACAGAACCCGAACGGTTATGGAAGTCTCCCATCAACAAATGCAAGTGGAAACCATGCAAATTCATTTAGCAATTTGAGTTCAACGCTTCAACAAATGTACGATTTAAGTAATTCTTTGGCAAATTGTCAGCCAAGTTCATTAATGAGTGGACTAAGCACTTTCACCGATAGCTCAAGAAATGTGGCATCGATATGGCAGGCAAGTCTTCACTCTAGACCATATTAGAATTTAGAGATATTTCCACTAAAAAAATTGTTAAAAATATTACGAAAGTCTATAGTTTATGCAATCATGATGTATATATATTTCTGCATGGATGCTACCGAACAATTATCAATTTGAACAGTCGTAATAAGATAGGTAGTTTTAAGTTCTTGTTATGTATATTAATTCGTTTACAAATGTGATATCAAAAGGTATTTATTATCCTTTCACCAAAGTAATTAATCAAATCTGTAATAATCATCTCGAAGCACTTGGTTCTGTACAAAACCCTGAGTAAAAAACAAAAGCTGTATTTCTCGAAAGACAAAATCTCCTAAAGCTGAGTTCGATTCATGACAAGGGGTCCTTCGAAAGTTTCGTTTGCCCAAGGATGTTTTATGCCAGGTTTGATACATTATAAACTCTTTAAATGTATTAAAACTGGTTATTGCTTGTTAAGTTAGTTCTTTAATTGCACTCCCTAAATGCTCGTACAATTACAAGAACTTTCATTACAGCTCGTATCTATTAATTTCCAAATTGTACTCGAAAACGTGCGATTTCCTATACTTTTCATAGTTAATAGTTAACTATGATCTTATACATTCTCTCTAATTTCATTGTACGAACCGTTTTCAGAATTTTCTTGTTTTCAAGCATTTTAGCTTGATTGTTTATTGATTAGACTAACTCGATACAGATATATTTATTTCAAAGTTATATCAATAAAAAGGTTTTATATTTCACTTTATACGAAACGTCATTGTTTTTATTTGTTTGTTTTTTGTTGTTGTTGTTGCTGAATATAAGATAAGACGCAGCCATGAAATCGTTTCGTGTTCAATACAAGCTGCACAATTGGGAATCTTAAAAGCCAAAAGATCAAGGTGGTTTTCGACCTTGTAATTGGCATGCTCATGGGCGTAAGCACGGGATCTTGGGGTGCCCGTTACTCTTCAACTCATTGCATTCATTTGATATAAAAAAACCTGTTTTGTTCATTATTGGTGGTGATATGGGGAGGAGGGGAGGGAAGTGGAGTGGAGAAAGGATATTTCCTGATCTTGTTTGCCCGCGATCAATTCAATCTGTGAGTTAGCAGTGCACTGACTGGCTTAAATCAGTCCAGAGGTTGTTACAGGGTTTGATTGATTAATTAATCAATCGGTCATGATTTTTATAGTTCGATCAGTCCTGGCGTTGTTTAGGGGTATCGATAAAAATTGAAGGTTTGAAGGGTTTTTCAATGAGTTGTTTTTTGGCTTTCCTGATTTTCATGAACGAATCACACGGAATCTCTCTAACATTTTTTAAATACGCTTTATCAAACTCATTAATAATTCATGAAGGAAACACAATAAAAATCATGACCGTGAAGGAGGTTTTATATTGGCTACGCCTCGTGTTTTATACCCGATAAAACACTCCTGCTCGTTCATAAACATCACCTATTATGTTGGACTCTCGAAACAAGACCGTTTAAACGAATGGCGATATCAAATTGCGATAATACACTTAGACAATTGACAGACATCATGAAATCAATCGTAAACGCCTTAGATATAAATATTGAAAGAAACCATTGAAGTATAAACGAAACGCCAGGATAGACGTTAACCATAACATAATAGGCAATAACTGTCTTAGCTTTAAGCCTTCGGTTCTTTATAAAAACACGAAGAAATGTCCCACATGCATTCTCACCTTTTAATGCGACGTAGTTTTACTTAGTTCGCGGTTTTCACGCTATCGCAAGGGCGAATCCAGTACCGAGGATCGGGTGGCTATCAAGCTAGCCAACCTCCTTTGGGATCGAAAAATAATGCGAATTTTTATATCACAAAGGATAAGGTAAAACCTACAAAGAAATATGCTAGGTAATGCCTTTCTAGTTAAACGAAAGTAAAAAATGGTACTTTTACGATAGGTTTAATTGCGGATTCGTTTCCTGAGCAGGCGTTACATTTCCATCAAGCTCAATAGCAAAACGGCAAACAAGTTATTGTCACCTTGATTTATGATCAACGAAAATGGATCGAAATTTTTGTATTCTTTCAAATCGCACAGCTGAAAACTTTGCGATATTTGGCCGGATTCATTACTAACGTACTGTGAAAAGACTTTCGCACATTACACGGCTCTAAAATGACTGTGAGACAGGTTTTACAAACCAAGTTATCGGGTGGAACTTTTGGCTGGAAGTCTATGCGTTGCCTAGCGACACGAGTCAGGAAGAACGAAGTAGTTGAAAATTTTCGTGAACAACTATCTCGTCAATTTTTTTTTCTGATGCTGCTATGGTACATGGTGAACCTGTTGGTGGAAAATAGGGTTGCAAGGATTCTGGACCCAAGTTTCAACAGAAGGTCATCCGATCAAAAACCGAGAATCATCGTAATAACTGCGGCTGCTTAGGGCCTCTTTACGAATCCTGCAAGCTATCTATTGACCCTGCTTAGCGTGTAACTCTTTTAGTACTAGTATTACCCTTGCTCATCCTATTTCACTGTCACTGTATCCTTGCTTGTCTCATCTGTCAGATTACGGGGCCAACCTACGATGCAATGAACTGAGGTTAAAATGACAGAAACCATAGCCGATAGAGTTGTAATATATTGACTTTTGCATTAACTAAATTGTTTTCTCACCAGAGTAACTGTATGCTGAAGGTACTGCAAAGAATGAGCTGTAATCTAGAAATTTTCCAAGGTAGTCTGCAAAACTTTGCGGCTTCGAAACATGTTTATCGAAAGGCGTCCATTTGATTCCTCGAAAGAAGAGAAAGACTGGTAACTAAATCCACAGCTATCCCAAGGAAATTTATGTTTTATGATGAACAGAATGAAGAAATAAAATGCCATGATGACTTTGCGAATGCACTATTTACCAGCTGGCTTTCAAAAGCCTGAAGTATTTCTTTTCGGCTTCGAAGGACCAAACGTTTACTGAGTGGTTGCACGGCGCTGATATTTGACATGAAGAAAAACAGTGCAACAGTCCCTCCAAGGCAATCATTGACCACTGTGTCGAACAACTTAAAAAACGCTGAAGACGTAGAAAAAGAAACTGCTAAAGAAAAGATATATCCATGGATGACTGATTATAGAGCAAAAGGTACGAAAACTGTTAAACCAATTCAATATACCGCTAATTTGAGGTAGCTGTCCTTTGCTGGAATGATATCTTTGAATATCTGCAGTGGGTGGGGACTGTTTCGTATACGTGGTGTGCTCTTTGCCTCGTTTGATAACAAGACTTCAAACTCAACTTTATGAAGCATTTTAGTTCTGAAAACTTCTAATAAATATTCTAGGATCAGTCTTTTTAACTTTATTTGCTTAACAATAGTTCAACACAAAATGTTTTCCGAAATGAAGGTGTTAGCCAATTCGTCTCCCCGCCTCGAGTTCGGCTCTTTAGTTTACTTTATTTATTTCTTTGCATCGAACAAAAAATATAATTCTATCAGAAGAAAACCCTTTGTGATACTCGGAGGATTTTATACCAAGTAGATGAGGCTTTAAGTTGATGTTTGGAAACTTCAAGACAAAACACGTCGTTGGCGCCATTGAGTAATTAATCATGTAGGTGCCATGGCCAAAATGTGTTGTAATCCTCTTTATACCGACTTGTGGCGCCTTAGTATATATGCCAGTAAGTCTAAATATTATTACCTGTACATCTAAAGCCAAATACTCTGTTAAATTCCTTATGTATTCACAAGCAAAGTTAGATTTTTTTTCTGAGAACAACCATCCAAATACTAACAACTTTAACATTCGTATCGAAACAACACACTAAGATTATTTGCCGTTCACACTTTTTTGAAACAATAGTCCTTTTTCCGCTCCAAATTCAATGCTTTTGCACTATTTACTGGTATTGAACCCTTATTTTATTCTTATTTGTAGCTTATAAAGATTACCTTCTATCTTCTAGCTTTTTAGATGTTCATTAAGGTTTATAGTTAGCAATATAGCGTTCAGAATTCAACTTTAAAAGCATTTGAAATTGGATTACGCTTCAGATTGAATCCTTTTTCTTCAAAATAAGCTTAAAATTTGTACATCCAACTATTAAAAATAGCATCAAGTTTGTTTTCTGATAATATGCTTAAAAAGATCCATTTACTTATATATTTCTCGATGTTTTTGGATAAATTAAGCATCGCGTTCCTTTACATCCCGTATCCGTCCTAAGTTAGATACTATACTCGTTCACAAATGGCGATTCTAGTTTTCGGTCCATTAAATATAATTTCTACATCTTTAAGATCTCAAGTTTTAAATTTTAGAACTAGTGCATTTTAGACACGTTAACTTTCAAAAGAAGTATTAAATTATAGTCAAATTAAGTGCAAACATTGATGGAAAAAGCCACTCGATTTTGGGCTCGAATCATCATGTACTTGGCAACTCTTGTTTTAGTTTGCCTACTGCAAGAATTCAACGATGGAAATCCGAATTCATCTCTCAATTTCTCTTTAAGACTATCCCTTGATGATGATAATAATAAATTTAATGTACCTTAAATAGAATGGTTTATAGTTGTATAGGTCACTGGAGAAAGTTGTTATCCATAAATGTGCTAGACAAAAAAATTGATTTTGAAACGTGACTCGGCCATTCCGAGAAGGCTACAAACTCATGTAACATTAAAATACAAACACACATCCTACTTAGACTACAATTAGGATCAAGAAGGCCCTAACTTAAAAAGAAAAGTATTGTAGGTTTAACAGTAAAGGTTCTCTATTCTCAATATTGGTTTGGGATAGCGAATGTACCTTAGTATAGATGATACGACTCACATAAAATACTGTCGCTTAAAATGTCGCGTGTTTTGTCCAGTGTATCATATCAGAAATACAATTTTGACCTGATCTGTTTAGGTTGTTGGATTTTATATCCTATTTTGTCCCACAAATAAAAACGCATTTGAGAAAGCACTTCAGATATCTTCAGGGTAAACATCCTATTGTAACGTTTTGCCCAATTACGCATGGCGAAAATGTTTGTTCAGTTCAACATTCATGACATAATATTATTGAGTTTCTCATGCTTATTACGATTCCAAATATCCTTTAAATATATCGCTTAAGTAATTAAGAAATGAAATTGCTGAATTTACAATATCTAAATGTCTTAATTTCTGATTTGTTTTTCAGCGTCGCCACCAGCTAAAGAAACAGCCATGGATAAGTTAAATAGGACAATCTATTCAACCAAGCAACTAGTCGAATTGGAAAAGGAATTCCATTACAATAGATATCTGTGTCGACCTAGAAGAATCGAAATAGCACAGTCTTTAGATTTAACCGAAAAGCAAGTAAAAATATGGTTTCAAAACAGGCGTATGAGATGGAAAAGAGAGAATAAATTAGTAGAAAAGGCGTTGGAGCATGAGCTCAAAGATCGAGTAAAGACCTCGGGGCACAGAACCCGAACGGTTATGGAAGTCTCCCATCAACAAATGCAAGTGGAAACCATGCAAATTCATTTAGCAATTTGAGTTCTACGCTTCAACAAATGTACAATTTAAGTAATTCTTTGGCAAATTGTCAGCCAAGTTCATTAATGAGTGGACTAAGCACTTTCACCGATAGCTCAAGAAATGTGGCATCGATATGGCAGGCAAGTCTTCACTCTAGACCATATTAGAATTAGAGATATTTCCACTAAAAAAATTGTTAAAAATATTACGAAAGTCTATAGTTTATGCAATCATGATGTATATATATTTCTGCATGGATGCTACCGAACATTTATCAATTTGAACAGTCGTAATAAGATAGGTAGTTTTAAGTTCTTGTTATGTAAGTTAATTCGTTTACAAATGTGATATCAAAAGGTATTTATTATCCTTTCACCAAAGTAATTAATCAAATCTGTAATAATCATCTCGAAGCACTTTGTTCTGTACAAAACCCTGAGTAAAAACAAAAGCTGTATTTCTCGAAAGACAAAATCTCCTAAAGCTGAGTTCGATTCATGACGACGGCTCCTTCGAAAGTTTCGTTTGCCCAAGGATATCATTATGCCAGATTTGTTACACTTTAAACTATTCAAAGTTTTGAAATGTTATTGCTTGTTTAGTTAGTGCACTTTTTGCGTTGTATCTTACAGATGTTGACAAAACAAAAATTATCTCATGAATGAGCTGTATGAATATTTAATACTGTTTGCCGTATAGAGTATTCGAAAGTCTTTTATGAACCAAAACAGGAACTTAGATAATTATAGAATAATTTTCTTATTAGAGTTTCTTATCCATGCATGTCATTAGTAAGGCGTTTGCTCTAGTATAGAAATGCTTCTTTTATGGACTAGCTATTCAAAGTTCGGAGAAACTACCGTAAATTTGAAAGGTCTGCTCTGAGAAGGAAAGAAAGGAAGAAAAAGAATTAAATTATGTAAGTAAAAGAAGCCATTTCTATATTTTTGAAATTCTTATATATTTTTTAAGCAAAGAAGTCTTCGTTTAAACTGGATTAGTTTGTATTCGTTATGAACATTATCTTGGCAATACCGACTTTGCTCACATATATAAGGGAGATTTGTCTCCATTTGTTATATAACATAATATGGTTATTTTATATCTTATCATAGTTAATAGTTAACTATGATCTTATATATTCTCTCCAATTTCATTGTACGAACCATTTTCAGAATTTTCTTGTTTTCAAGCATTTTAGCTTGATTGTTTATTGATTAGACTAACTCGATACAGATATATTTATTTCAAAGTTATATCAATAAAAAGGTTTTATATATTCACTTTATACGAAACGTCATTGTTTTTATTTGTTTGCTTTTTGTTGTTGTTGTTGTTGCTGAATATAAGATAAGACGCAGCCATGAAATCGTTTCGTGTTCAATACAAGCTGCACAATTGGGAATCAAAGGTGATTTTTCGACCTTGTAATTGGCATGCCCATGGGCATAAGCGCGGGATCTTGAGGTGCCCGTTACTCTTTTCCTATTGCATTCATTTGATATAATAAAACCTGTTTTGTTCATTATTGGTGGTGATGGGGGGAGGAGGGGAGTGGAGTGGAGAGAGGATGTTTCCTGATCTTGCCCGTGATCAATTTAATTTGTGAGTTAGCAGTGCACTGACTGGCTTAAATCAGTCCAGAGGTTGTTACAGGGTTTGATCGATTAATTAGTTACGGTCATGACTTTCATAGATCGATTAGTCCTGGCGTTGTTTCAGGGTATCGATAAAAAATTGAAGGTTTGAAGGGTTTTTAAAAGCTTTTTGGCTTTCCTGATATTCATGAACGAATCACACGGCACTCTCTCTAACATTCTTAAAATACGCCCTATCTTGGACTCTTGAAACGAGGCTGTTTATGGCGATATCAAATTGCGATAATACACTTAGACAATTGAAAGACATCATGAATCTATCGTAAATGCCCTTAGATATAAATATTGAAAGAAACCATTGAAGTATAAACGCCATCACAGAGTCGTTAACCCTAAAAGTCAAGCAGTAAACATAATAATAACAGTCTTAGCTTCTCTTAGCTTTAGGCCTTCGGTTCTTTATAAAAACACGAAGAAATGTTCCACATGCATTCTCACGAAAATGGCTCGAAATTTTTGTATTCTTTCAAATCGCACAGCTGAAAACTTTGCGATATTTGGCCGCTGTATTCATTACTAACGTACTGTGAAAAGACTTTCGCCATTACACGGCTCTAAAATGACTGTGAGACAGGTTTTACAAACCAAGTTATCGGTTGGAACTTTTGGCTGGAATTCTATGCGCTGCCTAGCGACAAAAGTCAGGAAGAACGAAGTAGTTGAAAATTTTCGTGAAACAACTTTCTCGTCAATTTTTTTTCTGATGCTGCTATGGTACATGTTGAACCTGTTGGTGGAAAATTGTGTTGCAAGGATGCTGGACCCAAGTTTCAACTGAAGTTTATCCGATCAAAAACCGATAATCATCGTAATGACGGTTCTATCGTCGTGTACGGATTAACAAAGTGCGTCATAGAGTTTCCGAACACACGAGTGAGACTTAGAAATTTTGGTTCTCCTCACTTAGAAAAAAAATTAAGTGAAGACACCAAGAATCGAACTCGGTACCTTCGGCACCAAAGGACTACTACAATGCCAACCCCAACCCTAACCCTAAACCTAACCACTAGACCACGAAGCGAATTCGGTTGGGTGGTCTCATTTTTGAGTCATATTTAAACGATGTATCATTAGCATGTGCACATAAATATTTATTATAGTTTAATTTATGCTATCGTAGGGTACGACTACTAGCCGATTACTCCAAATTTGCATTTGAATAGAATTCCCCTGACAATTCCCGTACACGACGATACAACCGTAATGACTGCGACTGCTTAGGGCCTCTTTACGAGGAGGGATCGAGGGTAACCCCACCACTAGGGTTACACTAGCAATACCCTAGTAATAGGGCTACCCCCGGTTCTACAGTGTTTTCTCTTCTTTATTTTATGGCCTTTCCCGGGTTACCTAGGGCTACGGTTACCGGTTTAAGTTTTCCCTTGTGAAGTCGATGCTATTGTTATGATTCTTCTTCACGAGGTAAACTTTTTATCGGTTTTAAAACCTCAATTGTATCACGAATAACATAATATTCATTATAAACCAGAAAATCAATTGTTGCAGAATTGCAATATTAACAGCTGTAAATTCAAAATTACCGCCGTTGTCTTTTGTTTTGCAATTGTTTGTTAACGTCGATAACCAGCCATACCGTACGGCTTGATTGTCCATACGACTAGAGTTACCCTACCTATTTTTTTCTTGAAAATTCCGGCCAGCTATCTCTTGACCCTACTTAGCGGGTAATCCTTTTAGTACTAGGGTTACCCTCGCTCCTTGTATTTCACTGCGACTGTGTCCATGCTTGTCTCATCTGTCAGATTAGGGGTCACCCTACGATGCAATGAACTAAGGTTAAAATAAGAGAAACCATAGCCGATAGAGTTGTAATATATTGACTTTTCATTAACTAGATTGTTTTCTCACCAAAGTAACTGTATGCGGAAGGTACTGCAAAGAATGAGCTGTAATCCAAATTAGTCTACAAAACTTGGCAGATTCGAAACACGTTTATCGAAAGGCGTTCCATTTTGATGCCTCGAAAGAAGTGAAAGACTGGTAACTACAACCACAGGTATCCCAAGGAAATTTATGTTTTATTCTAAACGCCGAATAAAGAAATAAAATGACATGATGACTTTGCGAATGCACTATTTACCAGCTGGCTTTCAAAAAATTTGAAGTATTAATTTTAGAAGCCCCGACTAGTAAAAGGAAGTATGAAATTTTTTTTGGATTTTTGAATTCTAAACAAAATTCTTCTCTTTTCTTTTTGCGCGGCCCTTAGCGCGGTTTACGTCAGCGCGGTTAATAGTGTGATCAAATTGAACTATTTTTATCCAATAAAGACCATAAGAGCTTTTGCGGTGTGACATTCGCATGGAAATACGAGTTCCTGGTCAAAAACGAGAAGCTGAGTTCCTTAAACATTTAAAAAAAATATTTCTTCATTTTGTATCTAAAGTTCTAATTGTTGAAGGCAGAGCGTGCAATGAATGAGAACAATTTCTGCGTTAGTTTCGCTATTTTTGTGAGATGCTCTAACCAGAGTTACGTCACCGCTGTCGTCACAACCCTAAAAGCTACATCCTGTTTGGGGTCCCTGTGTGTTGCGACGCATGCTCATTTGTAATGTTATGCATCAAACAAAAAATCGTAAGAGAATACGAGATGGTGGCAACGATAATTAAATGATGGCAGATCGAGTCAAGCAGAGCACTGCTGCTAACTTTAAAGCACATTGCAACACAGACAAAGGAAGAAAGGAGATCAGAGGATTCCTAGATGGGATCCTAAAATTCAAAGAGTCCCTCGACGAACACAAAAAATCTTGGTGTTGGTGGTTGATCGCAGGAGGTAGAACACCAGAGGAATTTAAAGTCACGGTGAAATCTTACGATAATCCTACTATCTGTGGACTAGTATGGAACAGGAACTTTGTTGCTTATAGGTGTAGAGACTGTGGTATATCGCCATGTATGTCGATCTGTGCGGATTGTTTTCATGCTGGCAATCACGAAGGACATGATTTCAACATGTTCAAGAGTCAAGCTGGAGGTGCTTGTGATTGTGGTGATGAAAGTGTCATGCTGAAATCGGGGTATGTATGGTGATCCCCCTTCTATTTCCAGCTAAATATTATAGCCAATAAGAGAACGTAAGAACGTGCATAAGTTACTTCTTTTTATAGTCAATGTTTGTTTTTGTTTTTTATGATCATATATTTGTCTTGTATTATCCTTGTATTTTCCACCATTAAATTACGATCTCGCTCATAAAACTACGTTTTATTCAGTCCTATCATAAAGGGATTTATTTAAATGTTTTTATTTTGTTAATGTAAGTAACGTTATAATATACTATACTTTTTTATCATGTTTATAGTAGGTTATATTTGGGACATCTGAAACGACAAGTGAATAGCGTAGCTAGGGTTTGGACTCTGTTGTTGACTCTGATACCGTCCAAAACTAAATATTTTTTCCACTGATATTGAGAAAGACTGTCTATAACACTGTAGTTGTATATACTGTAACTCTGTCATTGTAAAGTCTCTAATATTGATGTCAGCCCCTCGTCCATTGTTATTTTTAGTGACCATTAATAGGGGATGGACGGAAGGGTGGATGGGCTAGATAGTTCCTAGTTCTGTAGAATATGTTAATATTTTCAAAAGTGACCATAACACATCTATGACACCACAGCTACTTTCATGGAACAGAAATAATTGGCTATGCTCTCAAGTTTTCACCCTCCCTTTTATTTCTGTTGTTAATTTTTTACATATTTTATTCGCTGTGTCTATATGACCGGCAGCCGGTCAGGGTCTTCAAATTACTAAATGGCCGGCAGTCAATAATTTTTATTTATATCTAGCTAGAAATATAACCAATCGATTCCAAACTACTCCAACTTTATTCTCTTAGCCCAAGCAAACCCGAAAAACGTTTTAGATCTCATATTTTACTTTTCGCCGATGCCCGGCATAGAATATGAAGCCATGAATTCAGTGGGCCGACTTAGTGAAATCAATACACGACTGCCAGCTAAATAAAACACAAATTCCTAAATGACCGGCAGTCAAAAAATGCACATTTTCCTAAACCAATCGCTCCCAAACTACTCTAACTTTATTCTTTTAGCCCAGGCGAACCCGAAAAACGTTAGAATAAAACAAATATTCAAAAAAATCAAAAAATCAAATCAAAAACATCTTTTTGGAGTATACTCGGAACTCTTGACTGCCGGCCAGGGTCATCAAATTACTAAATGGCGGGTAGTCATAGAATTTTTTATATTTATTCGAAACAACTTTTAGATTTGTTAACTGGGATGGTGATTCGGATTTGATTGTGGAGTGGGGTGGGACGGTCTTTGGTAAACAAAATTTTCAGAATATAAGCTGGTAGACCCCAGAACCCAGGCAGTTGTTTCAAAGTTAAACACCTGCTACTTTTTCTTTTCTACCAAATACCTTCAGTTCCTTGAATTGGATCATAGCCAGATACTACAGGCCTATGACCACCTACTTCAAAACATTCTGAAAGCCCTACTAAATATAGAAATATTAGCTAAAGATATCAGTTAATATTAATTATTATTAATTTCCAAGGTTCTGCTCACGGCATGGTAAGGCAGGAGATGAAACACTGGACAGAAAGCCACCCGAGGAACTGTTTACTATGGCGAGAATTGTTGTACAAAGACTGTGCATGAGACTTCATCTGCAGTTAGAACAAGTGGATAACGAATCCTTAGGTTAGTTTGTTATAAAACACAGATTTAGACGCTGAATGTTATATTGTTATATGCTGTACCTTAGAGAGATACATTGTTTTATGTTACATGTACATGTATTTTATCTAGACCTCATTGGCTCGGGCGTAATGTTTTTCCATTTCAAACCACATGTCATACCCTTGAGAATACGATTCTTTGTTTGAGTCGTACACTGTATATTATATTCTTGTGTCTTTTCATGTGCAACTAAGAGCAACTGTTAATCAAAGAAACAACACTCAAGAGAATGACACATGGTCTGAAATGGAAAACATTATGCCGAAGCCAAGGAGGTCTATTCCTAGTATATACATCTCTTAAAGCTTGGCTATAATGTTTCCCATTTCAGATCAGGTGTCATTCTCTTGTGAATGAGATTCTTTGTTTGACTTGTAATCATTTATATTCATCGTTAAACAAAGAAATCATATGCTCTAGGGATAACACATGGTTTGAAATGGGAAACATTATGCCAGAACTAAAAGTCTATTATTATTTTGAATTACTATATTATTTACAATTATTATTTGAGACAGACTTTTAGACATGAACAT
Organism: Actinia equina; assembly: GCA_011057435.1. Taxonomy (NCBI): domain Eukaryota; kingdom Metazoa; phylum Cnidaria; class Anthozoa; order Actiniaria; family Actiniidae; genus Actinia; species Actinia equina. The sequence continues at coordinate 684,266 of WHPX01000154.1, forward strand.
CATCTGGAGCATAAATACAAAATTCAGTATACAATAAAGGCTTTCAAATATCTACAGTATATTCAGGTCTAAAAGCAATGCTTCTGCTGGTCTCTAAATTTCACTACATTAATCTTTTGAACATGAAAATAATAAGGTACAAATACAAAATGATTATGATTGACATTTATTTCATTATTTAATGTCGTATAACAGGGGTGAACTCTGGATTAATGGAAGATTCAAATAGTCTAGCAGAGTTCCTAATGAGTATATGTGAAACAGACACCATGAAAAATGTGGTAGCAGAATGTTTTATGATGCAAATATCTGAAGTGGAAAATGGTAATAAGGCAAGACAAAGTGCTGCTTCAAGTGGGCAGACATCACTAATGAATACAAGATCACGGAGTAGTTCATCCTTTGGGAAAGAAGACAGTTTCGATAGCGTCAGCTCTATTGACACTTGTGATGATGAGGATTTGAACCAAACTTATGTGGACTTTATGATGGATTTTGTTACTAAATTAGAATTTCCACAGAAACTTATTACTTTTTTACTACACTTGTTACCTTGCAAGAAATATAAGGTTTGTACACTACTTGTGTCCTAACTAAAGGGTGTCTTTCAATGGCATTTTCTCCATTTTTTTAACAGTGATTTTGTGTATAGTTATAAAAAATGTGGGGTCGATCGGCAGAACGCAAGAGGGGTGTTCGGTGAAGCATCATGTGGCAAATGCAAATGCTTCTCAATGCTTTTAAGTGTTCAACCAATCCCTTAGTGTTTTATAATGGAGTACTTGAATCAGTAATACAGCAGCCATCTTAGCTTGCCAGTGAGCAAAACAAAAAATAAATATGATGGAAAATATAATATACATGTAGAGTTTTGTGTGTCAATCTTTCTTTGGTCGGTCTCTTTGGTCTGTCTATAAATATTTATCTTTATTTTCATGTGACTGTTTAATTGTATTAAATCTTGTCTCATTTGTTTCATGTCAGGAATGCTTTACAAGGGTATTTTGCCAGCATTACCAAAAAATTGCCAAAACATTAGTGTCTACAACCCAAGGTGGACCCAGCGTAGAGCAGCTTGCTAACAGAGTGGTTCATGTTAGTGTTCAACTTTATAGCAATAAACATCTGGCCGAGAAAATGGTTCGGGAACAGAATTTACTGCATGTTATGGTGAAAGTGTTACATGACATGATCAAACCTTCATTACAACCATTCAAAAGAGGTACAGTAACTTTTATTAACAGTCACTAGGATTTTTTAGCAGTTAAATTGACCAACTGAGGTTGTTTCTGAATTAAAAAAAAATGAAAAATTGATAACATCTTTTGCATCATCAGGTCAAGTGATTTCCCCTCAAGTTGTGGTAAACTGTGATAACAGGGCACTCAGTGAGCATTGCTACTGGCCAATTGTGAGTGATTTCATCAACATCTTGTCACACAAGAGTGTAGCAGAGGTATTCTTGAAGGACCATGACTTGATACGACAGTGGATAAAGTTTATCCAGTACCTTACAGGTTAGCTTTTATTTCTTTGTTCTTTCTTTCTCTTGGACCTTGCATCCTCAATTTGTATGCCTAACTGAATAGATAAATGAATGGATGAAGAAATGAATGACTGGTCAGAATTGAGAAATACACAGTATTGAAATAGAAGAATTTATAAATGAATAAACAAAGATTGAACCCCTTGTATTAGGAAATTTGCTTTCTTTTTGGGCATTGTGTTTAAAGGATTAAACTACCACGTGACTATGTTCATACGTAACTGCGCACTGGCACCAGCTCAAATTGCATTGGAAATTTGGCAATTCTCTTCTGTCAATCAAACCGTTCAGATTTATTTTATTGGGACGTTTAAATGGAAACTTTAAGAAATTTGTTTTTATTTAGAAATTTAAGACTGAAGTATAACTGCTTTATTGTTTCTGGGCTGGCTCTTATAATTTATATGTCTTAAAATTCAAGAATTACTTGACTTTTATTTGTCATAGGACGTATCCATTTGTATTTCTGTGCACTTGAGAGTTGATTCAATGCCACATGACTTCAAAACAAAGTCCATCAAAATATGAACAAGTATTTTTCGATTCTAAGATATTCAGATCATCAAAATTAAAAAATAATTAAAAATTTACATATTTATGAACTAATCTTTTTCGAGTTTCCTTTTAAAGACTCCACAATAAATTCAGAACAGTTTGATGGCTGGCAGCGAAATGCCAGATTTGCAATGTGAATCGAACTGAGACCAGGGTGTAGTTACAGTATGAACATAGTGATATTATTTATTAATAATAATTATATTAATATTGTTTTGATGCAGGGATGAATATAAGCCATAGGAAGCTTATTACTCACATTGAGTTTGAGCCAACAGTCTACTACACCTCATTTTCTGTGGAGTTGGAGGCTGCGTCGTCACCTCTGTGGAGCTTGATTAATGCATGCAAAATTCTTGTGAGTTAGTTACTGTAAATTTAAATTTAATCTAGAGTTTGATTTCATCCTTTTTCGCAGACTAGCACATCTATTTATTTTTCTTCCACAAGGAAATACTTTTAAGAATGATATAAGATAAGCATGGGATATTAAAACATCATATTCACCCCACCCCCTCCCCTTCTTCAAAAAAGAAAAAGAAAAAAGAATTAACTGATAAAAGATGCCATATTTTGTACCCCCTATTTTAAGACAGTATTTATTATTACTCTTTGCTCCATCCCTCTGCTGTTTAACCACAATTATTACTTTGTGAATTTAATACAAAGTAACATACAGTTATATTTAACTTGTGTATTATATTTTTCATACATATATATTTTTTGATTATAGAATTCTCCTGCTTATGCAAGAAATATGATCACAAATATCACTGATTCATTGAAGTCTTGGTACAGTAGCAGCTCTGCCATTATGGTAAGTTATGGCATATATCAATGACATTATAATCACATGCATTTTATTTATTAATGTTTAAATTCATATCTAACATTATCATGTTATAATTGCAATTATTCTCTTCAGCCAAGGCGTAGTGAGGTGACATTTCATCTCCCTTTGCATCGCTATCTGTCAGGATTCTTAAGTTTGGTATGTTGGCAACCTTTTAAGTTTTAACCTTAAAAAAAGATTTTAAAAATATCTTATAGCTACTGCCCTATTTCTGTTGCTAGGGCATCTGTCTAGAATATTGAGCATTGTCATGGTAACAGCATGACAGACGCTTTTTTTGAGATAGTGGACATCCAAGCTACTTAGACTACATTGCATCATGTTCATGTAACTTAGCAAAGACAAATGTTATTAAATCAAATAGTATAGACATTTAATATTTTATATCTCTAAAATCCACATCCATCCACAACTGACCTGTAGTGATGCTAATGCTGTCTGACTGTGTGTTGTTTTCAGGCCATGTCTCATTTCAAAATGCCTTTAGAAGAGATTGTTCCTTCACAGACTTTACTTGCACAAATGGCGGAGCATTTGCTACAGATTCAGGTTTGTATTCTAGATACAATATATTATAACAGTGATGGATCTACTTAGTGTTGAGAGGCATAGTTCTAGATCTGCCACTAATAAGGATTATGTTTTAACAGGCAGCTGTATGTGAAATTAGAATTGGAAGATGGGTCAGAAATGGTAGTCAGATTCGCAGTCAAATGCGTCTCTATGCAGAATGCCATTTTTGCAATTCAATGATTGATCTGGACATATTCTTGCTTCAGGTATTGTTATTGCCTTGAAATGATACTGCATGTAATTATTCAAGCAGAGGCTTTGCATCATCTATCATCACTCGTAGCCATGGCAGAAGGCAGGAACCAATTCGTCTAATCCAATTTACTTTTTATTACTGACATGAGAAAAAATTCAGTTTCCTAGGGGAATGAGTAAATAGTTGTGCTGCCTCCTGTCATGGCTGTCATCATATGATGGTACAAAGCCTCAATTTACACCTTTTTGCACAACAAATTGCTTGTACTCACCTAATACATGTACAGTCTGGAGTCTGTTTCAATTTCTTGACTCGGCTAGCCTTTGAGTAAAGTTTATTGGAACTCTCTATTGATTAGAGAGTTTCTCACTCAGTTGTTCAGTTTCATTTTATCTCCATATAGCCCAATAGTATAATTCCAATTTGATCTGAAAGTTCGCCATGCCCTGATTTAGATCAGCCCAAGTGCTTTAGTGAACTGGTTGGCTATGCTAAAATTGTGCACCTAGAACTAGAAAATGCCCAATCGGCATGAGTTTGCCTGTCTTGGTGTTTGAACCTCATCAAATTTTTTTTTTCAAATTCACTGATTTAGATCAGCCCAAGTGCTTTAGTGCCCTCTGGTTGGCTATGCTAAAACTGTATGACTATTCTAGAACTAGAAATTGCCCATGAGTTTGCCTGTCTTGGTGTTGGAACCTCATAAGATTTTCCAGTACTGTATTATCTTTAAGGAGCAGGCGTAGCTCAGTTGGTTAGTGTGCGACCTTCAGCTAGAGCTCACGGTTCGATCCTCAGGATCTCCACGTCTGTTTCGACTTCTCTCTAATCCGTGTAGCTTCAGCTTTAAATACTCTTAAAACAGAGCACTGATGGAGAGAGGGGGTAAAGTGCACATCGTCGGCTTCCATTGATAGCAGTTGAATTTCGACTGAAGGAACTACCGACGTTAAATATAGGTGCCTTACTTTACTTTTTATCTGTATTCATAAAAGTACCTTATTTGTAATTTTCGTACAATTAAAGATCTGTGCAGCTTTTCTGGATCCTGACTACCTCCTGGATGCCATATTAGAAAGATTTGGTATAAAACACTGGTTTCATTTTGGTCCTCTAAATGTTCCTACACCATCTTGTTTCGATATGGATACCGACATGTCCATGGTGGAGGGTGCTCTTTGTCTGATTCTAAACTTACTGAGCTCAAGGCTTCACTTAGGTAAGAAATGCTGTCAAAAAAACTAAAATGAATAGGCTGAATGAGCAGAATAGGCTAATTGCCTGGTATACATGTAAATAAAGTTTATTTTTTCTATTTCATTTTTATTTAGAGGCTTTCATCATGCTTGAGTTGTACATGTAACAGCAGAGGGAAAAAATATTAAGCAAACATGCAAGCGCGATGAGGGGAAGGCAGATGGACTCTAAGGTCCTGGCAAAGTTTAGGCTTATAAATAGAGAGAATGCATTATACAGTGGTTAGATACAGTACCTCTATTGAGATGACCCCTTATTAAGTGTGACATTAGCTCGGGTTCCACAAAATAATTTTTCCTTTTATTTACTGTGAACAGACACCTCTATTAAGCGGGTACCTACACTTAAATACGACTCTAATTTAAGTGGACACTAGACAAGGTCCCAAGGGTGTCCACTTAATAGAGGTACCTTCCTAGATAGTATGTTTTATTTATAGAATGTTAATTTTACAGTTTGTTAAACAGTACATATATGTTTTGCTTTGCTTTCAAAGGACTTAGCCACCAAGAGGTAATTCGTCAAGAAATGGTTAGCGCTCTTGTGCATAGGAGACAGAACACACAGTCAACTTGTTGAACTTATATCCTTTATCGTAGCAATCTGATTGTACTTATTTTAGCAATTGTCGTATTCTTATTAAGACCCAATGAAGATCAATCATTGCATCCCTTACAAAAATCAAGATTATTAAGAAACTTAGTTCCAGATATGCTTTCACTACTCCTTAGTTGTGAGTCGACGTGTCGGTCATAGCGAAAATGTACCATTTTCCGGCAAATACACAAGCGTCCTCCATTTTTAGAACTTTTTGCCATATTCAACGATATCTCATCCAAACTCCTTCTCCCCCCCCCCCCCTCCCCCCCCCCTCCCCCCCTCCCTCTTGCTACACCTGCTGGTCAATGATAATTATGGTACTTTAAAGCCGGTATTTCTCAATACCACGCGCGAAATCGTCACCGCAACAAAGTAAGTTTCGTTGGACGTCAATCAAGGCGATAGGCAGGAATAATCTGTGAAGCAAGGTACAATTGCAAGTTTAAAAAAGTGTCTTCTACGTACAATGTAAAATTTCTTTCTTAACTGTGTGAACATTCCTGACAAGCCTGGCCAGACACACAAGATTCAGGAGTTTGAAGAATCTCTGGCAGAGGTAAAAAAAATACAGTACCCCTATAGATACACCAATAAATTACCAAGGTAAAATGTTTGTTTCAGAATTTTTGGAACTGGTCAAGAGTGCCATAGTGGTGATGTGTACTCTGGGCACCCTCTTCTCGGTTTCAAACCAGTCCTGAACAACTCAGCATTGGAGAGCAGTGTTCCTTGGGTCTTTCTTGATTCAAGGGTTTTCTTCTGGATTCTCAGTTTTCTCCCCATCCATAGCATAGTTCTAACAATTAATTCATATGGGCCCTTAAGTACTAAGATCATTCCAGGGATAGTTTCACTATTCACCGACATCGCTATTGTTTTCTCTCAGATTGCAGTTTACAAAGCACCAGCTTTTGAGAATGGATGGATGCAGCAAGGAAAATATGCCCCTAAGGGTAAATACATTGTAACAATACTGTTCTGTGTGTCATTCAGAGGGCCAGTATATTCAAATGTGTCTTCCAATAATTGATAGACTTCATTGATCAAAGCATGTCATATGATTATAGAGGATTTGCGCCATCACGTGATGGCAGCCATGACAGGAGGCTGGGACAATAGAATCTGTTCTAGTCTGATTGATATGAGGAAGATTTCATTTTTTATGGGAAAAGACTCTATTTAACTATCTTACAGACATCGGTTTACTGGTCATATAAAAAACATTCAATCCAGTCTACAAGATAGTTTTAAAGGATTATACAAATTTAGCACATCGTTCTTGCTAGGTACCGCAAACCTCGACAAATTGCAGTTTGATGTTATGAATCGTTTTCTTTCGACATTTAGGATAATATCATAACGATGTTGTGGCTGGAAGATTTCATTTATGCTGAGTGTTTCTCCTTGTTTGCGGGCATGTGTTTTTGGGCTTGTTCCCTAGCGGTTAGTGGTTAGCGGTAAACCTGATGCTAAAGGTCTCTAGTGCTTCGTGTTTGACCAGGGTTCAACCGATGAATGGGAAGTTATTAATTGTGGTGCCTTATGTTATGACTGCCATCACCTGATGGTTCCAAGCCTGTGTTATTATGATTTCTAAGTCGAGAGAGATTCTTGGATTCTTCGGTTTTCGCCAAGCTCTTCCTGCTGAGGATTATTTTACTTTTCAGACATAGTGTGGGAAGAAAAATTTGATCCCGTTCAAGTGTTTCATCGTGCAATGCAACGTCAGGATATACAGTCAGCAATGAACAGATACTCTGCTTTGTAAGTCATGGAAGCATTATCCATCTATACTTTCTGAATTTCTTCTCTTCTAACTTCCTTCCTTCCTCCCTCCCTCCCTTTCTTCCTTGCTTTCTTCATTCCTTCCTTACTTCCACCCTCCCTTCCTCCCTCCCTCCCTCCCTCTCTTCCTTATTTAGTTTTACCATGCTAGTCTTCCATCAAAAACTCTTTCTTTCGTCGATTAAATAATAAATTATTCATTCATTTCTGAACATCTATTCATTTGGCCATCCAACTGTTTATCTCTCCTTTGTCCATTGTATTTTCGTTCAAATATTTCGTTTCCGAAGTAACATAGTATTTTATTCAGCATAAGCAAGACAACTCAGGCGAGCAGCAGCAGTAATCTCTGGCCACCGTTCAAGCCCCTTCGTCCTCTTCCCAAAGGCAGCGAAGGAATACTAAGGATGCTCCAGTGCAAAACGATGCATGGCATGCTTTACTACATCTTTTTCCAGGTAGAGTATATCAACATCTCTCTCATTTCGCTCTTATTCCTGGGTTTCAATCACCTGATAAAAGTCCTTGAATCTCATGATCTCATGCTCCAAATGGTTGTCAAACACTGACCATCATGTGCTCTCAACCAAAAATAATTTTATTGAAAACTCTCGATTCAGAACATTCCGCACGAGACAGAAAATGGCGTTAAGTGAAACGCAGCAATACTGTGCCCTAAAGGGCAACTCAACAACTTTCTCTCTCTCTGCCGGGGTCTTTAAGAAACGTTGCCATGTTTTCATCCACAGGCTGACCAAGAAAATAGCACCATTTCTGACTCTCTACTCTATACAGCTGTACACTTGACGAGTTTGGCGCTGGAAACACCGGTGCCTCCACCATCTAAGGTAAAATAGCATAAACACTGCAAAAACTCTTAACACTTTAGGGGTGGGGCAGAGTAAGAAGTATGTCATTATCATCTTCATCATCACATCATCACATCATCACATCATCACATCATCACCACCACCACTACCACCACCACCATCATCATCATCTTCACCACCACAATGATCATCATCATCTTCACTACCACCACCGTCACCATCATCATCATCATCACACCATCACCACTACCACCACCACCATCATCATCATCTTCACCACCACAATCATCATCATCATCTTCACCACCACCACCGTCACCATCATCATCATCATCACACCATCACTACTACCACCAACACCATCATCATCATCATTATCACATCATCATCATCAACACCACCGTCATCATCATCATCATCACCTGTGCTTTTATCAAAGCTTTTTAATATTCTCCGTAGACCTTCTGCAAATTCGCTTGAATACCCCAAACCAGTTGTTCCAAGTTCAGGATAGACTTGGAAAAATACAGTTAATGTGTGAACACACCAACCTCGACTTGGAGCTATTGTTTCGTGTCACTCAAGCGAAGTGGGGAAAGGTCAATTGTGCAATATTTTATCTTTTTTAGGGCTTGAAACCCAATATAATCCTTAACATGGAGCGTGAAGATGTTGGATGCCAAATTGCTTCACGTTGTATTGATCATCTAGAGACGTATGGTAGGCACTCCATATGTAGTCCATTCTTTTCTTAGCAACTAAATGATAATGAACAATGGACTACTTTAATGTTACGTTGGCCATCTTTAATCGCAAGCCACTATTGGGACGTCTTCCCTTTTCTTTATTTCGCCTGACATTATTACAGCCAACTTAGACGACACATCTATTACCTTTACCCACGAAAGAAAGGCAAACACTCAAAACTATAGAGTGAACCCTTGTTTTGGGAGACAAAGCAATTCAATAGGTCGTCTTTTCATATGCAACAACAACAACAACAACAAAACCCATAGTTTTGTTCCCCAAAACAATTCCTCTTGGGACTCAGTTTAAGGGATCTAATATCTTTTATCTTTGTTTTGTTTTGCCCCTGGACGCCTCGTAATGCCTCTTGATCCAAATTTGAAGCTTAAGGTAATTCCCTTGTTTTGCACTGCGCATTTTTCTGCGCATGCAACTAAAAGCATGGAACTAACAAAGTTTAGACATTTTTCTTTCGGGAAACTAAATAAGAAACATGTTCAAAACCACTTTTCACTCTTTGAGTAGAGAAATTGCGATTTTATCTGACTCGCCCCAGTCTCCACCCGTAAATGTGTCATTTTTCTACTATTTTGAGATGTTTTTTCAAGATAAATCAAAAACGAGAATGGTGACACCCATTTTTTATTTCAGAATTTTGATAATGCGATGCACCTCATTATATATCAAAATATGAAAGAAAGTTTATTGTTTAGATTTTGAAATATTTTGATGAGAATAGCTGACATGTGCAACTTTGGACGTTCGTAGAGGCGCACATACCTGCATTTTTCACTAATAGTTCAAGAATCATAGTCATCCAATAACTTTGATGGATTTAATAGTATAGATTATCTAGCAAACTTCGAGTTATAAGTACGTTTTGTTATGTGAAAGTACTTTTAACGGTGAATAAAGGTTCTTTTATTACAACTTCCGGTTGCTACCTGCATTTCACTATAAAACCCATAATTTGACATATTTGGAGAGCATCTAGCGAAAAAACAAGAATGGTGACCCCCTTTTTTATTGCAGTTTTTAAATGTCCATAACATAATTAATGTCCGTGCAAAGTTTCAGGACAAAGTTATTGGCAAAGTTTCTTTCGAGGGAATTACCTTAATTCATCATCCATTGTTCACTGGAGAATAACCTCCCAGTTATCTTAGCCCTTAGACTCTATTATTACATAAGAAATGTGTACATCTATAATTTCCTATGATATATCTTTATTAATTACTGATGTTTAACAATAGACTCTAAAGAGCAATAAAAAACAATCAGTCAATGTTCAGACTCCAAGTTCTAGCATCATTAACGACCTTATTTTACTCTTGCACAAACATCCTCAGTTTGGATTATAATCGTAGATATTGGCTGAAGCATACTTTTTGTGTTATATTGAAGGTAAACATGTGAAAGATTTGCACCAAGTAGAGGACTTGCGGCATATAAACGCAGAACTGATAACCACGCTACAAAAAGGTATTACAATGTATCCAATAATCATAATATCACTAGGATCTTGCACGCACCCTGTAAAATCCATTAATATACCTTTCAATTGCCCTTTTCACTATGGCGTCAATGCTTGTTTATGTGGGGGATAGAATCGCCAAATCCAATAGAAAATTCAACAAAATTTGCTCCTAGCGAAACAGCTTAATCTAAAATGGCCTGGTTTTCAGAGATAATATGTGTTAATATGTACTAAAGAATATTCTGAGCGTTTGCTGGCTATTCTACTTCTATTCGTGGATTGATACGGGTTTTAGAACAATTATCGGTGAATTTGCGTTGATTTGACCCCCTCCCACGACCATGATCCTTTGCGTTTAAACAATAGATTGTTTTGATGTGACGTCATGGGGAAATAGAGCAATTTATCCTTGATGGTCATGACTTCTTTCAGATCCAGGCACTCCAATCGACCCTCAACGGTTCACTTGCCATGACGTCTGTGTAGTAATGGCCTGTGCCGTCCATCAGATCATGCAGCCTCCACTCTTTGATCCTTTCCTGCCCTTCATGGCACAAGTGCTTAATAGTGCCCTCAGTAAGTACTCACTGTAATAGTATGTGTAAGTGTAGGTGTGGTCTGTTCCAACTATTAGATCATGCTGCTATTTCTCTTCTGGGCTTCTCTTTGCTATAGACCGTTTGAAAGATTTCGAATTTCAAATTTCGTATAAGCTGAGCCCGGTTGTGCGAAGGGTGAATAGCACTATCCAACGAATAAATTCTTATCCAGTGGATAAAGTGATGCTCTTATCCTATAAAACTGGATAAGATTTATCCGTCGGGTAGCACTATTTACCCTTCCTACATGCGACCAGGCCCTGGTGTGGAAACTTGCAATATTTGCAAGGATATGGTTGAAAATTAGCGACCTTAAGATACGATCTTAAGGGGTGCACTAGGGTAGCTCCAGTATTCTCTAGTCAATCAGAAAACGGTTGTGGTTGTCGGTTCTATTTGTTTACCAGGCGTGTTTCAATGCCAGTTTGTTTCTTCACTTATTGACAGATAACAAGAGCAATCAGAATGAGAAAGTAGCTCAGTTACAGCACATCCAGTTTCTGCTTGAGATACTCCCACCACACCGGAGAAACTTGGTGAAAAAACTTTCTAGTCATCTCGTTAGGTAATGTAAAACAACTTGAACATTGCTGAAGATACTTCATTCATTCATTCCTTTCTTGTCTTTCTTTCCTTTTATTTTCTTCTTTATATTTTTTCTAGTTGTTTCTTTGGGCTAAAAAGTTTATAAACGAAAAGAATAACTAGAAGTTTTTTAAGTAAGATATTTCGGACGATAACCATCGTCCATCATCAGTTTAATGACTAATACATTTATAGAGAGTCATTAAACTGATGATTGACGATGGATATCGTCCGAAATATCTTACTCAAAAAACTTCTTGTCATTCTTTTCGTTTATTTTTCTATTTCATTTTCATGTTCACTCTTTTACCTTACTTGATAATGACGACAGGATGTCATCCAAACGTCCTAACTTCTTGTTACTAGTTTTTCTTATAAAAGTCTATTTTATTTCGACCTTTCTTTTCTTTCTTTTTTCCGTTTTCTTTCTTTCATTCAAAAAATCCATTTGTTTCTTTCTCTTTCCATTTTTCGTGTTAAGATATCTTTTCTTGTTCATATTATCAATGCTTCGACGAATGGTTATAGTTAAATGAATGTCAACTCAATATATATAAAATAAAATAAATATTTTCTTGGTTTTCGTTTTTCTAGTGTCTCAGAGCGGTTCAACATCCCGACCAAGAACCTGGTCTTAGTAAGCGATGATTCACAGGTAGGTGAACAATTTTCACAGTCATTTCGTAATGCTCTTGGTGAATGGGTCTTAAACTCACGCGGTAGCCATCTTTATTCTCATGAGAATAGAAACCTTTGTTTAACCCACATAAATTAATTCTCAAGCACTTGAATGCGAGGCTACGCGTGGAAATATCTATTGTTCCAGTCAACATGGCGTCTGCATGAGGACAGTACTTTGCACAACAAGTTCGTTACCAGTCTTAATTTGAACTTGTGAATTATGCGGACCGAGCTATAAGCATTCTCAGTTTCCTTACGTTTATTTCGTAAAAATGTGTCATACAGTTATGGGAATCTACCTAGGATTATTAACGTAGATACAGAATAGGGATGTGTCTTGTTATGTGTCCAAAAAAGCACGAACGCCCTGGGTAGGCGGCCCTGGTTACAATGCTTTTACAATGCAACTCATTGTGAAATTTGGTCATCACCTTTTGGTTTCTATTCCAGCCAATGGAACTTTCAATGTTACTGATGTATTTGATCAAGTACCATGACTGGATGTTTAGGGTAAGAAAACAAAAATGAACAGCAGTAGTAGTATCAATAACAACAACAGCATTAACAACAACAGCAGCAGCAACAACAAAAACGACAGTAGAGGCAACAACAACCATCGGGTACAATGCCGCAGCAGTAACAGCAACAACAACAGCATTAACAACAACAGCATTAACAACAACAGTATGCAGTAGCAGCAACAAAAACGACAGTAGCAGCAGCAACAACCATCGGGTAGAATGCCACAGCAGTTGCAGCAGCAACAACAACAGCATTAACAACAACAGCATGCAGTATGCAGCAACAAAAACGACAGTAGAGGCAACAACAACCATCGGGTACAATGCCGCAGCAGTAACAGCAAAAACAACTGCATTAACAACAGCATGCAGCAGCAGCAACAAAAACGACAGTAGCAGCAAAATCACCATCGGGTAGAATGCCACAGCAGTTGCAGCAGCAACAACAACAGCATTAACAACAACAGCATGCAGCAGCAGCAACAAAAACGACAGTAGCAGCAACAGCAACCATCGGGTACAATGCCGCAGCAGTAACAGCAACAACAACAGCATTAACAACAACAGCATGCAGCAGCAACAACAAAAACGACAGTAGCAGCAAAAACAACCATCGGGTAGAATGCCACAGCAGTAACAGCAACAACAACAGCAGCAAAAGCAACTACAGTGTACATGCCAATAGATTATTTTGTATTTTATGTAGTATTTATTAATATAACCAATATAAATACTATTGCTAATTACGACAACTAGAAAAGAGAAACAGCAGTTTATTTACGCAGCTTGTGTTTAATTCCAGGTTCGTTCGCCCCCACTGGGATGGCCACGTGACATCCTTGACCTCGATTTCAAGTCCATTTCCATGGTAGACAACATATGTCATTCAGTTGGTGTAATCTTACCTCCAGAACCAATGGATACGACTCGTGCAGAAACAGCATCTGAAGGTAGGGTAGCAAGATGAGTGGCATAGACGTAAAACGTTCTTACTTCGCCACTGTGAGATCTACTGATTGTTGGGTTGATTTCTAATGGCGCCTCTTGTGAATAAAACTTGTTTTATAAATGGAGGTTTTTGGTACGAGTGGGAAACTTGCCGTACTGATTTACAACACGCACACCTTACGACATGCTGTAACAATGAAATGGCTTCCTATTTTCTTCCAGTAATTCATCCAATCACAACGTTTAGTTACGGTTACGAAAAGGTAAGGTGCCGTCAAGAGAATATTCTCTTGGTGCCGTACACTACGGCCACCACTTTACCAAATTGTTTCCCATCATACGAAAGCTGTCCTATTCTCTTTTTGTCTCGAGTTTTTTTCCTTCGATTTCTCCAAATTATCGTTGGGTTATAACCGAGTCTTGCTCTCTGGAAGTTTTCCTTTGAATTTTTACTTAACGCTATTATTTCCAGGCTCTACTAGTGTCCCAAGTCAAGTTCCTGGTACCTCTTCTAGTAACAGACCTTTAAGCCAATTTCTTGGCGACACTCCAGCATTTCGCACTCTCGTACAGGAATTTATGGCCATCACTGAAGCCCCAGAAAGTAGGTTAATTTCAGAAAATGCTGACCTTGATAGGAAAGCCATATCCCTTACCCCTTGTTACGTCTTGGTAACACCTCTTGAATATTTTTTTTGGTGTAATGCTTTATTCATTTCAGATCACGAGTCATTCCCTTGAGTGTTTTTATTTTATTTTGGGTATAATATCAACTATTTTTTTGAAAATAATATTTTTTATTCGCAACCCTTAAGCAAAGAAAGGATACTCTAGGGAATGACATGTGGTCATTAATGGGAAAACATAACACTCAAGGTAAAAACGTCTGTTATATGACAAAAGAATTAACCCATAATTCCTTGCGATATTGGGAGTCATCTCACCTGTTTTGAACAAATGTCATCCCAAAAACATGTCTTGTAACTACTAAATACTGCACGTGGTTTCTATCCTTGCAGGCGTTGCTCGAACTCTTCTGATCACATGTGGAGGGAACCTGGAACTAGCCATTAATATGCACCTCAACATGGAAGACACACTTCCGGTTCTCCCTGATAATAGTTCCCAGTCCTCTCCAACCGAACGGCCAGTTTGTGAAGAGTCGGCAGGATCAAAAGAGGAAGTCCAGCCCACGGCCTTGAATGAGTGCATATTGAGTATTTTATGGAAAATTAAAACGTCTCTCGCAAGTTCTTCATCGAGGTTTGTAACATTCTTTTTTTTTGAAAATATTTCAAATAAAGTAACCCCAAGAGCGAAGGGGTCTATGTACAGCTTTTACACAATAACTAATGTAGAGACATGAAAACGGAATATTATATTACAGAATTACGAAAAAATAAGCAAAGAATTACTGTTCTTGATGCCTAGAATAATTATATTGGTAATAAAGATACTTGTTGTTGTTTCTATATAATAATAGTGATAAAGAATGAAGAGAGCAAAAGGAAATACTTAAGAAGAAAAACTGCTTAAAATGTACTATAAATTGCTCAGTGACCACGAATAATAGTTCCATGTTGAGGCTGGAGTTTCCGCGCATTGCAAAGCTACAGTTTATCTTGATCATGCGCAGTAACTCTAGCTTCGGTTTGGAACTGTAAAATGGAGTATTGTAAAGTTTTGAAGTTCATTTTAAATGAAATCATGGTCTTTATCCACAGTTCTTCGAGTGTCGGTGATGGTATAGTATATATCAACAAGCTAATCGAACAGGCACGTACAAGCACCCCAGGAAATGCTGCTGTTGTTGCTTCTCTAACCTCAGCTGTTAGTAAAGATGTTAAAGAAGAAAAGAGTACTAGTGATGACTTAGACGAAGCAGCCAGGACGGCTCTCAGGTAGGAATTATTTTTATTTTATTAACTTTTCCCGTGAGAGCAGGGACACTACTGCTAGGAGCAGGCGTTGCTCAGTTAGTTAGTACGGCCTTCAGAGCTAGACATCCACAGCTCAATCCTCATAGTCTGCACGTTTGTTTCAACTTCTCTCTGTCCTGTGTAGCTCTAACTTTAAATTCCCGTAATAAGGAGCACTGGTAGTTTGAGGGAGTAAAGTGCTGGTAGGCCTATGGTTGTTGTTTCCATACAAACCTTTCTGATTTCAAACAGCTGTAGCTTTTTATCATTTGATGTTACTACACTGAAATTTTGGAAGATCGCTAATTTCGATATTCTCTTTCTAATGAAAGCATTTTTGTCTTCTATAACTGATGAACTAAGGTATCTCAAGTGACACGTCCTTTTTCATATGGTCTATACTTGGCAATTATTCGCCTAATGCGAAGTAAATATCGGGAAATATTTACCGAGACGCGAGTCTTCGAAATTCACTGAGCCTGAGACGAAATTTTTTTGCATATACTAACTTGTGTACAGAGTAACATATTTTCATATACAATAATAACAATAAAAACAAACAAACAGAAACTTTTAGTTTGCGTGACAAATTCACTCATAACTTTTAGCAAAACTTTTAGCAAAACTTTTAGCAAAACTTTTAGCAAAACTTTTAGCAAAACTTTTAGCAAAACTTTTAGCAAAACGTTTAGCAAAACTTTTAGGCCATACTTTGTTGCCTTTTTAGTATGGATAGAAATGGCCTTTACTTTCTATAGTTTTCAAATTCCTCATCGGAAATTGTGGCGAAACGATTGCCGCCAGATTCCATCTTGTTGCCGACTCAATATTCCGAGATTCAGATGTGAATATCGTACAATATTTACCTCCAATTAACCAATGAGCGTGCGCGTTCTTAGGAAGTACACAAGTTGGTATAGTTAAGACAGTTATCCGAGAAGACTTGAAGTTCTAACCATTTGCAGATGTAATTACGAAGTATAGATGACGGTTTTTCTTTTGTCTAATTTGATAGCCCAATGTATGTGTAGCAGCTTTGAATACTTTTGTATTTGTATGAATGTATTTCACTTTCTCGTTAGACGAAAGCAAGCGCGGGAGAGACAGCAAAAACTCTTGGCCGAGTTCGCTTCCAAGCAAAAGTCATTCATGGAGCAAGCGTTGAAGAGGGACCCTGGTGAGTAAGAACGAATACGCCTGTTATATACTGTATTCATTCATTTTACCAGTTATGGGTGAGAGCATAGATCTGTCCGCCCTTTCCTCCTTCACGCACACATCACTCGCATCTTAATTTCAATCTCCACCTATCCGTCTGCCTGTCCACGTCCATCAGTCCGTCAATCCATCCCACCTTTTTTCTCCCCGTGCGCGCGTCCATTTATTCTTTCATCTGCCCGGCTGAAGTGTCCGTCAGTCTGTCTTCGACTTGGTTGTTAGGTTTACTTGTAGTTGTTGTTTTTTTTCTTTTTTTTTTTTTCGGTATTAACAAAGGCACGAATGTCTTTAAATCTTAGACGCCCTAGATGAAGTCAGCATGGATGTCGATGCTCCTCCCGATACACCTGAAACTAACAATGATAAGACATACGAGTGTGTGATCTGTGGTGAATCATCTCCTTCGACAGAAGAGCGACCAGTGGGACTCGTTACACTGCTTCAGCCCAGTGCAGGTACGCTATAGTGGAATAAAGGACATAAGTAGCGCTTATCTCCCATAAGATGTCTTCCATTTCATTCTCTTTTCTTCCATCCCTTTTTTCTTTCCAATTTATTCCCATTCACTCGTTTTCTTACTTTCCATACCTCTCCTTTCTCTTTCTCTTTCTCTTTCTCTTTCTCTTTCCTTCCTTATGAAGGACACTTGTTATTAAGAGCATTCCTCTCTCATACTGCGTCTTTCCTTATTTTCAATCTCTTTCTCTCTTTTCAATGCCATTCATTTCCCTCCTGGGCTCAAACGTAACCTTTTTGTCCACAAGCTAACATCTTAATGATAAAAATTGGTCATATTCTGGAATACCCTGCTTGCAAATGTTTGCTAGTACATCTTTGCAAAGTCGAAAAATGCACTAGCACGTCACTTTGCTATTCGAGCTCTACCCACATATCAATGGCTCTCCATGTTACATGCGTACAAGATCATGTGCAAGCCTCAAGGCGTTTTCATCACATTTGTCAACACATTAAAAATTGCCTTTTAATGGTAGCGATTAATTTAACAGGACTCCCTTTAAACCAGCATTAGCTGAACGGGTCAGCCCTGTCTAGAAAATAGAATAGACTAAACTAAACTAAATCGCAAGCATTTATGTGGTTATTCTAATAGATATTTCCTTTGCTTTCATGTTCTACTTAGTTCTCAAGCATCGATCGATGAGAAAACAGAATACTTCTGCCTCCAATGAGCCTTTTCAAGCAACGAATTGCGGTGGTTTCGTAAAGACGAGATTCAATGCCCTAATAAAGCTGTTTCCCAAGGTATCTTTAATGTGTATTTATTAAGAGGATTTTTTTCTTTCAATAATGAGCAATAATGGCAAAAAGCGCCAACAATTAGACTTTCGTATGAGATTTGATCCTAAACACTCAAGACCTTTTTCAAACAGTTAGAAACTGATATACTATGGTAAAATTCCTGTTTGAAGCGGTATTTTCAATTGCACAAAGATGTTTAGTTGTATTTGTGTTAGAATGTAGCTTTGTCAGGCTTTTGTATAGAAAATGTATGCGGGAAATAAGCAAGGTCTAAACCTCATTTTCGAATAAAATCTTTGCTTTGGGTTAACACTTTGCTTCCACTATTATCGGTCATCTCCTCTTCCAAACAAGTTAAACTTTCTGAATATCAAGATTTTAGCCTTGTATAACAGCCTCTTCTTCTAGAAAATAGTTTTTGGCGCTCATTGCTTAAATACAAAAAGAATTCTCTCTCAACCTATAATCAATCAATGATATTCAATATTAGTAATTTATGATTTTAGTAATTTGATTTATCGTCATATATGTCTGCTATTTGGAATTACGGGACAAATTCATCAAGCACTACAAATACTCTCCGTAAGAAAAGAATATATACCCCATCGTACAGCATAGTTTACAGCAAAAACATAGTACAAAACAGTCATTATTTAAGGATTTGAGGCTTGCATTTTACTCCATTGAACAACTCGTTTCAGGATGAAAGCATCGATGCCTTGTCAGCAGGATGTGAAGGCGGGATTCACGCACAAACCTGTGGGCACTACCTACATGTTGATTGCCAACAATCGTATCTCAAGTCACTTCAGGTACTTTTAGTTATCCGTTTACTGCAGTTTTCCATATTCTGCGAATTCAGACATTTCAACGGCTTGCTGTGATATCGGTTTTTTACTGCTGCCATGCAGTCAAGAACATAGAAGATATCGACTGATTATTTTTGATTGAGGGCAGCTAATAACCAAATTTAAACATGCAGCTCGTTACTACTGTAGTAATGGACCACTTGACTGAGGACCTGAATTTCCAGCTGTGCCGATTTGTGTCGATACCCTGATACAACCTCTGGGTTGATCTAAGTAAGGGGATGGCTAACTCACAGATCGAACCCTGAAACAACCTCTGGGCTGATCTAAGTCAGAGGATGGCTAACTCACAGATCGAACCCTGAAACAACCTCTGGGCTGATCTAAGTCAGGGGACGGGCAACAAACAGATAGAACCCTGATACAACCTCTGGGCTGATCTAATTCAGGGCGCTGCAAACTCACAGATCGAACCCTGAACAACCTCTGGGCTGACGTAAGTCAGGGCACGGGCAACACAAGGATAGAATCCTGAAAAAACCTCTGGGATGATCTAGGTCAGGGCACGGGCAACACAAGGATAGAACCCAGAAAAAACCTCTGGGCTGATCTAGGTCAGGGCACGGGCAACACAAGGATAGAACCCAGAAAAAACCTCTGGGATGATCTAGGTCAGGGCATGGCTAACTCACAGATTGAACCCTGAAACAAACTCTGGGATGATCTAGGTCAGGGCTCGGCACACACACAGATGAAATCGTAATTTAGCTTGTTAGGTTATGTGGAGGGAGTAAAACTTGATAACCTTGGGAAAAACTCTTGAATCGAGGGAGAGACCTGACAAACTTTATTCACATGTAATGCTCAGACCAGGAATCGAACCCGAGATCTCACATGAGAGAAGCGAGTGCGCTCTTCGCCACCCTTGATTGAGTTATTTTAAGTGAAAATTAGCTTAGCTCCCTGATAACTAAGGCTGCATGAAACAAATGGGTTTATAAAATAACTGTTATAAATCTCGCATTCTGATTGGTTGGGAGCGCGTGCTTTATGAGAGCACACAGCACGCACGTGCCCTTTGCATTTTATAAGAGAAATAAAAACTTGCTTGCTGTGCTGTGCTGTGCGGAGTTATGAAGCACTTGGGGATTGGCAGAACACTCGAGAAATGTCGAGAAGCACTCCGCTATGCGTCCTGCTTCTCGTAACACTTCTCTCGTGTTCTACCTATCCCTGCGTGCTTTATAACCGCACACAGCACGCGCGCGCGTATTTTATTTCCTTTTTTTCCAGTTCCATATATCCCCTTAGCCCAACTCACTAAAATTCAGTATGATATGTCACTCCCTTTATACGTTTTGAAATTAAATAATTTTTTTTAAAAATCCGTTTAATTTTTTGAATTATAGTGTTCTAAACTAGGATCTAGAAAGTATTTGGATGTGCAGTTTTTCCGGCACGTTCGAGAAACTTATATCATTCATTGTTACGTTTTTCTAATTTAATTAAAAAATACTTTTGTGTCAGACCAAGTCCGTTCTAGTATCACAGTCCTTATTGTTTTAGGAGGAAGAGGCCGCCCAACTACACCACACACAGTCATTTAGCCCACGGAATGGAGACTTTACTTGTCCATTATGTCGGCAGCTAAGCAACTGTGTTCTACCTGAAATTCCACTCCTAATAATGCCTTCACAAGGCAACCAGGTGAATAGACTCTTTGGCTTTGAGCGTAATGTGATTTTTTCTCGATAACAGTTTCATAAGGTTAATGTTTGAAAATCATTGCGTAGTTAGCTATTCCGAGGTTGATGAAAAAACTGGGTTAAATTGGCATTGGCTGTTTTAGGGGACATTTCCAAGATGGCGACCACATAAATAGTCTCACAATGCACTGCAAATTAAACTCGAACCAGGCTTTTAATCAACCTCGGCAAAGCTAATACCTTTGTATATTTTCTCTTTATCTAGTCTTTCTTACTTATATTTCTTATTCGTTCATATTCTATTTCTTTTCTTTAGAAACACATTGGTCACATTGATTGCCTTCATCTTCAGCGAGAAACATTAAGAAAGTATTTTCAAAATGTAAGTCGTTGTGAATTTTATTTTGATGGCATACTATAGGGAGACTTACCCTTCAGTTCTTTTCTATTGTTGCCAGTTGCTAAGGGTGGCTACATAGACTTTTTAAGGTCTTGAAACAATATGGAACGTGGGCTGCCGGAACGATTATTAAAATGTAAAAAGAGATAAAAATGTGATTAGTTGCGGTAAAATGACAAACATGTCGCGCAACTCGGTCGCCGGGGCGAGTATCAGAACGAATTATGTTTCCACCTCACGCGCAACAAATTTTCTTTGTTGCAAACAGTAGCCAGAACAGTGTGAGAACCAGAAAAGAAAGCTTTTTGCGCGTGCTGTGGTAGTATGAGACACAACTGCTCTCCGCTTACAAGGCAACAACGTGGTGCGACAAGTTGTCTTTCCTCTGTTTTTCTTTCCCTATTTTTCTAAATAAAATTCTTTTGATTCCCGAGCGATGATATAATATTTGCTTCTTTTGTTGCTTTAGAGTTGCCCGATTTGGTTCCCTTTTCCCCCTATCTTACTGAATACAATTCTTTGAATCCTACTGTAACAGTTAATGATCGATATTTATTTGTTTTTATTTCGTCGCTGTAGTCCTTTACAAAGCTGACTGCAAGTGCACTCAACTTCAGTGTTCTTGGGGCGTCAATCAAGACGGTGGTTGAAATAGCTTCTATGCTCGGCACCAATGGAGAAATCCCTAAATCAGATAGACCGTTTGAGTTACTGTATAGGACTATAAGGTGCGTGTATGTTTCTAATGATCATCAATAGACATTTTCTTGGGCGTAATTTTTTTCCCATTTCAAGTCACGTTTCATTCCCTAGAGTATCATTTCTTTGTTTAATGGTTGCACAAGACAAGACAAGACACGTGAATTAAGATACAACCCAAGTGAATCTTATTCTCAAGACCACGTGTCATTCCCTAGAGTATCATTTCTTTTTTTAACGGTTGCACATGACAAGACACTTGAATATGGATGCAACTCGAGTAAAGAATATTATCTATGAGTCTTTTTTAAAACTTAATTTATGCGATAGAACAAATCTCGAACTCGAACAAGTCAACAGAGAAGCAAGAAAACTATCTACGAGTCGAAAGGCTTGTTTCGGTAAGTCTTTACTAGAATGAAGTAAATTGTCTTTGCATTCTTTAGATAAATAGACCAACCTGATGATTGGCTCTCGGGTCTTGCTGTCTATGAAATAGTCTAAAATGACCCATGATTGTCACAATGCAGTGACTTCTAATGATCATGAGAGCGTGCCGTGACAAGGAAACGTGACTGTCGTGACGTGACGTGAACATGATCATGAGTGTGCAGGGAGTTTCTATGACCTGTACGTGCATCGTGATGTGCCGTGACATGCAGTGACCTGCCGTGACGTTACGTGCCGTAACGTGACGTTCCGTGTCGTGACGTTATGTGCCGTGACGTGCCGTGACGTGCCGTGACGTGCCGTGACGTGCCGTGACGTGCCGTGCCTATGGCTGTTCAGGGAAATTCCATGACCGTTACACTGCCGTGACCGTAACGATAGTATGTGCTATGCTGTTTCATATGAAATCTTCTCTAATAAACAATGTTATATCCTTTATTCTAGGGTCGCTGATGCGCGCCTTTCAATTTCACTGTCAGACCTTTGTGGAACCTTTAATTCCCGTCTGGTCAGAATTATCAGATATTAATATTCCTCAAGAACATTCAAAGTCAGCCAATAAGTGAGTATTTGTTTAAGACAAACATTATCGTCATTGTAGGCATCGTAGGTCAGGGCAGGTGATATTGACAGTGATATTAATTACGAGGATGATCATGGTTTGTGATAATGATGAGGATGGTGATTGTTAGTGATGGTGATGATGATCGTGATGGTGACTGACATTTATCGTCAAGTCTAGGCATCGTAGCCAGAGCAGGTGATGTTGATGGTGATACTAATGATGAGGATGGTGATAGTTAGTGATGGTGATGATGATCGTGATGGTGACTGACATTATCGTCAAGTCTAGGCATCGTAGCCAGAGCAGGTGATGTTGATGGTGATACTAATGATGAGGATGGTGATAGTTAGTGATGGTGATGATGATCGTGATGGTGACTGACATTATCGTCAAGTCTAGGCATCGTATCCAGAGCAGGTGATGTTGATGGTGATACTAATGATGAGGATGGTGATAGTTAGTGATGGTGATGATGATCGTGATGGTGACTGACATTTATCGTCAAGTCTAGGCATCGTAGCCAGAGCAGGTGATGTTGATGGTGATACTAATGATGAGGATGGTGATAGTTAGTGATGGTGATGATGATCGTGATGGTGACTGACATTTATCGTCAAGTCTAGGCATCGTAGCCAGAGCAGGTGATGTTGATGGTGATACTAATGATGAGGATGGTGATAGTTAGTGATGGTGATGATGATCGTGATGGTGACTGACATTATCGTCAAGTCTAGGCATCGTAGCCAGAGCAGGTGATGTTGATGGTGATACTAATGATGAGGATGGTGATAGTTAGTGATGGTGATGATGATCGTGATGGTGACTGACATTATCGTCAAGTCTAGGCATCGTAGCCAGAGCAGGTGATGTTGATGGTGATACTAATGATGAGGATGGTGATAGTTAGTGATGGTGATGATGATCGTGATGGTGACTGACATTATCGTCAAGTCTAGGCATCGTAGCCAGAGCAGGTGATGTTGATGGTGATACTAATGATGAGGATGGTGATAGTTAGTGATGGTGATGATGATGGTAATGGTGATAAAGATGATGATGATGGTGAGGGTGATGATGATGATGATGATGATGATAGTGATGATAATAATGAGGTTCATGATGATGATGCTAGTGGTGCTGCTGATAGCGATGCTGGTGACTGAATGATGGTGATGATGATGATTTTCCGCACAGCAAACCTCCAGCGGTGCCCTTGCTTCTTCGAGATGCTCCTTCTTTACTGATCCAGATGATGTTATCATGGACCTCAGCTCTTTCATTACGTAAGCGAACTATTCAACATTTAAATTTTTTTAGCCGGAATGTCAGTTGCGGACATGGCACAACCGTTAACTTGTCAAGCGCTGGTCCTTTATCATGCGGCAGCGTTTTTCCCACCAGTATAACCATTTTAATTATGCGCGCGTAAAGGCACATCTTGCATAAAGCGCTCGAGTGCTAAGCTGCAAGCCGAGGAATTTATTTATTTATTTAGAAAAGATATGCAAAATATCCACAAAGGGCAAGAGTTTAAATTGTAAAAATCAACCATAAATTGGCGGGGCGCGTAAAAGCCTTTTCTCAAGATATGTATGTTCGTGTTTTCAGGTGATTTTCAGTGTTTGGTTCAACTAATCTACAACCTCGTCTTTACTCAAGTAAGAGAGTGTTAATTACATGCATTTGTATCAATTTGATATTTAGATCCTTATTTTGATAAAATCTTTGTTTTACGGGACGCATATTGTGGGACAGCAATAGTTTTTAAAGAAAAAAGGTTTCATTTTAAAAGAAGAATTTTTCTTTCGCTTTGGCCAACTACATGACTACATGACTGCAGAGGACAGGAGAGGAGAGAAACGCACTAGCAGCTGACGGTTTCGTTTATCGCTTCATTTTTAGGGATTGGTTCATTCCTGCTGCAAGTTTGTCGGAGATGAACGACTCTCGTGGCAAGAAACTGGCAAGAAGGCGTTAGTCCAAGTAAGTGACCAAAAAAAGTTATGTTCAATCAAGTTTATTTTTGTCTCTGGAGTCTGTAATTTCACGAGTCCCGAGTGCACGAGGGGGTAAGGGGGACTCCAAAACCAGAAGATATTTAGCTCTTAGTGTCAACCTAGTGTCAACCTACCAGTCACGTAAACGATGCCTTTTGAATGGAACATCATTGGCTTAATTGTTCCTTTGCCATAACGTTAGACCTAGAGTGACTTCATTTAACCCATTAAATCAAACATTAGTCAATACAGCGAACCGAAATATGACGACCAATTTGAGCGACTAACGCTCCTCGTGTTCACACGTTAACACATAAGCGTTTTCACATGTATGAGAGGCTAATCACTCGCTAGTTTGCCGAATAGTAATTCAAATTGGTCGCCATATTTCGATTCGGTGTATGCACAATAGTCATATAAAACAAAAGAAAGATTTAGAAAAAAATAGAATTATTGCTTTGCTATCGTCAAACCTTTTCGACGCTAGCCATCACGTAGTAAAAATGGTGTTGCATTGTCTTACGGTCACCAAGAAGTTCGAACATTGCTTTCGAAATTCCTTGAGCAATGTCCGAACTTCTTGACACGTGACGGCTAGCGCCGAAAAAGTGAATTAGACTAATAAACTTTTTACTGGGAAAATAAAATTATTATTTATGATTTTTTTTCTTTAGAAAAATACGCCAAAATTGCTGACCATCGACATGCTTCTTGGATTTGTGACCCAGACTCTCTCGTCAAGTAAACTATTCAAAGAAAATAATCCGATGCTTGGGGTGAGACTTATGGTTGGAATCAAAATACATCGTTATCTTGTCAGTCTTTCATTTCCATCCATCCATCCATCCGTCCGTCCGTCCGTCCGTCCGTCCGTCCGTCCGTCCGTCCATCCATCCATCCATCCGTCTGTCCGTCTATCCATATACCCATCCCATCCATCCATATATCCATTATTCCATCCATCATTTATTCATTGCTTCCGTCTTTCCTCCCTTCTTCCTTTCAGTCATACATCAACCCACCCGTCCGTCCATCTTCATTCATTATATAATCATTTTAATGAATTGGTTTCTTTTTCTAGATCTCACAATCAGTATGGTCACCTCACATGGTAGAACAGTCCATCAGGGACTTTTGCTTGCCTTATCTAAAGATCGCTAACTTGATATCCTCGCTTTGCTATGACACCGATATGCCAAACGTGGAGGTAACCCTTCTTATTGGAAATATTTCTTTACAGAAGTTTTTGAAGAGTTCCTGAGCCTAACAGTCGCTATATCGCTATTAAGAGAGTTCAGCATCGCATAGCAAAGTCACTTAGGAATTTGCTCGTGAAAGTCTCTTTGATGCTGCGAAATATTCGGCGATTGAGGTTTGCGGTACCTTACGAGAACGTCGTTCTAAAGGTCTCTAATAACTCTGTTTGATATATATACCTATTTTGTTTTCACAGACTAGCGACCAAGAGTTCCAGGCTTATGCAGCTTCTCTTCAACTATGCACTGAATCTCCTTCTTCGCGGGATGGTTTCTCGTGTGCTGATTGTTTAAAATGGCCGCATGCCAAACCGCTGAGCGTTATTCGTAAATGGTGCGATTCTCTCTCTTCCGTGACAAGACGTTATGATGCATTTGTAAAGGTAAGATGTCAACGTGCTTTGTTATCGTTCTTCTACTCCGGCAACTTTAAAAGCGAGACATCTAATCCGTATTATTTGTCATAATATTTATTATTTTGAATTAACATCTCAGAATATGATGGAAAATGCACAAATTTCAAATTCACTGCCTCTGAGGCGCAGGTCAAACGTCCAACTTCGCATGAGCCGAACTTAATTGAAACAGTGGATAAGAAGGTTAAGCCCATGTGAAGTTCGACGTTTGACATGAGCCTGCGGAGTCAGTAAGTTGTGTACATCCAAGTGCTTTTATTACCTACCTCACTCTCCTTCCTTCATCTCTACCTGCCTTCATCTCTCCCTTTCTTCCATCTTTTCCTCCCTCATTCCTTCCCTTCCTTGATGATGGATTTCAACTGCATATCTTTTAACAGAGCCAGGATCTTCTTCCCATCACGCATCAGTGGCAATCTCCAAAAATGATCCAACTTCCCGAACGATATGATTTGTAAGTATAAACATAGTTAATAGAGGTAACTATGGTATAAACTACCACATGTCCCAAGTACAGTGAAAAAATAGAAAACGCGCGCGCGTGCGGGGATTCGCAGAACACGGGTAGCATGGGTGGCGTTCGCGGCTAACGCGCCGTCTTTCACCGCTGTGAGTCCAACGAGTCGGGTCGCTTCAAATTGAGTTTGTTTGATGTGTTATTCTTTCCTATGTTACGAGGGTTTTCTCCGGGTTCTCCGGTTACCTCCCTCCATGAAAAGCAACATGTGAGTTGAGTGTTGTATGTTGTAAATATAGAATGTAGTGGTAGTGTGTGTGGTGGGAACCACAGGAAAAATAATAAAAACCCGTAATATGTGCTATTTTGACATTGTTTGTCGCTATCGTGTTTCTATTTATGCAGCAAACAAGAATTGTTGAATTATTATCTCGTTTTTAGAGTAATACAACATTATCGCAAACTGAAGTGCACCACATGTGACACCAAACCAGACGACCCCGCGGTGTGTTTGGTCTGCGGTAGGTTTGTTTGCCTACAAGGTATGTGTTGTGTCAGCACAGATGAGGGACGAAAACACGAGTGTGTCAAGGTAAACGGCATTTTATATCATGAAATAGTCCATAGAATCTCTTTTACAGCTTATCGATTTCTATTTTCTTGCAGCATTCAGCGGAATGCGGTGCAGGCACTGGAGTATTCCTTATCGTATTATCATCTGTTGTTATCATTATACGGGCTGATCGTGTTTGTATCTGGGGATCTGTCTACCTGGACGGCTTTGGGGAAGAGGACCGTGACTTAAGGTATGGGGGCGATTTTCTGGTTAACATTGGTTATTTGTAAGTTGCTAATGAAATTCAGTACTGAATACCTCCTGCCGACTAAGTGCATGATCACCTGACTGACCGACCAACCGAATGACCGACCAACCGACTGTCCTAACGATTGACTCACCGACCGACCAAATGGCCGACTAAATGACCGACCAACCGAAAGACCGACTGAACGACCGACCGACTGACTGACCGACCGACCAAATGGCCGACTAAATGACTCAATGACCGAACAACCGACTGAATGACCGACCAACCAAACGACCGACCGAATGACCTACCGACTGATTGACCGACCGACCAAATGGCAGACTAAATGACCCAGCGACCGATCGACTGAATGACCGATCTAATCACACATCAGACAAACTGAAATTGTATTTATTATCCAAGATCGCAATTTACTGTATTTTATTTTTGTCCTTCCAGACGGGGAAAACCATTGTTCTTAAGTCAAGATCGCTACAATAGACTTCAAGAACAGTGGTTTACACATAGTTTTGACCACATTTGCAAGAGATGGAAAAGACACATGAATGCGCTATAACTGTGCAGAAGAAAAACGTCACCGAATGAATCAGCAGTGCCTAGATTTAATTGACCAGTTGTCGCTCCCGACAGAAAATCAAGGCAACTTTAATGCTTATATTCAAAAATATTTTGCAAAGTTCTTCTTGTTCAACATAAAGGCGATGACGTAATATTCAGCTTCATTTCAGCTTTATAGTTACTCGCTTGATACACTGGCATGGTGACGATGACGTAGTGATGTTAACAGTAAAGTGATGAAGAGATGCGAGGTTCTTCTTGTTTAACATAAAGGCGATGACGTAATGTATGATTACGTAATATATTGATATGGAAGCATTTCGGCTTTATAGTTACACAATTGAACACTGGCATGGTGACGATGACGTAGTGATGTTAACACTAAAATGATGAAGAGGTTACGAGAATGTTTTTGTTACATGTTTGCTATCCAACATGGAGGAATGACGTCACTGCATTCCAACATGGAAGAATTATCTCACTGCATTCCAACATGGAAGAATGACGTCGGTGAATTTACTGGAACACAACAAAATCGTGTTGACTCACCAAGAGTTTAACAAGAACCAAGATCTTTAACGTCAAACTACTTTGCTCTAAAGTAACACTTCGCCTTGAAGGGACTAATGTTAGGGCAAAAATAGATAGATAAATACTTTACCCTGATATAACTCATACACGTTTTCTCTTGAGGAGGATTCATAATTTGTTTTCGAAAAAACAATAGACTTTACTGACAGCTGTACAAAGAAAGATTTCCTGAAATCCCTCGAGTGACCACGAAACAGTCAAGCTTTAACTTTCAAAAAAGACTTTTATTCTCAAGCAATCAACAATTTTACATTTTCGATAATGAGGAGGGGAAATACATAAGGAATATTAATAAATAACAAAATGGACTAACTATAATGAAGGTTTAACTTTATAAAATACAGTAAATGTACCTCGACTTTCAACCATTGGCTCGTGGTCACTCGAGTGAATTGTCCCCATCGGCTCTGGTGTAATGTTTTCCCATTTCAGACTACGTGTCATTTCCTTGAGGATAAGATTCTTTGTTTTAGTTGTATCAATATTCATGTTTCTTTTCATGCGCAACCGTTAAGCAAAGAAATGATACTCTAAAGAATGACACGTGATCTAAAATGGAAAAAACATTACGCCCGAGCTGAGGAAGTCTATTCGGGAAAGGAATAGAGAGTCTTTGCTTCATCAAGCGATGGCAGCCATGACAGGAGTCATAAGGATAGAGTCGTTCTCCCCTGGGCAACTGAATTCTTTCAAATGTGCGCAGCGCAACCGTGACGTCATAAAAACGAAGACAAAGGCGAAATTCGGACAAACAAACTTACAAGTTTACTTTCAGCAGATAATTTTCACAGCCGGTCGCAGTTGATCTTAGTTTACATGGGTTATTATTGTAACTTTAAGTAAAAATGATAAAATCGGTTCGTATAATCCTCGTAGCGGTTAAACAGAATACAATGTTTGTCCGAATCTTCAAGCTATTTTTAGAATCAGTGCGCTGCGCTATTGTTCGTGCCTCCTGTCATGGCTGGCATGACGTGATGACGCAAAGCCTCTATATATGCTAAATTTAAAACGCGTAGAATATATGAATTATTAATAGTGGGCGCTGTCCTGAAAAAGACCGTAATTCTTTACAGTGCGACTACTCCAACCAAAGCCACCTCGACAAATTTTCCACAAATTATCCAATCAAAAGTGTGAATCTGAACAATCGAATTGCCACAAATCGGACAAATATGCCATGGGTTTACACGGCTTAGAAGACTGCCGGAACTTTTGTTGTCGAATATAAACGTGCTGTCGCATAGCAACATAATGATAAGACGTAAGTGTGTCAGCCCGATAATTATATATCTTTGTCTGGAAGAAACAAACTGTAATCATAAAGACTGTTTTATACTGCTTTCCTGTCGTATTTGAAGTCGTACATTACTATTTTTCTATATCTTTGGTGACACGAATCACTAATTTGCGAAGAAAATATATTACAAGCTCTTCTTTATCATTTAGTTTTACCAACCAGAACAACAGAAGAATGTTTAAATTCAAAATTTGCCGCTAATCTATTGTCTAAATACTTAAACACTATTGAATAATTTGTGGAAAATTTGTGGAGGTGGCTTTGGTTGGAGTAGTCACACTGTAACGGAAGTTGGACAATTGCATGAACTTAACATAAAAAGACTTGTGATCAAGTTATATGGTGTTTGAACTGGTGCCGGAGAATCGGTGTTATGCCATTTATAAAACCCATGAGAAATATTTTATATTCTTTGCAAAAAAATGTTTAATATAATAAAAAGTCAAATATTTCAAAAGGGAAAAGAACTCGGCTTGGACGTAATGTCTTTCTATTTCAGACCACGTCATTCCCTTTAGTATCCTTTCTTTTCTTAATGACGCCCGAGCCGAGGAGGTCTTTAGCCATGGCTTATTCATTTCTTTGACTCCCTTTTCTCTGTTTGGGTCCCTTAAGATTCCTAATCCCCTCACCACGCGGCCACATTCCTTAATCAATACACGGAAACTTGTGCGCTGGATTTAATCTTGTATGAAGGTATTCGTTCAGTTTTGGGAATGAACTCGGGCTTGAAACAAATGGTTCCTTTGTTCAAATACTGAGGTCGTAGTGTTGTGAATAACCTATAGCTATTTATAAAAAAAGCGTGAGTATACGAAAGCAAGATTGGAACTACCTGTGGCTGGTGACCACTCGAGTTTTCCTTTCCCATATGGGACACAGGAAGCTGATTTGAAAGTGCAGTCTGCACCTTACGCTTGTATCACTGGCATTAGCGATATCACAAGTGCCGCATCCAAGGTGGTGCGCTGTGATTCTATGTGATGAGGTCATAGTGCAAAGTGCGCACGCTGACCCTACTAGTAACCCATTAGTACATTAGTAAATAAGGGAACTTAAATTTAGTGAAGACTGATTCCTTAAAAGATTTTTATTTAAACTAATACCTATGCATCAAAATAGCAACAACAAAAGACCTTTAAGCGTTGATTTTTGAACCCTCGAAGTTCTATATCCCCGAGTGAATTCTAAGCCGGATTAGATTTTGGTCGATTTTTGTGCATGTCATTCCTCTTAGTTTTTATACATCTCAGTAACAGGTAGAGAAAACTGTATGTTATAACGATGTCGTAAGACATCGAGTAACTGTGGCGACGGTAAGTGAAGAGAATTTTCCAGATTGTTCCACTTTTGGGAAAACATATTTTTCTTTATTCACAACTAGTAGGATGTTCCTTTCGGGATAAATAGGTAAAATCATGCTGTGAAGCTTCCATGATTTTTTGAATTCGTTCGTTGAATTTAGATTTGAAGAAAATACTAAGATTTAGCCGGTTTTTAAATCGAAAAAGCATCTTGACCTAGGGGAGAGAATCGTGTCAAAAGATGTTTTATAGGGAGGGGAGGGAGGAACATAAAACACTAGTGCCCAGTGATCGGGGGAAGAGATAACTCCGACCGTTCATGAATGAACACAAGACTATTAGACATTCGAGTGAAAAATATTTATGTTTCTATGGAGCATTTGTAAGTTAATTCAAATTCTTAAAGATCCTAAAGCAGGGATACCAACAATGACGTTACATAGAATATCAGATCTTCAACATTCCTCGTAAGAAGATGTCTTCTTCGTCTTCTTCCTGGCGTCCGAATCCAAACGCCAAACCGTTTCATCCGAATTCAGCATTTTACAGCATTTCAGTTCCGTGCAGAAAAGCTCCTTTACGCGTACAAAAAAGAGGGATATTCGGACGTGTAGTTCAATGGATTCTAGTGGTAGTTCTCTGTGTAACTGTAGTTATCAACATAGCATTTATCCTGGATACGACAGCCAAGGCGAGAGAAAACAAGAAGAAGAACGCGTATGAGGACAAGAACCCACTCGAGAAAATAAGTATGAATAAGATAAATATTACAATGCTGTGTCATGAATCTGAGTTAATTTCTCCATTTATTCATGTATTTAAGAAATTTGTAGGTCTAGTTCCAGGAATCAGACATTTGGATTAAATTTATATAACATTTTATGGGCGAAATTTCAATTTGTGATTGTAAAACTTTGAGCTGTGTTTTTTCCTTCTAAAAAATAATAACCGAGAAAATATTTTGAGATAATCTGTCTTTACAGCTAGTATTTTAGAGTTTTCTTGTTAGATATATTTTTGATGCAATGGGGAACTTTAGATTTCAAGATTTATTAATTAATTATACTTAATAATATTTAATTTGATATTTAAATCCTTCCAGAGGAACATTTTAGCTAAATGTAGCATAGCTATTAGGTTGAGAGGGTCAAGTTGTAATATATAAAAGTACAATTGGTATTCTAGTAGGAGTATAAATGTTGAATGTTCCCAAAAGCCTTTTCAAATAGTTAGATATTCCCAAATGTTAAGCTTGGCTGCATCAGATACCAGCCGTTTATAATGTAACTCCACCCCAGACCTGCTTATAATTGGGTTCTCTCATATGAAGCAAGCAAAGCTTACCAACAGTAATGAGGTTAATTAATCATGTTTACAAAGAGTGGCAAAACCATGAAAGGTTTTAGTTATGCTGTATGTTGGTATGACAATCTATTACCCGTCCTCCTGAGCACTATAAAACTTAACATTTTCCACAAAATTAAAATAAGTTATAAAACTAACTGCTGTAAATTCCGCACCTGTGAATGAAAATCAATCAGTCATTACCTTTTACATTGGTTATGTCAACAGCAAAATTTCAAACTCCAAGGGGCCCAGGGGATACTCCCCTATATACGTGGCTACATGCCACCAAACAGGGTATGGTTTTCAGGGATTCTACTCTGGTACAGGAGTTTCAGCAATCTGGAACAGGGTCAGAGTTCAGTGGGCTCAGCAGTATATCCTTACCCTAAACGGGCAAGAGCATTTTCAAACTTGTATCATATTGAAAATCACAGTGCTAAAATAATGAAGCAACTTTTATTTAACTAAACTTTTCAATTATTATTTTTTAGTTAAATCAATGGATGAAAATGAGAGTCATAAAATTCATATTCAAATTTATTCAAGCAAAGATTCAGCTGTCATATCAGTTGATGGGACAAAGGTATGGCTTGTGAAATGAGTTACTATTTGTGATACATTAATTTTATATGATACCAAGATCACAGACTGCAAAAGCATGATTTATAGCTAGTAGACATTTCTGCTATACCATGACTGAAGAATAACAATAACTATTGTTATCACGGCAGTATAAATATGACCAATCTGACTTACCAACAGTAATGAGGTTAATTAATCATGTTCACTTGTTCTTCACTTGACACTGACTCAGGTTGTCGAAACGTCAGTTAAACAGTCCTTCTCAGGACTATGTACACCTGGATGATTATAATACTTCGATTAACATAACTAAAGAATCAAATAAATGAATAAAATATGGTATTAAGACTTGGCTTTCCACAGACGACAATGGTTTTTCATCCACTGAAATTCCAGTGGAGTAAAAACCCTCAAAGCACATGAGAACTAGAACCAATGAGCAACTCTACTCACACACGACACCGAGCCTGGCAGTGCATAAATACCCAATATATAGTTCCTTTGTCAAATATTAACAATATTATTATGAAAATGGACATATACTTCTACAGGCATTTTAAATCCTATTTGAAACCTAATTACAAAATAACTTAATTTTATAAGAATTCAGACAAAATTGCCTTAAAGTACCCTTTTAAGGCCTAGTATAGTCCCCTATAGCTTGACAGGAGTGACAGAATTTATTTACCATTGGTATTTTGATCGTAAACTAATAGGTTTTAGAAGCGACAGACCCAGAAAAGGGGCGTGGCATAAGTGCAGTGGTCTTAAACCAAGCCACCGGTGCAGTGATGGCCACCAGAACATTTGATACCTACACATCAAAAGAGGACTCTGATTCACTGGTGCTTTTTGTCAATATGGTATCTGATGGACGAATTATTTGCTTTACTGTGAAGGTAAAAAATATATTATTTTGTAACATGGTAGAAGCTGTGGTGGGATGGTACAATGTTTGGTTTCACTATAATACATTATTTTCTGTCTCATGTGGTCTGAATACTCGTTATATTTAATACTTTTTTGTTAGGGTACAAACATCTTTTGTGCACCAAGCTAGATCAAGCTTTATCTTCAGTTATGAACATACGTTTTTGATTTGTGCAAAAGGATGGGGGGGGGGGGGGGGGGGGAGAGGGACAGATAGTCCAATCACCATCCCTGGATCTGTCGCTGCAAGCTGCCAGGGTCTATCATTTTGAAGGAATCTAGAGATAATACTTACATTCTCAATATTATTGTTCCTATTATTATCATGATATATAATTCATTTTTGGCTTTCAGGATGAAGGTTCAATGTCTTTAAAAACTACTGCCAGAAATTCAATGAGAATTCTTGGAAGTGAGAACTTTAGTCGCTTTGGCTGGCGTGACACTTGGGGTTTTGTTGTTCAGAAGAAAGGAAAAAGATATGCAGAAGGCTTTCATAAGTCAAAATCGCTTGACACCTGGGCTGAGCCTGTTTCTTTTGAGGTGGCAGTACCGTTGCAGTTGGTGGAAGAGAGTGAGTGTCATTGGGAAGATACAGAGGCCAACAGAAGACGGAAAGACTTTTGTAGTAAATATGAAGGATATGGAAGTATATGCAGCTGTAAGTATCTATAAGAGTTAATTAGTGAAACACAATAAATATCATAAGATGCAAATTTAGTTAATCTTAATGTGACCCCCCCTCCTGTACCTTACTCACTCTAGAACCCGAAAAACCCTCAAAGCACAGGAAAGAACCAACAAACAATTCAACTCACACACAACTCACACACAACACCAAGCTCATCTGGACTTGAACCCGGGTCGCATTGGTGAGAGGCAAGCGCTATCACTGCTACGCCACCTATGCTTCCCAATTTTCTATTTCAGACCAATTGTCATTCCCTTAAGAAGACACTAGACATAATATACACTCTACACCTTAAACAATGGGGAAACACGCCTATCCTGAGCTACGTGTAGCTAAAAACATTTTGACTAAAACTTTGATAACAAAATAAAATTAAGTGCCCAAACATATACAAGTACAATATACTGTAGTTTACAATGCTGACGTCTGTGGTGTACATCAGATACACCATGGTGCTTATGTATGTAAACATTTAACAATTTTTTTTCACCAAAGCTGAAGTGAATATGGGGGAATATTTAGTTAGCGAGGCTTGAGTCTTCAAACGGTGAGGTAAATATTCCTGGATATTCACTGAGCCTGAGGCAAATAACTGTTTTAGAATTCTTAACACATTTTAGAATTCTTAACACAAGTTAATTTGGAAACAAACAATGGAGACAGAGTTTTTTTTAAATTTTATTTATCTCTGCCAACAGCAAACATGGACAAACAAGCATGTCAGTGCTTGTTATATTCACCCGTAGGCAAATAAGGCTTAATCGAGACCAATTAGTGTGACAGATTTATCATATTCACTGGCATTAATTATACTTAATTTTGTTGATATTTCTGTGGTTTTTATGTTGTCATTTTTTTAAAGACCTTTCCAAATGTGGCATATCTCTGATGATATTATGGCATTATTAATTCCATTTGTGGTCCACCCTTAGGTTCAAACCCAGCGGCTATCGACATCAAAGCAGAGTCTCTTCCTAATAACCAACAGCTTGAGCTTCCAGTAGCAGTGATAGCCAGTAATAGACCTCATTACTTGTACAGGATGTTACGGTCAATGCTATCTGCAGTGGGAGCAAAGCCTGATAAAGTGACTGTATTTATCGATGGTTATTTTGAGGAACCACTGGCTGTGGCTAAACTGTTTGGTGTTAGGGGAATACAGCACACTCCAGTCAGCAGTAAAAATGCAAGAATAGCTCAGGTATTACCATCTTTAGTTATGATGTTTCTTGGCATTTTAGAAAGCTCTTTGAGGTGGTTCACTATTCTAATGCTCTCTTCCTCTCAGTTCCTAGTTCCAGACCTAAATCTTGAGCAGCTATGTCATCATTATATAACATGTTCTGTGTTGTCCTACATAGGACACCAAAATTTATTACTAGCTATTCCAAGATTGGGGAAAAACCTGCTTTTCTATTAACAAGCTGTGACAAATGCAATATTATCAAGTGCAAATGCAATGAGCAAGCAAAAAATTGCAGGATACAATGTTTCCAAAGTTGTTTTTTTTTTGTAAGAGATATGGTAAACCAAATTTCAGACTCTGAACGGGGCCTAATTTAGTGGCAGTTCTGTTAGCCTCTGTAACAGATATTTTATGTGGTTATAACATTTATATTATATAACATTGTGGGAGAGTTACAGAAGATGTTGGCTGCACACTGCCAGTGTTGTAATGTGGTGGTATGGATTTATTTTTTAGCATTATAAAGCAAGCCTTACAACAACCTTCAACCTGTATCCCAAAGCAGAGTACATGATCATTCTAGAAGAAGATTTGGACATGTCTCCTGACTTGTTCAACTATTTCCAACAACTTATTCCTCTGATGAATGTGGATGACAGTATTTACTGTATATCTGCTTGGAATGATCAGGTAAGATCTCAGTGCTGGAATTATGGCTGAAAAAGTGCTTCCTCTATGCACGTTTGTGGGTTTAAACCACAAACACACCAGTATGTGAGTGTAAAGTGGTTTTTTGGTTCTCTAAGAAACGATACATCTCACTTCTTGTTTAGGGTTATGATCACACAGTAGGAGACAAGGCCATGCTATATAGAGTGGAGACCATGCCAGGATTAGGCTGGTTAGTACTGATGCATATGTACAAAACAACGTTTTTCTTTACAGATTCAGTATTACAGTATCATGTTTAAGTTCTAATACAATAAATGGAATCCAGAATGTAAAATATGATCCTGTCCTATACCCCTCAAAGAAACCATTAGACCTCAATTTCCAAGTTCCTCCACGAATTCTGAGGTTGAAACCCCCTAAACCTACTCAATAGTATCTTTAGGATATGCTCAAATTAACTTTGTTTTGTTTTCTATGGATGTTGACAAAGTTTGGGGGGTCAAAGAGGGGCTTCACAGCAGGAAAAAAACCCTGAAGAATTAGATGCTTTTTTATTGTTTTCCATTTGTTGGAAGAAACTCAATTAGCATCCCCCCTAAACTCATTTGCCCCCCCCCCCCCCCCCCCTACTAAAATTTTAGCTCAATCCGCCCTTGGTTGAGTAAGAGCTTTAGCCTAAATGACACTAAATAACAAGTTCACTGCTTTGACATTCCTTTCTTGCTTTTAAACCAAGTCTCTAAACCCATCCATACAGGGCTGTATATTGACTCTCGTTATTATTATTTTTAAGTTTTAAAAACTTTAGCAAGAAGAGCTTGAAACTCATTGGTTAACACCAGAAAGGTTCAAAGACTCTCCTCTTGTTTTTGTTCCTCCCCGCCCACCTGCCCTCTGTATATTTTTACATGTGCCCTACTCATTGTATGTGCTTCAATTCCCAAGGGTATTAAAACGTAAACTCTACAAAGATGAGCT
This sequence comes from Actinia equina, assembly GCA_011057435.1. NCBI lineage: Eukaryota > Metazoa > Cnidaria > Anthozoa > Actiniaria > Actiniidae > Actinia > Actinia equina. Next base: position 722,137 of record WHPX01000154.1, read on the forward strand.
TGAACCTCAATGGCCAACACCAGACAAGTTCTGGGACTGGGACATGTGGATGCGACTACCTGAGATACGAAAGGGTCGTGAATGTATCATCCCAGACATTTCGCGGACGTATCACTTTGGTACCAAGGGATTAAACATGCATCCGTATTTCCAGGAATTGTACTTTAAAAAACACGCTTTGAACACTGAACCTAATGTCAAATTAAGCATAGACATTATGAAGAAAGAGAATTACGAGAAAGAGATTGAACGATTGTTAGGGTGAGTATATACTATTAAGAATATTTCAGAGATTGTCATGGCAGCCACTAGCCATGGTGTCAGAGTCAATCTTGCTCCAGTGTTTCTTGCTTCTAATTATCGCTAGGTCACTACATGCTCCTTGGGCATTTAACGCGACCTCTTTTACCCAGCATTTGGGTTACCACTCCTAATGCATCATGGGATTTTGTAGGTCAGTGTGGTCCAATTCTCTTGATTTCAAGGTTGACATAACAGTAGACTCGCTCCAAGTCTCGCTCGATATTTTTTCCCGTTGCAAACTCGGATTCAAATAGTTCACTTCCGGTTATGACGGCTTTTAGAAAGCCATTTTAACCGGAAGTGCACTATTTGAATCTGAATTCGCAACCGTAAAATATTAGAAAGCTTTTCAGGGTTCTATAAAATTTGAAGGTTACGTGTCTGAATGTAATTTAGGCGAAGTTAAAACCAAGTCAGTGCCTGCTGCTTAGCGGTTTCCCCGTATACGCTTGGGGGTGGCCCTCCGCTTTCAGGGGCGTTCTTGCAGCGTTTTGCAGTTTGGCAAATTTAATTTAGGTTCATATGCTACAATGCATTGCGCACCTCAATTTAAAAAAATTCGTTTGATGTGAAAACTCCAGTGCACAACATTTTAATGCATTCTCACTCAGTAACATATGTATTTACCTTTTTTCAGTATTGCAGAAGTGCTCGACCACTCCAAGAATCCGTGCGCAAACTCAGACTTTATCCACCAAACAAAAGGAAAGACTTATGTATTTTATATCAAAATGGATCACCCGACTGACTGGGTAACATGGAATAGCGTATCAAAATGTCTTCATATCTGGGACTTGGATGTTCGTGGTTTCCATAAGAGCATGTGGAGACTATGGTTTAATAGTAATCATATTCTAATTATAGGTTCTCCTGCTTCTCCTTATTCCAAGCATAAGCCGTCAAATGTGAATCCTATATATATTCCTAAGAAAGAGACACCAAAACTAAGATAATAACAAAATTTGTTTTTATATGACAGAAACTCGACGTACAAAATCTGTCTTTGCGATACCGTGGCCGGCTTCCAAAATGCTGTAATATTTTTCAAGTTCTCGCTGCTCGCGTATCTTCATTTGAAGTATTCTATTTTCACGAAAAAGCCTTTATATATCATCGCATTGATTTTTTTACCAAAACAAGTTGGACTAAAAGACTCAATATAAACAATTAAATCTGAAGTCATGATGAATTTTTAAAGTTATTTTTGCTCCTAGAACGCGCCTGTATCCATCATTCATGCGATACCGGAATGCATTTATTTACAGGACAAATCTGAAATTGTTACCCTTCTGCATTTTCCAGTCATAATTTCCAGATGTTAATGCATATATTTATTCTGTTGTTTGTAAGGCTATAATTTTCTTAAGCGGTTTCGAAGTTAACGAAAAAAATATGCGCGCTTTTTAAAATAAAAAAAAAAAGATTAATGTAAAAATGAATAGTGTTTTTTTTTTGGTGGGGGGGAGGTGCGTGATATGAATTGTATGGTGACCCTTCGTTTTGCTAATGCCTCATCTTTGATCTCATTTCCTTTCCTCTTCCATCTTCTCATTTCCTCTTTTATTTTATTTTATTTTTTATCGTTTTTTTAACTCTCGCGCACACGGAGCTTTGTTCGCCAAGGTCTCCAAGGCTCATTTATACGCGGTCCCGATAAGCGCGCGAGTCCTGGAAGCAAATGCTTCACTTTCCTTAATTTGGTAATAAGCTTTCGTGCGAACCATAAACGACAACATTAAGAGATTATTTGACTGAGCAGAGCCTGGTTGTCTGGTATTTAAGGGCTCTAGAGATTTAACGGGAAGTAATTTTGGCGAAATGCGCTGAAACGTTTTGTTCTTTTCTTTCTTTTTCTTTTTCTTTTTCTTTTTTAATTTAGTAGATACATGGTTTGCTAACCATAGTAAAGACGTTTATTACTCGGCAGAAGAAATATCGGTGCTCAAGAAACCAAGAAAGTGAACCTGAGACAGCCCGGCCTATTTCTAGCTCATGTTATATATATATATATATATATATGTATATATATATACATATATTTTTTTTCTTTCTTTCTTTATTGTTCTTTTTATTCTTTTTTTTCTTTCTTTTTTTTCTTTCTTTTCTTTCTTTCTTTCTTCTCCCACTTTGGTTTTGAAGTGGATTCTGAAAACATTCATTCATCTGCCTTTTCCTTTTTACTGCTCCCTTTCGTTCTTTTATTCTTACTTCATCTTTCTCTCTTTCTTTCTTTAATTCTTCTTCCTTCCGTTCTCTCCCTTTCTCGTGCGCTTTTCTTTTATCCTCAGCTTCGCGTACATATTTCTAAGTCAGTCTGACTCGGAGAGCCCGATTGCGCAAATCAGAAAAGAAAAAAAAGGGTCGGAAAATGACCAACCGGCTTGGTACTCTCATCTTTCACTAAATGCGGGAAGGAGCTATCGTATGAGAAGATTAAATCTAATCATTAACAAAATGGATTAAATTTAAAATATTCTGAAAAGGGAAAATAAATCTTGCTACGCAGAAACTCGTGGTCTGTTTCGCTTGAAGATTCCGGCGCATGCGATAAACGGAAAGTGACAAAAAATGATTTTAAAAAATATCAAATGAATGACAGACCTTTTAATAATTTGAAATTCTATAGTGAACATTAAAATGCTTCTTCTGCATCAATAAAAGCAAAAAAAAAATTATTTCCTTTTATTTCTTAATATTTCAATCGTGGTTTTTCTCCGGCACTCTGGAACGACCAAAGGTCGGTCTTGTGGTCATCTTTAAAAGCCATGTATTTGCAACAAGGAAACGCGGTCAGTAAAACACCGGATTTTACTTATTTACACTCAAATGGGAAACGTAACCCGGTATGAAATTCTATCCTAAAATCGCAAAAAATTGAAAAGGTCATGACTATAAAACCACTTTTTTTCCCGCGGAGTTCCACGTGCTTGAGGGTTGGCTCAGTGATGTTCGTCAGCTAGATGCCCTTTACGAGAACAAATAACCTTAATAATTATCTAAAAACAACCTAAATATCAAAGACGTTTGGTTTAAGCGATTAATACAAATGTTTTATAGCATTCTTGGCAGTTGTTGATATACAGATATTTCATTTGCCTATAGTTTACTAGGCTGTCATCGCGCGAAATGAGGTCAAGCACACAGGTCTCAAAATTACAAGCACAGTAATCTGAGATCAGCCAATCATAACACCTGATATATTTTTGGCCTAAGGTTAATTGTCGTTCGTCCAATCAAAGGGGTTGTTGTATTGAGCATTTGAATGCACTCCCGCAAGGTTTCCTTGGCAGAAACAAACGCTTGCTCTGATGTTCAATCAAGCAGAGTATTAAAAACAAGCATTTTCTATTATATTGACTGCTCGGAATTGCTACTTATTTTGACTAGCGACTCGAGGATCTGGTGGTTGAGATATCAAGGTGACCTGGAATTTCTAAAGCAGTGAAATCTTGGATTCTGGCAACGTCGATTGTGACATCAAAAGTACGAGCCTTTACGAACGTGACTTCTTAAGGACGGCATCCCTACGGCAAAAATAGCCTTATTTCAGTATTCGAGTGGTATATCAAGTCAAAAACCATCCTTGTGTCTAGTATAGGGATCAGTATTGCTGTATAATTTTTTGATTTGGATTTATTTACGCTGGAAGAGAAAGTAATCTGAACAGATAATTCGGCACTCATCCACCCTTTGTTTTGCTATCTGGACAAGAAGTAGTAGTGGATTTGTCGTCGACACGAATGAAATCTTTGACAGAAATATTTATCCTGGCTGCACAGATGGACCAAGCTTCAAAAATGTCGGTGAACTGGGATTCATTTTCCAATCGCTACAATTTTAGCCTAGCCACAACAATGGTTTTGAAGTAGGATTTGAACCAAAGATAATATAAAAGCCAAGAAAAGCAGTTTAAAGAGAGAACGCAAAAACCACGAAATACACTCGACTGGTAAGTCCAGAATAGTCTTTTCATGATATTCTCAGCTTAATTCAGACTAGTATTTCATTTAATTTGGGGCGGTTTTTCCTTTTTTATTAAAGCGATAATTTTTTCTGCCATTTTTATGTGCAGCATTTTGAATATTGAAATATTTTTCGGCGCGCGTCTGTTTTTTTTTTTTTTTTTTTTTGACATCTCATGTCATTTTAATCAAACTACGATGATATTCACTTTTTAAACCAAAAATAATCTTCGAAGCAGTAGAAATTCTAAATTCCCACACAGTAGAGTCAATATTGAGTAAATCAAGAGTATTGTTATATTTTTTATTTAGTAATTAAAGTAAAAAGAAAACGCCTTGTAATCGGACGCGGCTCCTGGAGATGAAGAAATAATGAAAAAATCGTTTTATCAATTCATGAGCGTTGCAATCTGTATAAATATTTCTTTTAAACCTTACGCTTTTGTATCATATAAACAGCTGCAATAGGTATTAAGCCGAAGAACGTGGACAAAAGCCAAGAGAAAAACCCGCATAGTGCTTGAGAATCGAAAATTTTAACATCCCATGAATCAATCTATTCTCGAAGGAACTTATATACATTTCAAATTCATTTTTGTGTTGTTGGTTTTTATCGTTTTAATCATGTTTTTCCAGACTTTTTCTTTCATTTGGACTCAACTAATAGTCACCACATATTATCAAAGGAATTCGCAGATCGCTTCTGTTTACTAAACAGTCCCTTTGTGTCCTGCACTTCGTTCTATTAAATTTAAAAACGGGGTTTTCTATTGTTCTTTTGTAAATATAATGACATTTTTAATGACATCAAACAGAGACGCCCTTATGATGAAATACCATTTCCCCATTTTTATTTTCCCATTTTATTTTTTGAGTGAAAAAAAATCAAATTCTTAAAATGCAAGAATTGAAACACTTTTGAATCAATGTATAGAAGGAAAAAAAAACACATATTAAAGTTAGTATTTTCCCCTGAAAATATTAATTAGCTATGTGGTGTAACTTGAAATATCCTTGAGTCTCTTGTAAAAGTCAAATCTCAACTTAGCATGTCATGTTCTCATATCGACTGTTCTTATAATGGTTTCTGTTAGATTATATTATTATTTAGGTATAATGAACTAGTAGGTGTGTTCTAAAATAAGTCTACTCTATTTTAAATGCAAAATACTGCACTTTTGAAAGAGACAGAAATTATTTTTTTTCATTTAGTATATATAATTAATATACTCTTCAATTATTTGTGCTTGGCAGGTTGGAACTGATTCTTGATCTAAATAGCAAAATATATAAAATATGACTGCGAAACACTGCGCTTTAAATAAAAAAGGAAACTGCTTCTTTTCATTACTACAGTATTTCATATTTTACTTAGTAATCTTCACTCGAAAGATTACAACTGAGTTTTTTATCTAAATAGGTAAATATATTTAATATTTAATGCAAAATACTGCATTTTTAAGGGTAAAATTTGAATACCATCATTTCATTTGAGTTTCTGACAGCTACATTTACCTTTCAAATGTATAATTCAAGAAAAGAACAGTTTGTTTTAATTCAATTTAATACATTTCCCTTTTGTGACTGACATGTGACAGGCTCGAGAACTAAAAATGTCTTGGGAGGACCAGTGTTTGAGTTGACATAATTTTATGATTTATTGAAAAAATACTGGTTCTGTCTACAAATTAATTTATTCTGGATTGCTAAAAGCTAAATGTTGATGTATTTAATTGTTAATTCATAGCTAAAGTACAAAAGTTATATGGTTATTATGGTTAAATTTTTTATCCTTTGTTAAGGTAAAAAGCAAGAGCATGACATTATCATGTAGATCTAGACACATGCACAGTGTAATAGAATATCACTAAATTATAACCACAAGGTCAAGCCTTGTATGTTTACTGTATGTGTGTTTTAGAAATGGAAACCTATACAAGCATGTGCATCAATACTCCATTAAGAATCATAATAAAAAGGATAGGTCCTTTGTATTTTTAGTGATAGTGTCAAGTAACTACCAAATAGGACATTCTGATTGGCCGCTGGAAATTTGGTACTGACAGTGATTTTCATAGCATGTAATTATTGCTGTCATACAGGCCTTTTAATGATTTCCAGATTTGAATATGCCATAAAAATTCTATAATGATTCAGAGTTAACATTGTATTTTTTCTATCAACTTTGGTTAATATACCGTGAAATTAAAAGGTTTGAACTTAAAGAATATAATTCATATTTCTGCTCCCAGTTTTTTTTAAAGTAAATTTAGCTACATGTTAATTATTTAGTAAAAAAATGTAATATTTTAAGGGTGGTGTAATTATACGCTAGCAATTTTTTCTATAGTGGATCTCTGTGAATAACTCTTCAAGCATGTTTGAAATTGAAGTGACTTGACTGCAAAAATATTGTTGGTGTAAACAGGCCCTAAACTGTATTGAACATAAAATGTGTTGGTGAACTTAATGTACATTATTTTGAATGGGTTTTAATTGATATCACAAGCTTAGAACTATTATTAGTAAATTGTATATGATATGCTTCAGTGAATGGAATATCCAAGAAAAGATAAAATTGCACAATATTGGACCTCATAATTCAGTTTTCACAGAACATTGACTCATCAGCTAAAATGAATATTCAAAAGTCCTGAAACAAGTAGCAGTCTCCAAGTGTGCAACTACAGGTATTAAAAAGTTTCTGAATCAATCTTTTTGACGTCATTTGAATAGGAACATGCAGTGTACAAGTCTAAACCTTTCTTTGTCAAAGGTATATATATTTTTTATATAATTACGATTAATTTAGTTGATTAATAGTCAAAACGTAAGGAATATGATACGTGTCGAAATACGTAATCAAAGGAAATTGCGCATTAGCCACATATTATACACCATGTAATTTCTATCATTGATTATTTTTTGAAATAATAATTATCAAAAAGTCTCTATTTTATTCTAAATGTCACATCACATTGCAGACCATGCCAGTAAGCATATTATACAGATAGATATTTTTTGAAAAATTACTCCTGCCAAGTAGTACATTAAATAGGATAAGAGATAAAGATGAGAGTATATGGACTGCGTGGCACTAATGAAATAGTTGAAGATATAGAAGTAAGTTATTAGTGTTTGGGAACGAGGTTATTCCAGGCGAAAGCCCTTGGAATTAAATTCAGAAAAATTAATTTCTGACCTCGCTGGGATAAGGATAAGAGATAGATCTATTTATTGATACAAATTTACGGAGCAGTAGTAAAAAGCAGACTGAATTGTGTAAATATTTACAAATACAAAATTATTAAAATTATATACTAAATTTTGAATTAACTAGTAATATTAACATATAGAAGATATGAAAAGTATTAATTGTGTTAAAGTTACTGATCTTCATTCATCACAAATTTTAACCCTTGATTCATTCATCACAGATTATCCGGCATGCTCATTGGTAACAATCTACATCTTGTGCTATTATATTTAGGTGCATACTAAATAGAATTTGAAAAATAATTATTCGTTATGTAATAATTTCACTTGTATTAAAAATACTAAAACGATTATTTACCTAAGGTGAAGTGAATGGGAATATTCATGTGAGTCTTCAAGTGGCAAGATAAAATGAATATTCCTTGATATTCACTTCAACTTCGGCAAATAAATATTAATTATTACTGCATTTACTTAGGTATTTTAGGGAAATCCTGTTTGATGTATATGTATTGAATTTTGCTGCTTTTAGGGTCACAGTCGTCTGGAATCAGCAATATAAACAATTAACCCAGCCCACTATAAACAATGAGTTTAATTATGTTTTAATTGCTGGATAATAAAACTCTTTACTTTGAGATTGTGTACTATCTGAGAGTATTTTGTAATTCTTTATTAATATATGTATATTTATTATATATGTTTTGCTTTCAGAATTTTAAAGGACCAAAGAATAAAAAGTTTGTTTCAAACACATCAATAAATCTCACTGCTTCTCAACCATGTTTGGAGATCACAAAGAGATTGATTAACACAGTCGGAAATCCAGTGGACAGAGATTTAACTTTGGAAGACTACAAAATGGCAAGTAGATACCATGATGTCAAAACCAAGCAGTCCACTGACCACCCGAGGAGACGCCATCCTCTTGGACCAAGATCCAAGACAATGATCGAAGAAACCAGCACTTCTAGGTACCGCAGTCCAGGAAGTGAAGATTCTCCAGGGCTAGGTAGAAGATATGGAAGTGCAAGATACCATAGAAAAAATACGGATCTTAAATCTTCTGATGATACAACAATATCTCCAAGTTACTCTCAGGGGATATCGTCAAGGAAACCAGTTTCCACAAGTGTCAAATACACTAGCTCTGTTGCAACGACTACCAGGCCAGCTATTAACCCATTACATTATGGGCGGAGCTCAAGTTTTTCACATGAAAATACAGCATCGCAGTATTCAGGGTCTAAATCCAGTAATAAAGGCCCTCTGTACCTTGACTTTACACGAAGTGGATTGACTAGTAGAGAGAAAACAGCAACTACTGGGGGAAGGGATAGCCCTGTTCTTTCTAGATTGCAAACTTCATCTTACAAGACAAAGTACCCCTCACCAACTCATGAAGACAGTAAAGTTAAAACTGACAGAACAAGAGCGTACTCCCCTACTTTATACCAAAAAGACAGAGGACAATTAACTCCTTCTCCAGACATCACAAAAGGTAGTTCATCAAGAAGTAGTTCTCTAAGTTCTAGGGGTCCTAGTACCGTCTCCAGCAGGAAGAGCTCAGCAAGTTCTACTGATAGGGACAGAGTAGCATATTTAGGGAGTTCATCTGGACGAACGTCCCCTGATGATACTACATCACAAGATATATCCCTTCTCAGTCAGCACATTACTAGAACGTTCCGTCCTGAAGGCCGTAGAGGCTCGGACGGGGCACTACCAGAGCGACCACCATTCTTGCGGAGTTATTCTCTTCGGAGGTATGTTCAACACCAAGTTCGTGAAAGAAAGAACTCAAGTCCAGTTCAAATGACTTTACACAAACAGGCTAGTTTACCGGTGAAGAAGGATAGCCCTTTGCTTGGAGAAAAAGATGAGGAACGTTCAAGAAAAGGAAGTTGGTCGAGAAAAAAGGCTACTGTCGATTCGTCAGAGAACATTAAAAGGTTGGATTCAAATTCCCCATCTAATAAAGAAAAGAAACTCTCTCTAAGCAGTAGGCTGTCATCTTCCAATGAAAGCAACACAGAAACTCAACAAGCTCCAGTAAAGAGAAAATTTTCTGTACCAAGTAAGTACTTTTCTTCAAGAGACACAATGTCATCTGGGGGAAGCTCTGAGGTTCTTGACGTGACAGAGGTTAGTAGAGCCAGGAAAAAGTATTCCCTCCCAGGGAAGCTTAGCTTTAGAAAGCGAAGCCCCAGTATTGAAAGAACGGCCGCTACACTGAGTAGGTCCGAACCTGGTAGTCCTGAAAGGTATTTTGAAGAAATAAGGCCTGGTAAATCTGGTTCTTTTAGCACAGATTCTGAAAAAACTGTTGGATCGGTAATGAGAAGATTTAAGTTTTGGGATAAAAAGGAAAGACGTTCTCCTCGTTCGAGGTCTATATCACCTGAAGGAAGGGATGCTGAACAAACTGAAAGACTCTTGGGTAAAATAAATGCCAAACCTAGTGAGTTGAGCAAAAAGGACACGGACAAAATAGCAGATTCTGAAATTAAACTTGAAGAAACAAATATTCCACTAAGCAAGAGTGCGGGACCTGAACAAATGGAAAGAAAAACGTCTTTCACAAAAATAGACGTCAGCAAAAAGGTTTCCATACCTAAAGAGGAAACAGAAAATTCGACAGACAAGAAAGGGGATTCGCTTAATCGAGAACAGAGAAAGGCACGGTATAGAAGAGCAGCGGGTGGCTTTTCAAAGTCAATGGACGCAGCTCTAGGAGTTTCTACAACCAGCACTAATGACGAAGAAGAACCATCATCGCCAACAATGGAAAAGTCTGAGAAACTTAGAGAGAGGAGACGACGACGTCAGCTCGAGAGGGAGAAATTCTTTGCCTCAATGGCTGAAGGAGACATAGTTCCCAAGGAATACAGACCAAGAAGGCTCCGGTTAAAGGTGTCACGGAGCATGGATGCTCCAGAAACTGAGAAGCGTCGCTCCCAAACAATCGCTTCTACAGATCATGTAGATATTATAGATTCTATTCTAAAAGAATCGCCACACTTGTCTGAAGAGAATGTGAAGCCGCCGTCAATCAAGGAAATGTTAAGTCGGTACATATCTGAAGATGACTCATCGAAGATTATCCTGAAAGCGCACAAGAAGAAGAAACCGGAGGAACGACCGCACAGTATTTGTGGGGGTGCTCTTTCGCCTGATGAAATGAAAAAGTTTGAAGATATCAATTTTTCTCTCGCAAGGAAGGATTCCTCGGATGAGCCAGGAGCGTTAAAGAGGGTGGATAAAAGGTTTTCTTCTGAGGATGATACTGATGGACGACATGAAAACAGTCAGGGAAGAGATTTACCACTGAATGCCGTTGGACATGAGCAGGAGGTCCAGAAGACGTTACCTAAAGCTGAGAAAGAAGCTGGAATTTTAGAGAGTGAGAAACCTTCGAGGAAACTATCTCACTCTGAGGATTCCACGGACTCACATCTTAAGTCTCTGTTTAGAAGAAGAAAGCATTCCAATGAAGAAGATAAAGGAAAGAAAAAAGACAAAGAACAAGAAAAAGAAAGGATCAAGGAAAAGGAAAGAGAAAAGAAAGAAAAGGAAAAGGAAGAAAAAGAAAGAAAAGAAAGGGATAAACAAAGGCATAAAGAAGAAAAGGAAGAAAAGCTTCGACAGGATAAAGAGAAGCACAAAATGAAGAAGGAAGAAAAAGAGAAGGCAAAGGAAAAGTTAAAGGAAAAAGAAAGAATGAAAGAAGATGAGAAAAAAGTCAAAGAAAATGTCGAAAAGAAAAATAAGGAAACTAAAGAGAAATCAAAAGGAAAGGAAAGAAAAGATAAAGAAAAGAAAGAGAGAAAGCACAAATTAATGGAAGAACAGAGGCAGAAAACAAATCTTAAGTTTCAAGAAATCGCCGAAAGACGACAAAGTATTGAAACAGAAAGAATCCAAGGGCAAGAATTAAACCAGAACGAAGTCGGAGAATCTACTGAAGGTGAACTTCCAAGGGAAGGCTCAGTATCTACGCTACTTGCTCTATTCGCTAAAACAGAAGAAATCGAAAAACCTAGACGCCCTATACAAATTCACAAGGTAAGACCAAGAACTCTAGCCGCTGGGATTGCACCAGAGATCATCAAAGCAGCAAGAGATATGGTGGAAAGAAGAGAGAGGTTCAGAGACCAGTGTAATACTCAAGATGATTCTAATGTTAACACGAGGACGGCCGCGCGCCCTGATAGTATTATTGAAGAAGGGGGTGCTCTTCAAGAAGAAATCAAGGTGGAAGAAAAAGAGAAGAAAAAGGAGTCCAAGAAATGTAAGTTGATCTACTTGAGTGTTTCAGTTATTTTCTTTCTCCCCCCCTTCCGATATCCTCCCTTCATTAAGCCGACATGACTTGTTGCCCGGTCCCATATTTACTGTAAAACAAACCTCAGTTCGAGGACGCCCATCATTGAACGAACAGCAAATTGCTGAGTACCGTTCCCACCCCAACATTTACTGTGAAACAAACCTCAGTTCGAGGACGCCCATCATTGGACGAACAGCAAATTGCTGAGTACCGTTCCCACCCCAACATTTACTGTGAAACAAACCTCAGTTCGAGGACGCCCATCATTGGACGAACAGCAAATTGCTGAGTAGCGTTCCCACCCCAATATTCACGGTAAAACAAACGCCCTTCATTAACTTCTATTCAGCGGTTACCTAACGGGCGCCAGACACTCGAAGGTGTGCGCTTCATAGAAGTAATTCTGTAGTTTGTTTGGGCATATCGTTTTTTCTAGTTAAAACAATGTTGCAATCACTTGATTATGACGCATTTATTTACTAGAAATACTGTAAAAAACACATTACAGTCGCATCAAGTACACGCGCGGAATTGTCGTCACGACAAAGTAGGTTTTGTTCGACTGCGTCAAGCGAAGTGTTTCCATGATATTGCTGGGGACGCGACTATGGAATGTTATGGAATAGCATTGCTTACGTCCTACTTTGTCATAACCGTCAAATAACTTCAAATCATAGTTCTACGAATAAAAACTATCTAATACATATAACAAAAACACTAAGAAAAAAAAAAGTATTACCACACTTATTGTCATAGTAACCGTTAAATAACATAATACCTATCTACAAGTAAGTCCTACCTAATAGAAATAACAAAACACTAAGAAGAAAAAAAGTATTACTACATGCAGTATCATTTAAGAAGTACCTAATAGAAATAACAAAACACTATGGGAAAAACGTATTACCACATGTATTGTCATAGTAACCGTTAAATAACATAATACCTATCTACAAGTAAGTCCTACCTAATAGAAATAACAAAACACTAAGAAGAAAAAAAAAGTATTACTACATGCAGTATCATTTAAGAAGTACCTAATAGAAATAACAAAACACTATGGGAAAAACGTATTACCACATGTATTGTCATAGTAACCGTTAAATAACATAATACCTATCTACAAGTAAGTCCTACCTAATAGAAATAACAAAACACTAAGAAAGAAAAAAAGTATTACTACATGCAGTATCATTTAAGAAGTACCTAATAGAAATAACAAAACACTATGGGAAAAACGTATTACCACATGTATTGTCATAGTAACCGTTAAATAACATAATACCTATCTACAAGTAAGTCCTATCTAATACAAATAACAAAACACTAAGAAAAAAAAAAGTATTACTACATGCAGTATCATTTAAGAAGTACCTAATAGAAATAACAAAACACTAAGAAAAAAAAAAGTATTACTACATGCAGTATCATTTAAGAAGTACCTAATAGAAATAACAAAACACTAAGAAAAAAAAAAGTATTACTACATGCAGTATCATTTAAGAAGTACCTAATACAAATAACAAAAACACTAAGGAAAAAAGACGTATTACCACATGCATTATCATTTAAGAAGTACCTAATACAAATAACAAAAACACTAAGGAAAAAAGACGTATTACCACATGCATTATCATTTAAGAAGTACCTAATACAAATAACAAAACACTATGGGAAAAACGTATTACTACATGTATTGTCATAGTAACCGTTAAATAACATAATATCTATCTACAAATAAGTCCTATCTAATACAAATAACAAAACACTAAGAAAAAAGACGTATTACCACATGCATTATCATTTAAGAAGTACCTAATACAAATAACAAAACACTATGGGAAAAACGTATTACTACATGTATTGTCATAGTAACCGTTAAATAACATAATATCTATCTACAAATAAGTCCTATCTAATACAAATAACAAAACACTAAGAAAAAAGACGTATTACCACATGCATTATCATTTAAGAAGTACCTAATACAAATAACAAAAACACTAAGGAAAAAAGACGTATTACCACATGCATTATCATTTAAGAAGTACCTAATACAAATAACAAAAACACTAAGGAAAAAAGACGTATTACCACATGCATTATCATTTAAGAAGTACCTAATACAAATAACAAAACACTATGGGAAAAACGTATTACTACATGTATTGTCATAGTAACCGTTAAATAACATAATATCTATCTACAAATAAGTCCTATCTAATACAAATAACAAAACACTAAGAAAAAAGACGTATTACCACATGCATTATCATTTAAGAAGTACCTAATACAAATAACAAAACACTATGGGAAAAACGTATTACCATATGTATTGTCATAGTAACCGTTAAATAACATAATACCTATCTACAATTAAGTCCTTCCTAATACAAATAACAAAACACTAAGAAAAAAGACGTATTACCACATGCATTATCATTTTATCTAAAGATATGGTTTCGTATGCTGACATGCGTTACTTATATCATCACTTGAAACGCTGAATTACGTTTGACTCACTTCAGATAATTTGTCGTAATCTGCTGTGTCTAAAGGTTATAATGAAATTAATGGACTCATGGATATTAACGTAAAACAACCATGTAAATGGACCAGCAGATCGCTATCTGTCCCGTCTTTGTTTGGCTGTGAAAATCATAACACGACTAAGAATAACATCCAACACCATTAGAACCTGACTCACAGAAACGATGAGGAACAATCTTCCTCATATAGGGTTGCAAAGTCAATAAGGAAACTCCACTAAGGGAGTTTACTCAAGGCTATAGGCTTTTCTTCGGATTTCATATCGGATTTCTTTAAAATGTTGATTATTTAGATTGCAAATATTTGGCGATAAGTCGATAGGCTGTCGAATAACATTAGGTCAGTCTCAAACGTACTTTCACACGATGGTGGAAATAATTGAATGTTTAGTGAAGAATTCCGGTTATTGCGCTTGTCGAGAAACCTGTCGTAAAGCTATTTCGAGGGACTTAGGAATTGTTCAAACGTAGTTGTTTTGTGGGTTTCGAAGATCAACGAATCGTCACTCACTCACTTTCACCTGACAATCCCTTCATAATCACGTACTGTACGTATACATAGATCTGTCACAATTGATGCTTCAAAACTGTAACGATTTTAATATAAACCAGCTTTGTAAAGATTGTGTCTTCAGAAGATTCAGAAGAAAAGTGTCTGTAGTTATCACGGTTTTAATTCTAAACTTTTTTTTCCTTGACGTGACTATAAGTGTTGTTTTAATCACCAAGTTGCAATGTCTTCATCAGCGCACAAGTTAAAGAAGCCAAGGAAAGTCTCCTCTAGTGTTCGTCCGTTTGGAATGATGAAGACAAAATCGGAGTCAAACTTGAACCATCCTTTTGAATTCATTCATGTGGACATCGACCTTGACAAGGAAGAATCAGAAAAACCGGAAGAAAAGGCAAAAGAAAGCAAGTTTATAGAATTAACTCCAGTCCCCAAGAGAACTATTCCATCAGTGTTGATTCAAGCCATAAAAGACCATCAAAAAGGTGGTGACACGAAAAAAGAGAAGGAGAAACCGATTGCTTTGGACGACGGGCTAGAGGATTTCTTCAATGATTCAAGAAACAAAGTCGAAAGGAAGGATAGTGCTTCGTGTCCTAAAGTGGATCTGACAACCGCGGATTTCGATGCCATCTCACTCCAATCCACTTCGTAAGTAATAAATCGTAATGTATATATTGAAATGAAATGAATTTTATTTGAAATATGTTGATAATGATATGTGTTATGGACCTGTTTTGTTACTCACTCTTATTCATGAAATAGTAATTCTTTTCTTAATTTTGCTGTAAGCGCCTTTGAACTTACGGATATCGACGCTATATATTTTGGTTACCAGCCTCTGTTGTTTTGACACCTTAGTGAAATTTCACTTTTTCGACGCGCAATCTTGAAAAAAAGTTATGTATAGTTTATTCATTTATTTATTTATTTCATCGAGTACAATTTTAGGTGTATTTAATACCTTCTAAATGAATTTTGTAGAAATGGTACCCACTTTAGAAAAGTATTTTAATGTGACCTTTCGCAACAACGTTTTGCCTCTAAAGATATTTTTTGGACTTAAATATTTAGTACTTAAACCAAGAAAAAAATATATTTTCTCGTTTAATGCGTGATGAAAACCTTGGATTAATTATTGATTAATCGGAATTAAAACCATAAACAAGAAATACGGTGATTATAATCGTGGTATTATGTGTTGGTCAAATTAAGGGTTAATGTATTTATGTGGACAGTGGCATGCTATAATGATACTCAGCAGGCTGAAAGCAATGCTATTGTCTTGTACAACTGTTATGACATGAATTAATAATTGTTCTGCTACATTTTTTTATAACTATGTCCTTTAAATTCTAGCCGCTCTCCTCATCTCTCTCTCCCCTCTTTCTAGACATGAATTAATGCGGATTGTTCTGTTACATGTTTTTATAACTATGGCCTTAATTTATAACTCCTTCTCTTATATTTCTCATTCTCTCTCTCTCTCTCTCTCTCTCTCTCTCTCTCTCTCTCTCTCTCTCTCTCTCTCTCTCTCTCAAAGACATTCAAAACCCTCAGTAAGAAGATCATTTCGAAATTTATAATTAATAGATGACTTAAGGTAGAAACATATTCCTCCTCCTCTCTCTCTACTATTTCTTTTTTGCATTCCGTTTTTTTCCAGTATTCCTTTCTCTCTTTCTTTCTCTCCAACTCGTTTTCTTTCTTTCTCCTTCTGCTTCCCTTCTTTGTTTCCAGGTTCCTCCATCCTTTCTCTCTCTATCTTTCTTTCGTTCTTTCTAATTGATGTGAGACTGAAGTACAGGAGCGTTGTAAAACGATTTTCCCCTTCATATTTAACAGTCTCTTTTTGTGTTCCTTAGAATATCATAATATATCAATATTATACATTAATATTTTTCCCTACTCACAGGCAGCCCAAACAAGGTTCCTGTGTATGGTTTATAAGGGAATGCATGGGAGTTATGATGAAGATATAACAAATTAAAAATGTTTCACTCAATATCTTGCTTCGAAACTTGCGGCAGTCTTTGCTTTTCCGCGCACTACCATCAAATGCCATTTCTGGGCCTTAGATGTAAAATCAATAAGCCATTCCGAGCTACTATCAGAAACTGTGTCCAGTTAGCATTGCAATGCATTGTGGGAATCTTAAGGGGAAGAGAGATAGACGCCATCTTGAAAATGTCCCCTAAACAGCTCCATAATGTACTCCAATGCCAACTCGACCCAGTTTTCCCTAAACCTTTTAACTAATAGCAGACTAGCATGTATGACTGAAAGTCGAAGGGATGAGGAAAAAATAGATTCTAATCCTTGTGATTTCGTTCCAGACACTAATGTAATAATGAATTATTGATTACTTAATTTTCCAGACAACTTAAATCAGCTGGTGAAAATAAAATTCACCTGAAACCCAACAGACGCCATGCGACGAAGAGTAACCCAATCAAGGCTTTACAGGAGAGAACAGATCTCAGAACCGATACTGAGGTATGTGATCTTTAAACCCCGTTATTATAGAAACCTCACTAAGACCAAAGAAAGGTGTTTCGAGTTAGATCATATGCGGTGGAAAACTCGCGGATGGAATGTGCTGTGCCGTGACCGTGACATTGGTTCATCTGAAACCTTACACGACCACATGAAATCCACTGTAATGGGTGCATCTATTTGAATGAGTATTCCATGAGAAAAGACGTGACCCAGGGGCGGATCCAGGAATTGTAGAAAGGGGTTACTATTACAATTTTTTGGCCAGAAATTCGAGAAAAAGATGGGTGACTTTTACTTACGATATATGAGATATTTGAGCAAAAGAGGGGTGACTGTTACTAACGATATACTGAGATATTTGAGCAAAAGGGGGGTGACTGTTACTAACGATATACTGAGATATTAAAGCAAAAGGGGGGTGACTGTTACTAACGATATACTGAGATATTTGAGCAAAAGGGGGGTGACTGTTACTAACGATATACTGAGATATTTGAGCAAAAGGGGGGTGACTGTTACTAACGATATACTGAGATATTAAAGCAAAAGGGGGGTGACTGTTACTAACGATATACTGAGATATTTGAGCAAAAAATGTTTACCACCCCTGGATACGCCCCTGGATCCAGTGTTACACACTCACGCATTTGGCGAGATGTTTAATCGTATACTTCTATTGCATTACTGTAATTAGAATCCTAATTTGTTTTGTACTTCTGAAAGCCGCCACGAACGCCAAAAATCGAAAAGAAGCAAATCACAAGTGAGCATCCTGTCATCAAAAGGAAGAAGAAGAAGTATAAAGATCCTGACAATCTGTGTACGTTTGATTCTCCCTGATATAAGGCCGTATTTTATCCTTCAACCTTCAAACTGTATAGAAACCCTGAACCAACCTCTGGGCTGATCTAAGTCAGGGCATGGATAACTCACAGATTGAACCCTGAAACAACCTCTGGGCTGATCTAAGTCAGGGCACGGCTAACTCACAGATCAAACCCTGAAACAACCTCTGGGCTGATCTAAGTCAGGGCAGGTCTAACTCACAGATCTAACCATGAAACAACTTTCTGGAATGATCAAGTCAGGACACGGCTAACTCACAGATCGAACCCTGAAACAACCTCTGGGCTGATCTATGTCAGGGCATGGCTAACTCACAGATCTAACCATGAAACACCCTCTGGGTTGATCTCAGTCAGGGCACGGCTAACTTACAGATCGAACGCTTAAATATTCTCTGCATGGGTTGATCTAATTTGGAGCAATCGAAGAAACTAATAAATTAGACAGTAGTAATATGATATCGGTCCTCCGACCACCGTTCCTTCTCGTTGTCTGGGTTACGTAATTTTGAAAAAGTAGGGATAGCATACGACTTCTATGACGCATGATTCGTTTTTTTTTCTCTGCTTCTAGGGCGTCGCCATACTATCAACTTAGCAGAATCTGCTATTGCGGGTCTAGCCAGCACAGAAGACTTCACAAAAGTAACATTAAGGAAAACAGCCGGCCCAGAGAAGGCCAAGGAACAGGATGATTACCGAGGGACAAAGCCAGTCATGTTATTACATATCAAAGGTAACATTAATGTGCGATATGGACCGGTAGGTCACTTGATCAGTTATCGCTCAAGTGGATACTCTCGGGGAAACATGTCGTTTCTGATTGAAAATTGATAGTGCCAGACATTTTAGCTAATTATGTATTTAAAAAATATAGAGGTTGCGCAATTAAGTTGGGCTTAGACGTGGCGTTCGTTTTGTTATTAATTTGAGAGGGCAAAAAGATGCGCAACTACCGGACATGGTACGACGTGCCGTTTCATTGAAATTGTTTCCCATCGTCTTCGAGTAATCCATCCATTCATAGTACGGTTACGTTACGGCTACAAAAACGTTGTATCGCTTCCCACTCACACGAAAACATTTTTATGTACTTAACGTCTTTAGAAATTGTTCTCGTGTGGTTTATTTGTATATAGGTCGTCGCAACATGCAAAGTCGTCTAGTGGACCCGTGTCAGAAATCCTTGAACTCTGGTGATTGCTTCGTTCTGGTTACCAAGGAAGAGCTATTTGCTTGGGTAGGAAAAGAAGCAAACGCTATCGAGAGAGCAAAGGTAACGCAATGAGATTTATAACAGAAATCACAGAAACCCTCTAATAAGAAGTAATGTGACAATCATCACGCGACACACATTATCCGGGATCGGTTTTCGTATGAGTTGGATGTGTACGGTAATGTCTTACAGCACGCACACGGAACGACACCCCTTAACAATGAAATGACTTCCTTTGTCTACTGTAGGCGTGGCTACGAACTTGCCACAGCGTGATTTTCATATGAGTGGGAAAATATAGGGTATGTTTGTAGCCATACTGCAGCCGTACCGTATCTTGCTGTAGTTGAACCACGTGTTGTGATTGGCTAAATTACTAAAAGACAATAGGAAGCCATTTCAACGTTACGGCATGTCGTACCGTGTACGTGTTGTAAGTCAGCACCCTACGTTTTCCAGTCATAAAATCCGCCCAATGGTGGGTTAGTATTTGAAAAATACTTACGAGACCAGTTATGCTAATAAGGTCAATCAGGAACGATCAATTAAATACTCAGATTAAAAATGAGATTTTTTTATTATTTTTATTTTTGTTGCAGGTGACAGAGATAGCATCTCGTATATTTACTAAACGAGAGTTGGACTGTAAAGCACGCGATATCACCTTTGTCGAGGAAAGAGAAAGAGACCCTGAAAAGCTAAGGGGAGCTAAGAAGTTCTTTAAAATTCTCAATGGGAATGTGGAAGAAGAAATCAGAGGTAAGGATAGACTGACTACCGCTAGAAGTTCAAAAGGTGCACTCGCTTTTTCATATTATGGGTAGCAAAACCTCTCCCTCTCCCTCTCCCTCTCCCTCTCCCTCTCCCTCTCCCTCTCCCTCTCCCTCTCCTGCCTCTTCTTCCTCCTCTTCCTCCTTCTTCTCATTCTCCTTCTCCTTCTTCTCCTTCCACTATGTATCCTCTTCTTCTTCATTTACTACTTTATATTTCTTTCCATGAAGTTTGCACACATTTCTCAGAAGTTTCATGGATATTAAAACAATTCAATGTCTCTCCACAGGTGCCGATGCTATTCCCAGTGACGAGGATTACGAGAAAGGAATTACCAAGACAAATATGGTGTACAAAGTCCATTGGACAGAACCCCCTTCCTTGTCTCCAGTCGAATCCATGTGTGGACATCTGCCACAAGTATCGGTATTAGACACTAAAGAGGTATGTATGAAATGCATGGTGTTAAGCAGCTATTGGTATGTATTATATGGCAATGTAATTTCACGCGCTATGATTGGTCATTTGCGGTCCATAACTTACGGTACGGATCTCGCACTCGGTTAATAAGAGCTATGTATTGGAATCAATTAGTTGAATAAATATTATCTCATTATCAGCCTTCAATAAGGGAAAACACTGCTCGTCATTGACCAGAGAGAATAGACCTTATTCGTGGTGTGACAATGTTTTCCCAATTCAGCGTGACAAACCTCTGGGGGAATGAAGAACTATTGTTTTGAAACTCGTTGGGATATCATCGTTATTCCATTTGACATTTCATTGTTTTCAATTAATACATCAATATTTACACTTTTACCTGCAAGTAGCTTAAAGCTATTCAAGGCATATACTTTGGGATATTCATGAATTTTTCAAAGAGTAAAAACAAAAGAACATGAATCCTCTTGAGGTTCGTCACGCTGAATTGGAAAACATTGTCACACCACGAATAAGGTCTATTCTATTGCTTGATGTCAAACAGCTCATTGAATCGCATGAATCTCATTACCAGCCTCCATTAGCCTATATTTCCTATATTTGTATAGTTTTCATCCTCAAGTTAAAATGATGTTAATATTTTGTTGCTCTCGTAACTTAGGTGTTGATATTTGACTTCGGGTCAGAGCTGTACGTTTGGAATGGTCAACAATCACTGTCCGGACAGCGTAAGATAGCATTCGCATTAGGCAAACGCCTCTTCGAGTCACCATTTGAACCTCCGGGAATCTACAACCCCCTGTACCCCTACGGTAAAGGCCAAGATACCACGCCTGGGACTGACGATAACAAACCCGCCCCTGCCCGACCCCAATGGGCCTTATTTGCTCGACTGCACGAGAAAGCTGAGACCATTCTTTTCCGAGAGAAGTTCCTTGATTGGCCTGATCCTACGAAGATCATTAAAATGAAGGGTCATCCGAGCAGTGGAGAACTAATTATTAAGGTAATGATCGGATACTAGGGTAATACCTCACGTAGGGGTGCCAATAGGGTGTAGCCAATACGAGAATATTAGTAATAAGCTCAAAACACTTTTGTTCCCAGGAGAAGCATGCGAGGCTCGGCTTCATACCCTAACAGGATATATTCTTAATTTTTTTTTTTTTTACTTATTGAGGCGCGCTTCTGATTGGTCAAAAACAGCGCTTCTTCTTAAAGAAGAGCACGGTGCTCATGTTTTTTGCAAATCTTTGCGCTTTGGGCGTAGTTTCGATTAGTACTACATGAATTAGTAAGGGTAGTTTCCTGCTCGCTGTACTAATGAATGAAGTACGGAAAATATGCTAGCGCACCTCTTTGTGCTTTCGTAAATTCCTGCGTGCTGTATTAATGAATGAAGCAGCAAATATATAACTGAATTCTTCGTTACTTTGTTCCCTACAGAAATACACCCCAGCAGAACTAAAACCGTGTGATCCAAAAATCATGGTCGCCTCGCCCGAACTAGTCAAAGGAGAGACGTTCGAAGGGGTGAACGTTGGTCGAGGTCACGGTATTCCAACACGGTGGACTGGCGACTATTATAAGGAAGGGAACCTGTGTACGACTGTTGGGATCACTGTGTGGCATATCAATGAATATAGACATTACGAGCTTCCTGAAGCTAACGTTGGACATTTCCACTCCGGTAAGGGTATAGAGCATGTGTATGTTACGTCATGAGCACCATCTTGGTTGACGATAACAAAACACTCCTCATTACCTTCTCTTGTTAGATAATGCAACATGGCGGTTGTTTCATTGCCATTCATATCTCAAGTGATTTTGAGTCAAGTGGTTGTACACACTACATGTAGATAGGTGGAAGTATTTAATGTTTATAAAATTGCCATTGTGATGTTAATGTGCCAACCATTTTAACAGCTGATCTGACAAAATGTAAGCCAATCAGAATTTAATAATTTTGCAAAAGTGAAGTGCCACTTTCCCTCTTGAAACTATGGATTTCCAGGCTACCAAATGAAGTAGAAAAAATGTTTCTCATAAGAGGTTTATAACAGTGACACAATAGCTAATGAGTTTTATCTCATATATTTGTTGCAATCGCGGACAAGTTTTTCAAAACCCGATGCTCCTAGTGTGATCAGGCTTCCTCCGGTAAATAACGGCGTTCTCATATTTTTCAATGCCAGGTGAAGGCTATGTTATCCGTTGGGCGTATTACATACTGAACGATCGTATAGCGACAGATCGCAAGTCCCGGTGTCGATCTACAATAACTGGTCGCGTACGCACTGCGTACTTCTTCTGGCAGGGGAACGATTGTACAGTGAACGAGAAGGGTGCTGCCGCTGTCATGGCTGTCGAACTTGACCAAGAGAGAGGACCTCAGGTATGCTGTGTGTCGGTTCATGAATGTGTCATTTGCGTTGCAAGAGCATGAGGATGGGGTGGGGCGAGTGAGCGTTTTTTAGCGTGAAAGTTGCCACGAATTCCATATGAACCATTAGTCGTAGAGAGTTTTTCTGTTATAGGACAAAAGCGTGAGATTTAATATTGCACGTTCAAGCAGATATTTTAGTCCTTTTCCTTGATGAGCGAGTATTATTTTAAAGCGTTGTTCAAGGAAACCTCGTTGGCAAGTATTCGGGGGAACTTTAGTATAAAAGGAAAAAGCATAAGTTTTATCCTGTTTTCTCTGTTAGGTAAGAGTCGTGCAAGGCAAGGAACCACCAACTTTTTTGAACTTGTTCAAAGGATCCATGATAATACACTGGGGAAAGTAAGTATCTTACCACTTTCTATTTTTCTCTTGACCCACGATTTTAAAGAACAGGCTCTGCAAATACTTTATTCCAGTGTTCGCTGCTGCCTTTCAAGATGGCGCAGGGAACTGTGAAGGGGACTATTGTCCAAGGTATTAAGAGTTAGGTAGACGGATGCCAAAATCTCAGACGTCTGGAACAGAGAGTTTGCACCATCACGTGCCAGCGTCTATAATACAGCTTGGGCTGCCTGTGGAAAGATGGCAGAACAATAAATCCCTTTATTCCCGGGAATTGAATTATTTCTCATGTAAAACGATTGCATTGTTCCTACCTTCTAACATGGCTGCCGTCACGTGGTGGTGCAAAAACTCTATCGACGTGCTTGCATATTCATGTAAATATTAGTAAGAACTATTGTAGCTGCGTTCGTGCATTGTGTCTGGCACTTGTGTTTGGACAGAGTACAATACCAATACCTGTCAACAACATTACCTACAGTACCCTACAATACCATAGAGAACTATTTCATATAGTATACCTTGAACAACCATCATCAACTTTACTTGTCGTACCTTACTTCATCTTCTATCATCGTTGATAACTGTATCATATACTATACCTTACAGCAAAGTATACTTTCACCTTGAATAACCATCATCAACATTACCTACCAAACACTACTCCATCTACTATCATCATCAATAACTGTATCATATACTCTACCATACAGCATGGTATACTTTCACCTTGGGTAACCATCATCAACATTACCTGCTGTACACTACTCCATCTACTATCATCGTCAATAACTGTATCATATACTATACCATACAGCATGGTATACCTTCACCTAGAGTAACACTCATCAACATTAACTGCTATAACTTCTATTTTAACAATTTTTTAACTAACGTGAACTAAACGAAAACAAAATATTGACTCTCGAATCTCGTTTAAACCAAAGTGGTAACGGAAGGTTGCAGCTCGTGCACCCCAGAGGATCCTTTCGCTTAAATACGTAAATGCTGAATTATATAAAGACAGTTAAAACGAACAAAAACAGAAACAGACAAGTGTAATAAGAATGATTAATCCACAAAGCAGGTCTTCTATAGCTTGTGAAAAAGGCATGCTCCTTGTACAGGGCGCAGTTCTACAAAGGTTTGATAGCGCTATTCAACGGATAAATCTTATAGACTGGATAAGGATTCCATCCGTCGGATAGTGGAATCCACCCTTCATTCGAGTAATTTGGAAACTTTAAAGCACCGATTTCTATAAGACTATAAAGTCAGAGATTTTAAACGTAATGTGACGCATGTGATATGATTGTATCTTCATAACAGTGTGGCCAAGTGCTGGTTCGACATGGAGAAGTAAGTCCATTACGAGTGTTATTGTCCAATATTCAGAGGGGTGGAGTAGGGTAAAATTTATTTTGTTGTTTTAAGAAAGCAATAAATATTTAAAATAATATGGCGTTCCAATGTTAA
This sequence comes from Actinia equina, assembly GCA_011057435.1. Lineage (NCBI taxonomy): Eukaryota > Metazoa > Cnidaria > Anthozoa > Actiniaria > Actiniidae > Actinia > Actinia equina. Next base: position 747,038 of record WHPX01000154.1, read on the forward strand.
AATTCGTGAATTAAATATTAAAAGACGACTAATAAAGTTCATCAAAATTTATTCAATAAATAAATAAATAAACACTAATAGAAAAAAGACGCGATAAAATATTGGTCGGAATCTAAAATTCGGCAAAAATTCAAAATAATAACATCATATTGTCTATGACATCATGCGATGTAACCATACACGTCATGTAGCTCATTACGTGAAATCAATTATCGTACGTTCTAATGCTTTGTAATTTATCTCACGTACTTTCCATACGTACGTATCAAGAATTTGCCTTACGTATATACTTCATACACGAAAATTGGTTCAAACATATATATCTTATTCGCTCAAGGAAAGACTCAACAATTTGTTGAAGAAATTGTTTATTTATTTTGTTGGCCATTACTCTGACTTCAACTTCCCCCTGCTTACCTACTTAACATTCAGTTGCACATCTAGTGGAAGAGTGTGTAAGTGTGTGTTTAGGGGCGGGGTTGGTGGGGGGGGGTTAAGAGGTACCGCACAGTGTTTTTATATTGCTTAAGTTCAGCTTCTACCCCCGTCCTAAATTTTACATACGCCCTAAAAAGGCTAAATCAGTTTTCGAGAAAAATTTGCTTGACGAAACACAATTCATATATTAATGATTTTCCAAACAACAAAAAAACCTTAATACTTAAGAAAGAATTTCTTGTTTAACAAGTTGAAATATTCATTGTTACACTTAGGAAGAGTCATATATCTGATACTATGGAACGTCTTACTGGTAAGTGAACTCGTGTTTTGGTCAATAGACTTCTTTCCTTTAACTAATTATTAGGGCGCAACTACAAGACTCTAATCCCCTGGAGATGTAAACTCCCGCCATGTCATCATCAACCCATAGACGGTTGTTTCGTTATTTACATCCCCAGGGATTTTGATTCATGTGGTTGCACACCAATAATTAGTACAAGCGATTCCTAACCTGGAAATGAAAACAAAAGAATACACTTCTTGAGAGTTGATATTTTTTTATCTTCATATTTTTCATTGATTACAACCCCTAGGTTGGTATTTTGGAGTGAACTTGATAGACGCTTAGAGAATGGGTGTACTATTTTTGGACTTTTTTTGTCTTTTCAGATACTTCAACCATCCGTCTTTACTGCTTACGTAATGAGGAGCCTCATGAGGGATGCCTGGTACAAATCAAACCAGCGTAAGTAAAATAAATATATCTGTCTATATCATATATCTATATGAACATTACATGCATCTCTTGCGTCCACAGGCGTCTTTGCCTTGAGCACCAGCCTGTTGTGCAATAACATTAAAATAACAGAGGAGAAAGGACTGCCTTTAGAAATGAATTTTATTTACTTTTTTTATTTTGCCCATTTCAGACCACGTGTCACTCTCTTGAAAATACGATTCTTTGTTTGAGTTGAATCCATATTCATGTGTCTTATGTGCAACCGTTAAACAAAGAAATAATATTTAAGGGAATAACACATGGTCTGAAATGGGAAAACAGTGGAATATGTCTATGTTAATGACATCAGCCATCACGGTGTCTATGACTTCAAATTTGCACCCCAAGAATACGCATTCGCCAGACCTTTTGTATCAATGTACTTATCACGTGATATATATATTATTGACAGGTGCTCATCTCTACGGTCACGTGGTTGTTTTGTACTTCTGGTATGCCGTGAAGGTCAAATGTATGTGTGGTATGGTTCGAAGTCTTTGGAGGGAATGAGAAAGAATGTGTTAGCTGCTGCTAAATATATACAAGAAAAGTAAGTCTATTTCTAACCTTCAATAATCTTTAAGTTCCTCTTATTCTTATTTCTAACATTCAATAATCTTTAAGTTCCTCTTATTCTTATTTCTAACCTTCAATTATCTTTAAGTTCCTCTTATTCTTATTTCTAACCTTCAATAATCTTTAAGTTCCTCTTATCCTTATTTCTAACCTTCAATATTCTTTAAGTTCCTCTTATTCTTATTTTTAACCTTCAATATTCTTTAAGTTCCTCTTATTCTTTTCCATCCTTCACCATAATTATTGTTGTTTTTTGTTCGGCCTTTTTTTCCCCTTCCTCTCCTTTCGTTTACATTCTCTTCATCTTCTTTGCCATCTTTTCATTCCTTTCTTTTCTGTTCATTTCTTTTTCATTTCCCTCTCTTTCCTTCATATTTTCTTTGTCCTTCTTTTTTCATTCCGTCCCTTTGTTTCCCTCTCTCTTCTTTCATTTCGCTTTTTCCATTTTATTGATTATTATTTCGGTCCATCCGGCTTCCCAATCCTCTTTTATTTTCTAACCCACTGGCCTCAGTTTACTTTCCAACTTAATTTCGTTATGGTTTTTTTAATTAATTTCGCCACGCAGGCTACTTTATTGCAAACATTGACGCGTGAAATTCCTTCCTAAGCCCTCCATTGTCTTTGCCCATCCTTATTCCAGAAAACCAGTCGAGTGCAACGTAGAGAATGTGTTGGCCATCAGCATCAAGGAAGTGGAGGAAGCCCATGAACCAGATTCGTTCTTTAAAGCTCTGGGAGGAAAGAAATACTACGCAAGTTTAGTCAACGGTAGGTGGCCAGAAATAGACCCAGTTACTCATGAATGTGGGTTGGCATTGTTCGAGCTTATCTTTTCTACGCATGCGCTTAGTGAGTAGTAGTAGTAGTAGTGTTTAGTCACTCGAATGTTTTGATGGGAAATTATCAACAACAAAAAACGAGATTTCACTTCTTCAATCCCTTTTGAAACAAAGTCCGTAACTCCTTTTTCATTACGTTTTTTTTTTTTTTTGGACGTGCTATATATTTTATGCATGTGACTTAAAGTCCCGGTCGGGCTCTCCCAATTTGGTAGATATTCACCTTCGTTTTCTAATGATCCTACTATTTTATTTATGTATGTAAATTTGTAAAAAAAACTGTTGGTTCTATTAATTAATCAATAATAAATTACTAGATCTAACAATTTTTATTCAAAACTTCTATTTCGCGGTTTCAACAAGCAGAAACCTTTAACACCAAATCCAAATTTCTTTTCATCGTGAACGCGAAAGTCTTTACTCAATGAGTGATGTCCCATTCATGAATTCAATAAGCCTGAAGCGAGATGACCTTTTCCCCCGACTCTATACCATAATAGTTTTTAAAATCCTTTCATATTAAAATTTTTGATTCCTTAGAACAATAGTCATAATTAAAGAACAAAAGCAGTATGAACAGGATTATGGTCTAGAGACGGGGGTGAAACGTCATCTCGATTCAGGCTTATTGTGGATAATATCTTGAATTACTAGTGGTATGTTTAACAAACTGTTACATATTCTTTTATGAACAGACCCATCATCTCATCAGTATACTCCCAGACTTTTCGAGCTCAGTAGTGCTACAGGAAAATTCCTCTTCAGTGAAGTGTTATGTCCCTCTAGGGTTGAGGGCAAGGTTTGTCAATTCCCATTTTTACAGGAGGATCTGTATGGAGCTAAACAGCCTGGTAAGATTATAGTGCTTTGTTAACCAATCACGATGTAGAATAAAAACGGGAGCCAATCAGGAAAGAGTAGAACCAGTAGCATTTCGACATCAGTCAAGCACAATGTTCTTGTTCCTGATTGGCTTAAGATGGAATGCGCTATATTATAAGTGGTTGACATTGTTCTTCTGCGGGTATTCGGGTTATTTCCCCTCACAAGTATGTAAGTTGAGGCTTATGTGTTTAGAATATTTAATGTAGTGCTAGTGAATGTGGAATGTGGAGTGCTTACATACTTAAATATAAGCCTCTGACTTGGGAGACTTTGCAAACTCTCCATATGGTGACGTAAAATACAGATTTCTTTCTTTCTTTTATTTCTTTAAGCGCTGTTCTTGTTGGATTTCCATTTTGAATTATACGTTTGGGAGGGTTGGATACCTGAAAATGATGTTGATTGTCTGACGGGTACGGGAAAACAACGCTGGGATAATGATAGAAGATTGGCCATGGAAACAGCACTTAAGTATGCTGAAGGTATGATACATTCTTAGATTAGTGCGTTTACATGAAGTTAGGGTTGTCCTAACATGGCAATCCCCTTGTCCCCTTGGCGCACTATTTGGGTCACATCTTCCTTCGCTGCGTCCTTTCACCTTTCAGTTTTGGCGTAATGTTGTCCAATTTCAGACCACATGTCATTCTCTTGCGAATAAAAGTCTTTGTTTAAGTTGCAATCATATTCATGTGTCTTATGCGCAACTGTTATACAAAGAAATAACGCTTTAGGGAATGACACGAGGCCTGAAAGGTAGAGGTATTTGTTCGTCTGCCCGTAGACATTTCCTGGGTTCAATAAACATGATGCGATCTGGTCTAGCTTCTGTTCAAACAGCACAATGTAAGGTATGGTGAATAAGAGAGGTTGGTACCCAAGTTAGACCACAATGCACCATGTTCGCTTGCCGTGACCGTGATTAGATAAACAATATCTAATAGGGCGCTGTAATTGGTCCAAAAAATGTCGTACATTGACATTGACCGTACCGTAAGCGTTTAAGTCACACGAAACCTACGCTAAGCATTCCTTCACCTGTGGTGAACAACTAACATTGAAATCCACGTGGTTTTGTATTTTCAGAGGTTGGTAAACGCGTATTATCGCATCGAGTATATGTGGTATATGCTGGCGTAGAACCTATGTCTTTCAAGGTAGCTTTCCCTTACTGGAACGAGAAAGCATACATCACTTCGAGTCAAAAAGAGGTAAGACCGTACATACACAATACATATACACTTGTTCACTTGTTCTGTCTTTCTTTTCTTCTTACATAGGTTCGCGAAAATTTTGCCGCATCAATTTATAAGAAAATACTGTAAATTTGGCCCTGGAACCAGTGCTATATAACAACGGATTCCTCTTTGGTTTCTTTTGTCATTCTAATGAGGGAAAAATAAGATTTAGCAGCTGCACTTCAATGGGGTGGCTCTTTATCCACTGGAATTCCTATTGGAATTTAGGAGTTGATTTATGTGGAGGGAGGAAAAAATCCCGAAAAACCCGGAGAAAAAACCCTCGAAGCACAGGAGAGAACCAAAAATCAACTCTACTCACATACGACACTAAGCCCGGTCGGACCTGAAGTCTGGTCGCATTGCTGAGGGTCGAGCGCTCTCGTCGCTACAACCAGTGTTCGTGCAGGTCCTTGAACTCCTTGAAAAGTGCTGGAATTTAAAATGCATTTTCTAGGGCACTTGAAAAAAACTCCTTGAAATTAGGAAAAAGTAGCAATGTCCCTGAATACTCCTTGTCAGTGAATGTCAGTGAAACTTTCAAGATATGTAAACCGTGAGTCGATGTCATTATTTGAAATTAGAGATTTTCACTACGTCTCGGGAGAAGCGTCTTTTTTTATTATTGGCTCAATGTGGCGTGGATATCACGTGACAAATTGGCACATCTTGATTGGCATTGGCATTTTCTTCATATTTTTTTAATACCAAAATGAAATCCTCTTAAGAGTTACTCCTTGAAAAATGTCATTTTGTTCCTTGAATACTCCTTGAAAACTCTTTGAATAATTTCTTGGAAACCTAGCACGAACCCTGTACAACACCCGTGCTTCCCTAAATGAACATGGCAGCCATTTTGTTGGGTTGTTTCAATCTCTTGGGAATGATCACAAACAGGCTTTTGAGTATAATATACCTTATATGATATTGGTGCATATTTTTATTTTTGTTCAGGCTGGTAAGCAGCTCGGTGCTAGACATTTGGTCACAGATCAACTCAATCAGTTCGTTAAGTAAGTCAAGTTTTCTTCCTTTATAATCAAAACAACCTTGACATTACTTGCAGACTTGTAGTGCCATGATCGCGATGGAACCTCATCTTAAATTACCTCTTCTCTCTGTTTATAATTTTTTCCCTCCCCTCCTTCCGCTCTTTCATTTCTTTTCTTTTTCTTCTTCTCTTACTTAAATCCCCGACAAACGGTCCAAACATTCAGTAACCTAATATTTCGCCAACATTTGTTGGGTTCGCCAACCGTTTTCCATTAAATGCTGCCGGTTAAATTTGGGTCAGAAGTTAGGACCATATGTTAAAGTGTGATCATTTTTTTCGAAGCTTCGTGATCAGTCTTTAAGAAAACTGTCAACTAACCTCTATCTGTTACTTTTCAAAAGGGAAACGTATAGCATAGAGGAACTACGAAAGAACCCACCACCACAGGGCGTAGACCCGTCCAAACTAGAGACATACCTCAGTAAAGAAGACTTCTCGGTAAAAATTTCTGTCCTTTTTCACGTTATTGTATACTACGTCGATCAAGCAGTGATTCCTAAATTTACTGATCCAAAGGATTATGACTTTAGCGTTGGGTAACACACAACAGGCAGAACGAAGCCTGGGAGTGGATGAACAAACAATGAATGGTGAGATAAAACAAAGAACGCAGCTCACATGTAGAATAATACACATTGTTCACCATAATCCATGCTTTCTTTGTTTTTGTTATTTTATCCAATCCCAAGCTTCGTTCTACCAGTGGACACCGACCCATAGCGTTAAGCGTCAGATCGAGGATTCCGTGATTTTTAACGATGTTGTTGATGGAGATAGTGAAGGTCATGGTCATGGTCATGTATTGATGATGACGCTGATGGTGGTCGTGGTGGTGGGTGGTAGTGATGAACATGGTTACGATGAAGATGATTATGATAATGGTTTTGAATGATAATTATGTTTTGTTCATAATGATGTTGGTGATAGTGATGGTCATGATGTTGATAATGATGCTGATGGTAATGATGATAATGGTTATCATGAAGATGATTATGATAGTGATTATGATTATGATTGATTATGATCATAGTTACAACCAGGTTTTTTCTTGCTCTACCCAAATGCGCCATACCTTTCCTTAAACCTTTGGTGTTGCAAAAAATATATTCTCAAACATACTTTATATTCCCCTCCTTTCTTCTCTTTTTCTTCAGAACGTTTTTAAGATGAACATCGAGGACTTTAACAAATTACCCGGCTGGAAACAGCACAACTTAAAGAAATTAGTAGGTCTTTTCTAGACCAAACCAGATGTTGTGACAGCAGGGTCATGTAGCAGAAATTATTTTATCCATGTTTACATATCTTAGATGGAAGTTTCATTGGTCTGGAACATCGTGTGATATATCTGTACAGGCATAAAGAATTATTTATTAACAGAGCAGATTACAGACAGGTAGGAGATATTTACAACCAAATGTATTGGATATTTACAAGCATTGTGATTGGTTTAAATAGATCATCGCGTATTTTGATTTTTTAAGGAAAGAAGACAGTTGAGTGCAGGCATTGAAAGTTGTTTAGATAGATCTTCTCGCTTTTTTGGTTGGTGCTGAAAAGGACGCATCGTGGTTGTGTGGCTGAGAAGGAAAGCCAATGAATGCAAGGATTGTGATTGGTTAATATAGGTCTTCGTGCTTTTGATTGGTTTGAAAGAGAAGCCAGTTGAGTGCAAGAATTTTGATTGGTTGCGATAAATCTTCTCGCTTTTCGATTGGTTCTCAAAAAGAAAGCAATTGAGTTCAAGCATTGTGATTGTTTTAAATAGGTCTTCGCACTTTTGATTGCTTGAGAAGAGCAAGCAGTCGAGTGTAAGCTTCGTGATTCTTTAGGATAAATCTTCTCACCTTTTGAGTGGTAATGTTGAGAGGCAAGTTGAGTTCAAGCATTGTGATTGGCTTAAATATGACTTAGCTCTTTTCGATTGGTCGCATCACGGCCAGGTGTGATAAAAATTAATTTTTCGCCAGTTTGATTGGCACGGTATGAAAAAAGAAACTAAGCAAGAACTATTCTTTTTATAGTTATTATATTATTTTATATATCTTCAATCTTCCAATCCAACAAACATGCCGGTTATAACCTACCAGAATTAATAATTTATTATAATGAATTTGTTTGTGTTCTGTACAACTTTAGACGTATTTGGTCGTTTGTTTTGTTCTGAAGTTGTTGGTGTTGCAGTACTGCGTAGGGTTACCTTTTCCAAATTCGCTTGAGTGACCACGAAAGAATGGCCCCAAGTCGATATTGGACTTGATGTGTTCATACATTTACTGTATTTTATCAAGTCCTGTCAAAATCAATCAAAAAATGATCAAGTTTGCTGGTCATACTTGATGCTTTATAAATTGTACAATATTATAAAATCACAAATGTTGGTGAATTATGATTTTAATGACGAGAATTACAACAATGAATACATGAATTATGTAGATTTGGATTACATGTCGAATAAAGTATATACATCTTATCTAAGCAGCTTATGTGCGCAGAGAGATTAACCCATGAAGTGGCTGCCCTCTTGCAAAGATCTTTTTCATCCCTCTGTCAAGCCTGCCGCTCAGCGCTGCGGAGGGCTGGAAGAAAAACAATATCTGCTCGCAGGGTAAGAGGTATAGCTAGTTTATCAGATCGAAGCTAATTCTAATATTTACGAATGATTATTACAAGTTTCCTGGTTTTACGTTCGACTTTTTAACATTGGATCGATATGCTTTGTTCCAGGTTTGTGTGTGTGTGTTTTTAACGAGTTAAAACTTACTCTAATGAGCGATAAGGAATGAAGCAAAGACAGTACATATTATATATAACAACCATTATTTAAAGTTTAGCAGGCACATGTGGTATAGATGAATTTTAAAGTAGCTGTCCATATAAAGTGTAATGCTTATGAAACGTGAATATATGTTCTTGTTAAGGGAGGTAAAATTACGATTGACACAGAACCAGTTTTTCAGAGTCCCATATGGTGTGCCACAGGCACTAAGCTGGGTCCATTTCTACTGCTTAATGATCTCATATAACATTAAAACACACAGTAGTGAATCGTTACAACACAACCTAGCTGATTTTAGTATTTTGTTTTACAAAACAAAAATAAAAAATAAAATGCAAAACCAGAGAAAGACGTCTAATTCGGAAAGTCTGAATATCTTTACTCGATCTACGTCCTTCATCTCCCTCTTGGCACCAGAACATCCTTTTCTCAAATCACGGTTTTTCAGTCTACACTACTGGCTTGCTTTAGCCCAGAAGTTGTCTGTGCTTGCACCTCCCGTGATCGGCTGGTCGCGTTTTTCAGTTGTGCAGTAATTAAAGCAGCGGGATACTGTCACTTTTACTTCCGGTATATAGCAAATTGGGTGTCCGTTATAGACCGTTAGGTATCACGTGACACTAAAGTACACCTTACAACGACCAACACTATGCACTGCCCCCACCACTACCAACTACCTTATAGTGCACTACCAACACCACTACAACCACCAATATACCCTCACCACCACTACTCCTATCATTGCCACCCAACCCCATCCATTGTACCACTACCCCTACCACTACCAACTACCCCACAGTAGACTACAAACACCGCTACAACCACCAATATACCCCCACCACTACCACTACTCCTATCATTGCCACCCCAACCCCCACCATTACTACCACCACCAATAGCCTACCACCACAACCACTACCATCACTCTCACCACCCATTACACTCACCATGTACCATGTACCATGTACCATTATTACCACCCTACCATCATTACTACTCTTCCATAATCGCTACTCTACCATCACCCTCCTACTATCACCACTACCATTGCCACCACCACCACTACCCTACCTTACCATTACCACTACCACTACCACCCTACTACCACTATTACTGCTGCTGCTAGGGATTTTGTTGCATCATTTCAAAATTGGGGTTGGAGATAATTACGTTCATCTAGACAATCACAAAACTCTATTTATTAGCATTTCGCCATGATATAATTACATTTTGCATATTACTTATTTGCTCAGCTGTCGTGCTTGACTTTCCCTTTTTCACAAAATGACATGTCCGCCGTTTAATTACTGATCTTCCTTAAATTCCAATCACCATGTTAGCGATCTTCGTGTTAAAAATTGGTTGTTAAAGGTATACCCTGAATATATAGCAGTTACTTCATTCGACAACACAATTTCTAATAAATAAAAATATATTTATAAACTATCAAAAATCTATATATAAACTTTATTTCATGAGCATATTTTTTCACTGGCGAGCAGAACTTGGTAATCAAATTCTCTTATTTCTATTGATATTCACATTTGGCTTATTTCGTCTTGTTCTACCAATATTGATTATCAAGTTTCACTTAATAACAGGTTTGAATTGGGTAGTAACGTACATAGCAACACGTTAGCCGATTATAGGTCTATTGAAGAGCTCGAGTGAAATTTCTAACCGACCCAACCAATTGATTGTTCTACTGACGGTGTTTATGAAGTAATTAAAACTAGACACTGCTTGAGAAAAGAATAATAGTTAAGGGAATTATAAATGGTTTATATAAGGTAGTCATCATATTTGGAAAGGTTTCTCTGTTGCATTTATTAAAAGCCAGCTGGTTTTTATACGGTTTTTTCTTCAGTAGGTCTGTAAATTATTTTGTCGGCATTAATTTGATTGTTTCTTGAAAAACTATTCCGAGCTCCAGGTGGATTTTTCTTGTTCCTTCCTGCATCCTTTTTCTAATTGCCTTTCTTTTCGGTTTTTGATCAGTTTTAACTTGCTTAAATAACGGTGATTTTACAATGAAGTTTTTCAAACCACCATTTCTCTTCTTTTTCCAAGTTTTCCTGTCTTCACTTCGGCTTAAATAACGGTGCTTGAACAATACAGTTTTTCAGAACACCGTTTCTCATCTTTTTCCTATTTTTTTTCAGCCTTTATTTGCTTAAACTTACGGTGCATTTACAATCACATTGGGAACATCATTTCTCATCTTGAAGAGCAATATTCACACGACCGTCTTTATATATGACCACAGATTCAATCGTGTTTCTCCTGAATACACCATTAAAAGCATTTTTAATAATGCTCATTGCCTGGGAGCGAAATTCACGAGAAATAGTACCGTAAACGAAAGGGTTACAACAGGAATGAAGTAAAAGAAGCTGATTTGAAAACTGAGAGAAAATGCCATGTAACGTTGGATAGTGGAAAATGTGTGCCATCCAAGCGATTTGTAGTGGTAAAGTGAGAATGGCATAAAGAAGGATAATCATCACGGATATTTTAAGAACTTCCATGTCCCTTTTTCTTCTGGTAGCCATCTGTGAGGCTGTGTCTATAGACAAACCTGACTGTGGAACTGCATGGCGCTTGAGGAACACAACAATCTTGATGTAGGAAACGGCCAAGATTGTCAGGGGAAGGGGGTACTGTAACAGAAACAGCGCTGTTGTATAAAGCTTGTTCAAAGTCTGTGTCGGCCAGTTTTCCCTACATTTACCATTCTTTACATCAAGTACTATCCCATATGGTATGACATCTATAAGAGCGAAAAACCATACTCCGGCAATCGTTAGGTAGATACATTTTAGACTCGGTTTGGGTTTGAACGGGTTTACAATCGCTCTACATCTGAACAAAGCGATTGCAGTCACTGTATACATACTCACAATCAAAATCATCGTGAGAGAAGGTGAGACCACTTTACAATAGAACAATGTCAATGGTAATTTGTAATATATATCAATAAACGATATTGAAACGAAGGCTATCTCGCTTACACAAAGGTTAGAAATAAAATATTCGTATGCTGAAGCTATTCCTCTCGTCTTCTTGATTTTAACATTGAAAATAACTACGAATAAGTTGCTGAGAACTCCTACAACCAAAAATACCACGTTAAATCCAAGCTTTACTTTCGAAACCCATTCCATTGACTTCCCATTGCTGGATGTGCTGTTGGATGCTGTCTCATTGAGCACAGATAATATATCCCATCCACTTCTGTTGAGCATTTCTTTCGAGAATTTACTGGTTTCATAGATGCTTTAGAGCCTTGCGAGCGACGTTTGAAGATCAAGATAAGATATCCTCGCCCGATTTGTCCGAATATAAAGAAGCTACGAATGAAAGCAACGAATGTCAAGCAGGTTGCACGTTACTAATCATGCAGAAGATAGATTTAGCACGTCTTGTGTTAATTATTGAAAGACCTTCCCATTTGCAGCTTTTTCACGACCTGTTACGATTTTTACTAATAAGAAGCAGAGGATTAGACGTGTTACAAGATATGTGTTTGAAAAGTTACCAAGACTTTCCAAAGACACTTGGAATTAATGGACAGTTTCTTCAATACCCGATCGGGTTTTAATCTAAATGAGCTAAGAAAACCAGTTCACCCACAAGTAGAACAAACATGAAGCTGGCATATATTTTTATGTTGATGATATATATTCATAAGGCATTTAATTTTGAGTGACACTGACAGATTAAGATGCCAACTTTTCAGTTTCCGCAAAAAAAATCTAACTCGGCTTTTATCAGTTTCAGTTCCTGTCACTCTTTTCTTTTCGCCTTCTCGCCTGTTTGCCAAGGTGGTATTAAATCATTTCCTTAATCTTAAAGGGCTGTGTTCAATATTAAAGCTTGGGGCATTAGGAAAGAAATATATCAGTTTTGTTATTATAAAATAGGTGCCGAATTACGAATTGTTTTGGTTCCAAAATCAAGAAGAATCTTGTGGTTGTTGTAGTTATGAATGATGGAAAAACTGGGTCAAATCGGCATTGCAGTGCATTAAGGGAAAGTCTAAGAGGAAGAAATGGACGCCATCTAAGAAATATGTCCTTCCCCTCGGATTGGCTAACTGCAACACATTTCGTAGTAGCAAGCTGACACAGTATTTGTTCGTAGAGTCATAATGAATTCATCACATACATATCAAGGCTTTGTGATCTTTTTTTCCATTACAAAATGCATGATTCTGAACTACAATTTTATTATTATGTAGATTTTTGTTTGGGATTGGGTGGAGTTGTGCTTCATCTTTAGGAATCCTTCAGCTGGCTGGCCTTGATTATCTTCTTCCAGGCTTTCTTTTGCTTTTTACGCTTCTTTTTGAGATCAGCAAGCAAATCTTCATCATCACTGTTGAGGAAACATATAGACATTCAATAACAAAAAAACACAAGTAAACCAACAAGTAAAACAGACAGACGGAAAAGCAAACAAACAGACAAACACTGACAGACTGAGACAGACACGGAAATCAGACAGACACGGACAGACAGACAGACCCAGACAGACAGACAGACACGGACAGACAGACAAACCCGGACAGACAGACAGACATAGACAGACAGGCAGACACGGACAGACAGACAGACAGACACGGACAGACAAGCAGACACGGACAGACAGACAAACCCGGACAGACAGACAGACATGGACAGACAGACAGACACGGACAGGCAGACAAACCCGGACAGACAGACAGACATGGACAGACAGACAGACACGGACAGGCAGACAAAATTAAATCTAACTAAAAAAGTAAACAAAAGAGGAATATGAATAGTAACCTGTAAAGTAGGACAGCATCTCGTCTATAAGAATCTCTGCTCTCTGGACTGGAAGATGATTGATCAGATGATAGACTTGGCAGAGATGAGGTTCTTCTTGTTACAATACTTTGAGTTCTGCATGCAAAACAAATTTTAAAAACCACTTACAAGCAACCAACCCGAAGTTATTCTCTAATCATAGGGTACATCTAGCTTATGGTACAGTGCGAGAAAAGCCGGGATTTAACAATTTGACATCAGCTTTTTTTATGTGTTTGTCCTCTCATTCAAGATAAATTGCGTCATAATATTGGCAAAGTAGATCCGGATCCGGCGTAACGCGCGCTCGTTGACGCTTTGTCTGTCTGTCCTTGTATTGATGATAAAAAATAATCAACTCGCGATAAATACATTAATAGCCATCGTAAAAATTGGATTTTACGTTTACAAAATTTATCATTCATGCATCTCTTGTTATTTGATCTAAAATAGAGAACTTTGTCACTCCTTGTCAACAGACTCTTTCAGTTTCCAATTCAGTCCACGGGTCATTCAGAGTATTTATTGAAGTACACGAGCGTGTGCTGTGTGCTATCATAAAGCACACGGAGGTTGGCAGAACACGAGAGATTTTAGGAGAAGCACGACGAGTAGCGGAGTGCTTCTGGACACTTCTCGAGTGTTCTGCCAACCCCCAAGTGCTTTATGACTGCACACATCACAGCAAGTAAGTTTTTTATTTCTTTTATAAAATACAAATTACAATAATAGATAGGAATGACGCAACGGAAAGTGCGCGCGCGTGGAATGTGCTCTCATAAAGCACGCGCTCCAAACCAATTACAACGCGACATGCATAACAGTTATTTTATGATATTCCTTTCTGTAATAGTTGCGCATGAGAAGACATGAATAAACCCCTTGCAGCACGTTGGAATGTAGCTCAATTTGGAGGACACAACAATAGGTTCCAATCTCAGGAGATTGAAATTCTTTTGTTTTGTCCTCCATATCGAGCTCCTTTGACGTCACATGCAATGGGTCTATATGAATACAAATCAAACAAAGAATTTTATTTTGAAGAGAATGACACGTGGTCTGAAATGGGAAAACATTACGGTAAAAGGTCTTTCCCAAATTTTATGAGAATTGATGTTTGCACTCAATGCCGAATAACTCCATGTTACGGTACCTATCGTCGCTCAATTCGACTTGAACGAAGTCTTCCATTTGCCGAACTGATTTTCTGGTTTCGCCTTTAGGAGATGTTATGCAGATCTGTGTGGGGATCGGGGCTGTTGCTGTTGGTATGTCGATTATTACTGGTTTGTCTACAGCCGGCTCAGTAGGTAGATTTGAAGTGTTGCCCTCGGATCTGCAATTTAATGTATTTTTAAACAATTAATTTTGCAAGATTATTTTTTTGTAATATTCCTTACTAGAGTAAGTGAGAAATAGACAAAAAAATTGTAAAATCCGATAATGGAACGATCATTCAATTCATCCAAGTCATTTTGCTTCATTTTGCAAACGCTCAGAATATTTTTGAGTACATATTAACCCACATACCTGAAAACCAGGCCCTTTTAGATAAAACTGTTTCGCTAGGAGCAAATTTTGTCGAATTTTCTAGTGGATTTGGCGATTCTATCCCCCACATAAACAAGCAGTGACGTCATAGTGAAATAGGGCAATTCTGTTGTTAAGTTCAACCAAGATGCCAGTTATGTGGTCTTGTCAAACGAAGAATAATACTGAAAAAACAAGTGGAGTAAAGCCTCTTGTTCGTAGGGGCAGAAACCTAATCAAGCGTTTGCTTTATTTTTCTTTTCGTTTTTCGTCTTCAAATTTAAACAACAGAATAGATATCGGACATTGCTAGGATCGCACATATTTACAACCAGCCACCAATCACTCCATCTGTCTATTGTCTTACCTTTCGCTTCCTGAGAGATCTGAAAGAAACTGACTTGAAAGTTTTGCATCATGGTACGTCATGGAAAACTCTTCTTGCATTCTCTTCTGCTTTCTTTACTCATCGAAAAGAAAATCACAAATAAATAAATAACCCACGATCCATTTAGAACTACGAACGACCACCCCACTACTAACCGACAAGGGAGTAAAATGCAACCAAGTAAATCCACGGCGCTAAAAAGGCCGCCTAACCGACTGAAGGACTACAGTTTATGAATCAAGCTAACAATGCATCCAATTAACCATATTAAACTAAGCAGTTTACAGTCCCATCCTACTAAATCCACTGATCGACAGCTTATCGACAAAGCGACCATCCACACCACCATTAAAACGACTTACTGAGAGGTCTTACCGACCAAGTGGCTAATGCAACCAAATACAATCATCAAATAGGCAACTAACCATGACATACCATGGCCAAGCAGCTCACCATCCCGCCCAACCGACAGCCAATCAATTAAGGGATGGACCACTCATCAAACCAATCAACCAATCTCCATCCATCACAAGAATGACACTTAGAGTTACCGCCGTTTGCATTATTTCGCGGCCACCCCAGACAGAAATCGCGTCGTGTAGTTTGCAATAGACTGCCGTCAATCAAACACCCTATTCTACATAGATTTACTCAAACTCTTTGCAATCGCATTCGGAACTTTCCTTTGTGATTATCTGACTGAGAAAGTTTGATAGAATAGCCAACGCACTGATCCAAACGTGTGTAAATGGCGTCAGCATGAATGATTGACAGTAGTCTATTGCAAACTGCACGACTCGATTTGTGTCTGGGGTGGCCGCGTAGCAATGAAAAGCGGCAGTAATGATTACTGCGCAACTCAGTCTGCCCATTTTACTAATGTTCTTGTTGTATGTCTTAGTAAGCTTACATTTTCTTGATCAAGCTTTTGAGAAAGAAGGACAAAGCGATTAGTAGTCCAGAACCAATGAATAAAGCTATTACTACCCGATACACAATATTACGCCATGAAGATGAATTGCTTTCAGATATTTCGCTCTCATCTCCTCGGTATTTGAAGGCTATTACGTTGCTGAGTCGTGAGTTGTCGGAGTTTGATGGAAAGGGGATATTTGAAGTCTCTAGCTGGTTAACTATTCAAATAGAATGAAGATAATAATAAGACATCTGTTAGGAAGAATGTTTTCGTGTGAGTGAGAAACAAGGTTGGTCCTGACCTCAAGTGCAGCACGTACACGGTACGACATGCTGTAACTTTAAAAGGGCTTCCCATAAGAATGGTATAATGACATGCTGTAATAACATCGAAATGGCTTCCCATAGGAATGGTTATCTCATAAGTAGGGAAAGTGCGGTACGCCTGCCAGCACGGAAACGGTACTGACATGTCGAATGAGAATGGTTGTCGTATGAGTTGGAAACAAAAGCCACTAACTACAGAACGTAAAGTACATTCTACGGCATGTATTTCATTGACATTGTTTCCTATATATTGTCTTCCTAAATTCATCCAGTCTCACCGTCTTATGGCTTCGGTAAATTAGTACACTGGTACGGCTATGAAAACCGGTTTCCTACTCATCATGTGACATTGTACCTTACCTTTGCTTGCTTGTTTATTGTCTATTACACTGTTAACCGGTTCGAAAGCACCGTCGTATATCTGTGCGTTACCTATTAGGAATGAAATCACACTTATTCAAATAGAACTTAGTTTTGATACTTCGAATCATCCTATTCTTGGTTTTTGTACCAGATTGATTCTAACATGGATTTGTTTATAAACCTGAATAGAACAACAACAACAACAACAACAGTAACAACAACAACAACAACAACATAACAACAGCAACAACTACAACAACAACTAATCAAACAACTCGTCAATATAACAAACTTTGATCATAATTTTATTTCATACCTTTCAAGGCGCAGAAGCAAAGTGTACACAGAAATAAACACACGGCAGGAAAACGTCCCATTTTTGACAAACGATCCCAACAAAGACTGATCAACTGTTGTTATCCCTACATTCTGGTAGATTTTCCTAGTATACTCGACAAAGATATCATTTTCAGACAGCAAACGTACAAATATATCATTGTTGATTCATTAATTAGAAGCGCGCGCGCTCATTGGTCATTTATAATTATATTTGATAATTGGCTTTCTAATTAATATCGGTGTCATTTATGACGTTTGAAAACCGAGCGAAATGTAGCTATTTTTGAGAGAGTACGTTCTTGAACAACCAACTAGAAAAGATTAAAGCAGATTAAATGTATTTAACCATTTTTGGGTTTATTAGATTTATGACCTTAGATTAGAACATATTTCAATTTCTTTGAGTAAAGTATGGAATAATAATGTACCTGAAATGAATTGGATTGTCGAATAGGAATAAAAATGTATCTGAATGAAATGGATTGAATGGGCGTAAAGTAATAAGGAAAAGTAGAAGAAGGTGACTGTGAGTAAAAAGAAGCAGTAACTGAGCGAAAAGTGTTGCGTTACTCTTGCCTTGGTGCAAGGTCAAATATACTTCCGGTCGAAGTGATTTGTACTGTCTTGCCACCAGGACAGAGATCACAAGCAGCCCAACCCATCCAAGAAAAAGCACGATGTTATCTTTAGTTCTGCTCATAACTATATTCTCAAGTGTCTATTGTACTCCTCCTAATGTTCTTCTGGTTGTTGTAGATGATCTCGGATGGAGTGACGTCGGATTTCATAATGTAACATCGATAAAGACACCGAATATCGATGCATTAGCATACGAAGGTGTTATTCTGGAGAACTACTATGTGCAGCCTATTTGTTCACCTACCAGAAGTGCTCTACTGAGTGGAAGATACCCTATACACACTGGTAAGATTTGAATCATTCAAACTTCTTCTTAAAAGCTTGAGGTGTTTATCACTTTGCAGTATTGTCAGAATCATAATCAGGCACGAAACGAAATACCTACCCCCACCCCTCTAAGGTATTGATATTTTCAGTCTTAGAATCTCTCAATATAAGTAAAATCCCCCCCTATATCAAACTTGTGTGTTTTCAGTAACCATTACAAGAATGCACTAATTTAATAATTGCTGTAGTATTTTTTGGTACAAGGGTAACCTGTGGTTGAATTTGGCCGCGTCATGAGTTACGTCGAGTGGAGTCACGCTCACGACACAGACAACCCAATGAAAAATAATGTACCGAACGCCCCAGTCTTTGCCCTATGCAATTTGAATTTATATCTTTTTGAATTCCGGAACATGATAATCTTGTAGTCAAAGGAATTTGACTGGATGTCAGATCTTGAATCACAAATATTTACTTTTGTCGAATTTCAGCATTTGAAAGTGTATAAATAATCTTGATCTATTATTATATTTTAATAAATATTGATGATATAATTATCACGTGACTGCCATACCGTCGCTAGCTAAAACAGGGAACCTCGATCCGACTCCGCAACGTGAGCACTGGGTACAAAGTAACGATAATCCATTTTTATTCCAGGTTTGCAACACGGGGTTATCAAACCCGATGAACCGTACGGTCTGCCCCTGAACTTGAAGCTGCTCCCACAGATGATGAAGAAGGCAGGTTAGTTATCGACTCGATAAACATCTTTCACGCACTTAAAGCGACTCAAATAGTGGAGATCGGTTTCGTTTACTTAAACATCTTCACTAATCGAATCGTTTTAAGTGGGTGAAAGATATTTTAAAAAAGAAATTTAACCTTATCAATACTATCATGACGAATTTAACAACATCTTTCGAGGTCTCAGCAAAGAAAATTTTGTAAACTAATATATATGAAAGTTTTATTCTACTTTAGGAAAAAGAAAATAGAAGTATTTCAAACTCTCTCCGTTCGTTGGGACCCCATTTGAGTTAACTTGACATCGCAAATGTATTATCTTCGAAAAATTCTATAAAAAAATAATACATTTATCATGTCGAGTTCACACGCGATCAGGAATTGTCCGAATGTTCTCAGCCATTCAGAGGCAAGATAATGAACGTGACTGGTACTCTGATATCGCGATAAGAAGGGAATGAATATTAATTGAACTAAGCAATATGATATTTTCATTTAACCATAGGCTACGCCACTCATATGTTTGGTAAATGGCACCTCGGGTTTTTCGAATGGCCGTATACTCCCACCTACCGGGGATTTGACACATTCTACGGGTTTTACGTTGGTGCTGAAGATCACTGGACCCACAAGCGAGAGGGGATACTAGATCTACGAGATCAGAAGACTCCAGTTAAAGACATGAATAACAAGTACTCTGCTGAAATATTCTCAAAGGTATGACAAACGTAACGACATGGGAACAAGAGTAGCGCTAGGGTCGAGACACTCGCTTCTCATCCTGCGCAGTAGTCCGAGTCTTGGTTGTTTAAATGTAATTTATTAAACTACGAACATGCCGGGATTAGAAGGTTGCTGTTCTCCTGAGCCAGAGCTCATGACTAAAGTACTCGACACCAGATGGAATTGAAATAGCTATATATGTCGATCTTTGCAGAGTGAGGATAATGTGATAAAAAACCTCTCGAGCACAGGAGAGAAACGAAAAGCTACGACAACGTGTCCTAGAATCAAATCCGGGCCACATTGTTGAGATGCGGCGTATCAGCACTTAATACATACACGCTATTCATGCCTCCTGACGGTTTGAAATCACATTTTGAGAAGAGACTGTTGAGTCATCCCAAATGTCTCAGAATGTAATTTTGATTTTATTCTAGCGAGCAGAAGAGGTGATTAACAGCCATAACACATCAACACCTATCTTCCTGTATCTTCCGTTCCAAAACGTTCACGCGCCAACACAGGCGCCTCAGCGATTTGTGAATAAATATAAATATATTAAAAACACAAAAAGACGAGATTATTCTGCCATGGTTAGTGCTGTGGACGAGGCGATAGGTAATGTGACCAATGCCTTGAAGAAAAAGGGGTATGTGAAAGATTCTATAATGTATGTATATACCTCTATAGAGGTTTAGCTGACTCTGCCTGCTCTTGAACGTCTGATTTGAGCCCGCCACGATGAGCGCGAGCTCAAAAACTGCTGAATAATCTACAAGATTTTATTGAAGAACCACACACGTTTTGAACTAACGAGAGGGCAAAATCCTTATTTGCACGGGAGTCTATACTTTTTATGAGCTTTTTCGAAAAAACTTCTAAAACCCTACGTCATTCTACGTTAGAAAAGAGCTATTATCTTGTGCAACAAGAGCAACAACCTTTCTACTGAAATATTTTAAAAACCTAAGTGTAGGTCAGGCTGGGGATTAAATCCATGACTTTCCACACAATAGGTCTGTGCCAAATCAACTGAGTCAATCGCATCTTAGACTTCTACAATAGGTTTAGTTCCCGTCAAAAAACTGTTCTAACGATGGACAGAAATTTAGCATTGAAAATCGTTTGCAAAGCGAAATATAATGATATTTAGTCACACGAGATTCTTCTTTATTTCCATTAGACTAGAAACCAATGTTTAACGTTTATTTCCATCTAAACTGAATTTTTTAATTACTGGTAGTAATTCTCTTCCTCTTTACTCAGATTATGGGAGAATACATTGATGATTTTTACGACAGACAACGGTGGTATTCCTTTAGGAGGTGGATACAACTGGCCTCTCAGAGGACACAAAGCCTCACTTTGGGAGGGAGGGGTGAGAGGGGCAGGATTTGTCCATGGAGAGATGATAGCCCAAAAGAAGCGCATTTGCAAAGAGCTTATCCACGTGACTGACTGGTATCCGACTCTTTTTGCTCTGGCAGGTAACAGAAACATGAATTCCAATTTAATGCTTTGCAATTTTCTAACATTACGTATCTTGACAAACACATTACCAAATATTAGATAGATGAGGCAATGCGCCTAGTGGGATGGGCTCGGATATCAAATAAGAACATACGTAATAGGTAAATTACAGTTTCTAGTTGAGCTGGCTCATTTTTTACGCGACTTGAAGTTGTGAAAGGTTTGTTATATGGCACTCTTCTTCAGTCGTTTTATCTAAGGCTCGTAATTTACATATTACGTATGTTCTTATTTGATATCCGAGCCCATCCCACTAGGCGCATTACCTCATCTATCTAGTACAACTTTTTCGTGGGATTGCCAGCTCACTAGATACACTGTGCTGACGAGGCCCAATACAGGCCGAAACAGCTGTCCACAGTCTCTAGTTGAGCTGGCTCATTTTTAGCCTCCTTCGCAGCGGCCGTTCTTAGGGTTTTCACGCAACGTTTAGGGAAGGGAAACGTTGCGTGACGAAGGAGGCTAGCTCATTTTTTACGCGACTTAAAGTTGTGAAAGGCTTGTATTGCACTCAAATTCTTCAGTCGTTTCATCTAAGGCTCGTAATTTACCTATTACGAATTTTCTTACCAAATATTAGTTTGTATATTTAAGTTTGATATAAGTCAGTACCTAGCCTCTTCCCCAGGCTGCTCATTGTCAGCTCTCCTAAATCCAAAATGGCGGACGCTTCTACGGCATTTCGTACCGTGTTCGTGATGTAAGTCAGTTCTGTGCGCTCTCACTTGTAGTATTGTGCGGCTTTAATCGTATGAGTGAGAAACGATATAAGGCAAATCGTTACCGTACTGTAGCCGCGCTGTATCTTAACTTAGCCCTAAATAAGCGTCAGTGAGGTTGGATTCCTTAATGGAAGACAATGGAAAGCCATGTTAATGTTATGGCATGTGGTACCATTTAAGTGAGGTAAATCAGTACCCGCACATTTCACACTTTTACAAAAATCAATGCATGTCGGCATGTCGTACCATGTACATGCTTTAAGTCAGTACGTACAGAAATCAATTTCTTTGTTGCATTAGGTATCAAAGACTCTGCAGTCCCACCTCCACTTGACGGTTACAATGTCTGGGAAGCAATCTCAAACGGGAAGCCCTCTCCAAGGAAAGAAATCCTTCATAACATCGACATGGCTTCGTCATCAATACTTGATAAAAGTGGTGGTTATGAAGGGATTGCTTTACGTGTTGGAGATATGAAGATCATGATGAATGTACCCAACTTAACTTGGTTTAGACCACCTGAACTTGAGAAAAAATGGCCAAGCGGAGAAAATCAAGAGGAGAAAGATCAGGTGTGTGTCGGTGTATCATGCCATTTAGGGGTGCGTGAAATTAAGGCGAATTAATGAACGCACGCGGACGGACAAAATGACAATTGAACATACCTACATGTTTTGATCTCCATGAGCGAATGAACGGATGAATGAGACGAACGACTGATTGAAGGAGCACGGTTGGCGTAGCGGTGAGAGCGCTAGGGGTTTGTTAACGTTAGTCACTGACTATTAAATGCTACCGTTGCATAGCAAGGCTAGGACTATATTATTCTATTATTTAAAGTCTAAACAGACGGAGGGATAGACGTCGACTTGGAAGATTACTAAATCATTACTAGATCACTAACTTGCAAAGTTCTTAAAATCTTTCTTACAGGGATTCAATAATATAATCAAAATGGCGCTGTACAACATCACCGCCGACCCTGAGGAACGCACTGATCTCAGTACGAGACTTCCAGATGTAGTAACGACCCTAATGAAACGCGTTGATTTCTACATGAAGGATGTGGTACCGTCCCGCAAGACTGCTCCTGATAAGAAAGCAAAACAGATGGCTGAACGGAAAGGTTACTGGGGGCCTTGGAGAGAATAGACTTCATTCGACTTGGTGCAACGTTTTCATATTTTAGACCACGTGTCATTCTTTTGAGATTAAGATTATTTGTTGTATCAAAATTCAAGTGTCTTCTCGTGCGCAACCGTCAAACAAAGAATTTATATTCTAAGGAATAACACGTGGTTATGAAATGGGTAAACATTACACCAAGAGACGAATTAGGTGTATTAGAGGAAAAATTAGCTTGGGTATTAGAATGGAAACACTTTTATATCTGCTGCCTGAACAGAAATGGAAAAAAAAGAAACCACAAATAACAACGCTAATTACAGTAAAATGAAGAAGAAAGAAAGGAATTTAAAATAAATGATAAAGTAAACTGTGTGTGGATAAAAATCCATCAAAGTGACCTTGGTTTCCGAATGCTACTTTACACATGCTCATAAAATCTGCAGTTTCTATTGAACTCTAGGAAATATACAGTTTCTACACGTGGTATTTACGAACACAACACGAGTTTTGGGAATTTGTGCCTTTAAGTAGTTTTTCATAGTGAAAGATTCAGGATATGGTGAGGACTACATCACGGGCGGAGAGACATAGAGGTAAAATACAGTAAATGTATGTAATTTCGGCGGTGAGGGGGCTGTAAAATGCACTCTACGCCCGTGTTATAGCTTTTTTTCAAAGCACACCATTTAATCACAAGCCAAGTCTTGTTATTCTTTATCCATCCAGTTTTTTGTATCACAAAGCAATTGCTGGTTTTCACATGACGTCATCAAAACATCAAAATCTAAGCTATAGATCGTATAAAGGCATTTCTCAAGTATGTTTTAGAAGTCAGTGTTATAAGTCGAAAGAAAAAATCTCGAGTCATTTCGATGTTTGGTTCCCGAGTTATGAAGGTTGAGTTTGTGTCACGCAATGCCGTCACGTCTATCTAAATAGCGATCAAAATAGTAAAATAATTTACTTTAAATAAAATATTTTCCCTTAGACACATTTAAAATATCTATTCAAAGTATATTTAAGTGAAAAATAGTCAAACATATTAAATATTCCATCATTCTAAGCCTTTGGAATTTCGTCCGCCATTATGGTGTACCAACTTGGAACACCAAGATGGCCGCTCCATACATTTTAACCAAAAATTGCGTTATGTTTATTCGCCTCTAGTTCCGCAACGAAATGCTATACAGTCTCGAAATTTGGCCAGAATATGTAGTTTGGACCACTTTACAAGATTACGAAGCTTTTATTTCATTATAATGCGAATTTACGCTTTTGAAATTCATGATGACGTAGGTGAAAACCAAGAATAGTACACTAAATCGACGCTAATGAGGATTTATTTCTAACCACCAAACTCATCATGGACGAAGCGACGAACAACAAGTTTAAGAGAAATTTGGGGAAATTTTATCTCAATAATATACATTCATGCTGTCTGAAGTTAAATCGATGATAAAAGGTTAAGAAGTATATCCGCGTTTTGTAAATTAGGTGTTTAACCACAGAACGACTATAAATTGAGTTTGTTTGGTACTCATTCTTGATTGAATGCCAGTTAAACATAAGTAGAGAATGGAACGTTAAATCAACAGCCACGAACACAGTTGAAGGCGATCCCGGTAGTAAATTTATATTTTCAGTTAAAATATTTATTCGCCGTATAAATTAAACTTATCCTTTTTAGGTGGCGATTTTGTGGAGATTAACAAAGCTACAGTCAGCTCATTTCTGTAAAAAATATTATGATCTTATGATTACGACTATGATAAATAAGCCAATCGCTATTCCTCCTCATCCACTTCTATAATGGCACGCGTGAAATGCAGCCGTTTACGACATTGACGCAACTAAAAAGTCACGTCCGAAAACGCGTGCGCGTTATTTCGATCGCTATGAAAATAAATTACGACATATAATTTCAGGATCAACTGCAAATTATCCTAAGCGTACAGTTCAGATGAGGTATATTCCTCGTTCAGATGAGGGATACTCCTAAATGAGGTAAGGGATACTTCTAGTTCAAGTAAGGGATTCTAGTTCTATGCCCGTTCTATGTCGGAATATATGGCTCTCTGTTCTTCTTTGCTGTGCTATGATCGAATTTCAAGGTCCTCATTACACTATGGTATTGTCCATACACCTTATTGAGAAAGGAATGAGTGGTATGTACCTTGTTAAGTACGGGTTTAATTTGATCTATTCGCCCAAACAACATCAAAAGTCGCGAGCGGAGAAAAGAATATTTCAGCTTATTGTATCTGACTGAAATCAAGTCCATGACTGGATGAGTCTGTCCCTTGAGTTTTTCACATTCACACAGAATGTCCTTTTTTATTATTTTTTCAAACTACAAGTGTTAGGAATTGACAAAATGGAAATTAGATGGGTTTCAAAGTGAAGGCTAACCTACATACAGAAGAGTACTAAATCCCGGGCGGAGAGACATAGTGGTAAAATACAGTAAATGTATGTAAAGTGGGCTGTGAGGGGCCCTTGAAAAGCACTCTACGCCCGTGTTATAGTTTTTATCACAAAACCGCCATTCAATCACAAGCCAAGCCATGTTATTCTTCATCCTTCCAGCTTGTTGCATCACGAAGCAATCGTACAGGGACCCGAGGCTAATAAGGATGGATTTCTAACCACCAAACTCATTATGGACGAAGCGACGAGCAACAAGTTTAACACAAAGTTGGAGACATTTTATCTTGAAATGGACATGGCTTAAAAACCACTGATTGGCTAATGTAAATATAAATTGAGAGTGCGCAATGTGCTCAGCAAATATTTACGAACATTTTTCACTCCCGTACGAATTATTCACATTTGTTATTCGTACGGGAGTCGGTTCAGCGAATATTTACGATATTTTTCACTCCGGTACTAATTATTCGCAATTCGCACGGGAGTCGGTGACAAACTTTAGCGCTAACTATCATTACTATGCAGATTGAAAGGGTTTCCTTTCTTCGCCAATGCGATGTTTGTTTTAGTCGCGCTGTGACTTTGATTCGTAGAGTATCGATAAAACGTTGAGGATAATCCAAACGCGGTTTACATACGTGTTCAGAAGTTCATATGCGGTTTATGAATCAATCGTAACATTTTGTTGCATGTTATTGTCGGTGCGCAATCGCAGAATCATACGATATCCCGTTAAACCAGGCTATCCTTGCACCTTTAAGATAACTAAACAGCACGTCCGTATCTAGGGTAAATCCAGGCTTACATTCTATCCGTTCAGACTAGCTGAAAAGTCGAGCTAGCCCCGAAAAAAGAATTTGGCAGCCTGTTGTATTGGGATAAAAAGGATGTCCACTACTGGATAAGTCTGTACCGTTTTAAACATTCGTACAGCACTAGTTCACACGCTTCAAAGGACGGTTGGAACTAGTTCACACTCTTCAAAGGACGGTAGGAACCAGTCATCAAAAGGACGGTTAGAACTAGTTCACATGCTTCAAAAGGACGTTTAGAACTAGTTCACACGCTTCAAAGGACGGTTAGCACTAGTTCACACTCTTAAAAGGACGATTGGAACTAGTTCACACTCTTCAAAGGACGGTAGGAACCAGTCATCAAAAGGACGGTTATAACTAGTTCACATGCTTCAAAAGGACGTTTAGAACTAGTTCACACGCTTCAAAGGACGGTTAGCACTAGTTCACACTCTTAAAAGGACGATTGGAACTAGTTCACACTCTTCAAAGGACGGTAGGAACCAGTCATCAAAAGGACGGTTAGAACTAGTTCACACGCTTCAAAAGGACGGTTAGAACTAGTTCACACACTTCAAAGGGACGGTTAGAACTATGTTCACACGCTTCAAAAGGACGGTTAGAACTAGTTCACACACTTCAAAGGGACGGTTAGAACTATGTTCACACCCTTCAAAAGGACGGTTAGAACTATGTTCACACACTTCAAAGGGACGGTTAGAACTATGTTCACACACTTCAAAAGGACGGTTAGAACTAGTTCACACACTTCAAAGGGACGGTTAGAACTATGTTCACACGCTTCAAAAGGACGGTTAGAACTAGTTCACACACTTCAAAGGGACGGTTAGAACTAGTTCACACGCTTCAAAGGGACGGTTAGAACTAGTTCACACGCTTCAAAGGGACGGTTAGAACTAGTTCACACGCTTCAAAGGGACGGTTAGAACTAGTTCACACGCTTCAAAGGGACGGTTAGAACTATGTTCACACACTTCAAAGGGACGGTTAGCACTAGTTCACACTCTTCAAAGGACGGTTGGAACTAGTTCACACGCTTCAAAAGGACAGTTGAAACTAGTTCACACACTTCAAAGGGACGGTTAGAACTAGTTCACACGCTTCAAAAGGACGGTTAGAACTAGTTCACACGCTTCAAAGGGACTGTTAGAACTATGTTCACACGCTTCAAAAGGACGGTTAGAACTAGTTCACACGCTTCAAAAGGACAGTTGAAACTAGTTCACACGCTTCAAAAGGACGGTGACAACTAGTTCAAACGCTTCAAAAGGACGGTCAGTACTTGTGTTCATGCCCTTCAAAAAATTGGAAACATTTTATCTTGATCATTGATAGACATTCAATTTTCCTTCGAAAATCATAGGTGTCATTTGAGCATTCAGGTTATTTTCGCAAGCTTAGCTATCTCGTACTCCTTTACACTCTTCGAGCTTCACTACAAACATGCCCTCTGATCTCCTGTCAATGAAATCCTGTTTGAATATAATATATGTAATAAGACAATTTGCAATAGCCTTATTTTGGTTCTTTCTGCTACTCCGCACTCCTTCACACGCTTCAGAGGTTCGTTTTCTGTGTGACGTAATGCAATTTTTGGTGGTGAATATGAGAGTTATTGAAGTTATAAGTTTATAACTACTTCTATAAGGACTTGATTAGTCTATACCTTGACTTTTTCACAGTGACACAGAATGTACACTTTATGATATATTATAATATTCTTTGAGTTTTGGGAATTTGAAAAGTGCCTTTAAGTAGTTTTTTAAAGTGAAAGATTCAGGATACGGATGAGGACTACATCACGGGCGGAGAGACATAGAGGTAAAATACAGTAAATGTATGTAATATCGGCTGTGAGGGGGCTGTAAAATGCACTCTACGCCCGTGTTATAGCTTTTTTTTAAAGCACTCCGTTTAATCACAAGCCAAGTCTTGTTATTCTTTATCCTTCCAGTTTTTTGTATCACAAAGCAATAGTACACTAAATGGACGCTAATGACGATTGATTTCTAACCACCAAACTCATCATGGACGAAGCGACGAACAACAAGTTTAAGAGAAATTTGGGAAAATTTTATCTCAATAATAGACATTCATGTCTGAAGTTAAATCGATGATAAAAGGTTAAGAAGTATATCCGCGTTTTGTAAATTAGGTGTTTAACCACAGAACGACTATAAATTGAGTTTGTTTGGTACTCATTCTTGATTGAATGCCAGTTAAACATAAGTAGAGAATGGAACGTTAAATCAACAGCAATGAACACAGTTGAAGGCGATCTCGGTAGTAAATTTATATTTTCAGTTAAAATATTTATTTGTTGTATAAATTAAACTTATCGTTTTTAGGTGGCGATTTTGTGGAGATTAACGAAGCGACAGTCAGCTCATTTCTGTAAAAAATATTATGATCTTATGATTACGACTATGATAAATAAGCCAATCTCTATTCCTCCTCATCCACTTCTATAATGGCACGCGTGAAATGCAGCCGTTTACGACATTGACGCAACTAAAAAGTCACGACGGAAAACGCGTGCGCGTTATTTCGATCGCTATGAAAATAAAGTACGACATATAATTTCAGGATCAACTGCAAATTATCCTAAGCGTACAGTTCAGATGAGGTATATTCCTCGTTCAGATGAGGGATACTCCTAAATGAGGTAAGGGATACTTCTAGTTCAAGTAAGAGATTTTAGTTCTATGCCCGTTCTATGTCGGAATATATGGCTCCCTGTTCTTCTTACTTTGCTGTGCTATGATCGAATTTCACGGTCCTCATTACACTAGGGTATTGTCCATACACCTTATTGAGAAAGGAATGAGTCGTATGTACCTTGTTAAGTACGGGTTTAATTTGATCTATCCGCCCAAACAACATCAAAAGTCGCGAGCGGAGAAAAGAATATTTCAGCTTATTGTATCTGACTGAAATCAAGTCCATGACTGCATGAGTCTGTCACTTGAGTTTTTCACATTCACACAGAATGTCCTTTTTTATTATTTTTTCAAACTACAAGTGTTAGGAATTGACAAAATGGAAATTAGATGGGTTTCAAAGTGAAGGCTAACCTACATACAGAAGAGTACTAAATCCCGGGCGGAGAGACATAGTGGTAAAATACAGTAAATGTATGTAAAGTGGGCTGTGAGGGGCCCTTGAAAAGCACTCTACGCCCGTGTTATAGTTTTTATCACAAAACCGCCATTCAATCACAAGCCAAGCCATGTTATTCTTCATCCTTCCAGCTTGTTGTATCACGAAGCAATCGTACAGGGACCCGAGGCTAATAAGGATGGATTTCTAACCACCAAACTCATTATGGACGAAGCGACGAGCAACAAGTTTAACATAAAGTTGGAGACATTTTATCTTGAAATGGACATGGCTTAAAAACCACTGATTGGCTAATGTAAATATAAATTGAGAGTGCGCAATATGCCCAGCAAATATTTACGATATTTTTCACTCCCGTACGAATTATTCACATTTGTTATTCGTACGGGAATCGCGGTTTAGCGAATATTTACGATATTTTTCACTCCCGTACGAATTATTCACATTTGTTATTCGTACGGGAATCGCGGGTTTAGCGAATATTTACGATATTTTTCACTCCGGTACAAATTATTCACATTTGTTATTCGTACGGGAGTCGGTTCAGCGAATATTTACGATATTTTTCACTCCGGTAGTAATCATTCGCAATTGTTATTCACACGGGAGTCGGTGCCAAACTTTAGCGCTAACTATCATTACTATGCAGATTGAAAGGGTTTCCTTTCTTCGCTAAATCAGACCAAACATACTAAAATCCAATGCGATGTTTGTTTTAGTCGCGCTGTGACTTCGATTCGTAGAGTATCGATAAGACGTTGAGGATAATCCAAACGCGGTTTCCATATGTGGTCAGAAGTTTATATGCGGTTTATGAATCAATCGTAACATTTTGTTGCATGTTATTGGCGGTGCGCAATTGCAGAATCATACGATATCCCGTTAAACCAGGCTATCCTTGCACCTTTAAGATAACTAAACAGCACGTCCGTATCTAGGGTAAATCCAGGCTTACATTCTATCCGTTCAGAACTGCTTTATATTGTACGATAGCATAAATTCAGCTAAATGTGGCAAAGGGGTTGGGCTCCCTGTTGTTTCTTCAGCCTTTGCCAAGCACAGTCAGTCCAAATTTTTGAATACGAATACATACCCATATAATCTTGAACACAAATAAATGTCACAACTCACCTTTTCTCATTTGAAGAGTACTGATACAGGGATATTGTACAAAATATCCATCCCTTTGGAATAAGAACTTTCTTTTTACCCTTTGCGGTAACTGTACTACGCCGCTCTATTTTCTGTTCTTAACTTGTTATATGCCAAAAATACAAGTAAGTCATCTTCTAACGTCTTTATTCATTCCCTGTTGGATAAAGATGAAACGAAATGGTTAAATATCTGTAACAAAAACACAGATTCTCACAACATAAACATGTTTTTTTTACTAATTTCTAATAACTACTGCGTCAAAGCAATTGTTCGGGGTACGTTAGACATTTAACATTGAAATTAACTTCAAATACGTACCAAAGAAAAAAAAATCGATTCCGACGCTCCACCTAAGAAAAGTCCGATCCATGGGGTTAATCCAGGTTGGGATTTTCCACAATTTTGGATTTTGAGGCAAAAACTACCATATTCTGAGAGAGGAAGTGAAATAGGTATCAATGGTGTAATTTGTTTTGTTTTTTGTGGTAATAAAAACGTGTTTGTATGAGAAACAAATGTATGAATCCTCAAGCCAAGTACCTTAGCAACGACTGGTTCACATCCTTCAAAAGGACGGTTAGCACTGGTTCACACGTATCAAAAGGACGGTTAGAACTAGTTCACATGCTTCAAAGGACGGTAGGAACCAGTCATCAAAAGGACGGTTAGAACTAGTTCACATGCTTCAAAGGACGGTTAGAACTAGTTCACACTCTTCAAAGGACGGTAGGAACTAGTTCTGACGCTTCAAAAGGACGGTTAGCACTGGTTTACACGTAAGGACGGTTAGAACTAGTTCACATGCTTCAAAGGACGGTTAGCACTAGTTCACACTCTTCAAAGGACGGTTGGAACTAGTTCACGCGCTTCAAAGGACGGTAGGAAAGAGTTCACACACTTCAAAAGGACGATTACAACTAGTCAACACGATTCCAAAGGACGTTTACTACTTGTTCATGTCCTTCAAAAGTACGGTGAGCACTAGCTCATACGTACGCTTCAAAAGGACGATTATAACTAGTTCAAACGGCTTCAAAGGGACGATTAGAACTAGATGACATGCTTCAAAACGACGGTTAGAACTAGTTCACGCGCATCAAAAGTACGGTTAGAACTAGTTGAGACGCTTTAAAAGTACGGTTAGAACTAGTTTAGACGCTTCGAAAGGACGGTTATAGAACATGTTCACACGCTTCAAAAGGAAGGTTATGGAACATGTTCACACGCTTCAAAAGGAAGGTTAACGTTATAGAATTACTAGTTGAAACTAGTTCACACTCTTCAAAAGGACGGTTAGAACTAGTTCACACTCTTCAAAAGGACGGTTAGAACTAGTTCACACGCTTCAAAAGGACAGTTGAAACTAGTTCACACTCTTCAAAAGGACGGTCTAGTTCACACGCTTCAAAAGGACGGTGAGCACTAGTTCACACGCTTCAAAAGGACGGTGACACCAGTTCAAACGCTTCAAAAGGACGGTCAGTACTTGTCTTCATGCCCTTCAAAAAATTGGAAACATTTTATCTTGATCATTGATAGACATTCAGTTTTCCTTCGAAAATCATAGGTGTCATTTGAGCATTCAGGTTATTTTCGCAAGCTTAGCTATCTCGTACTCCTTCACACTCTTCGAGCTTCACTACAAACATGCCCTCTGATCTCCTGTCAATGAAATCCTGTTTGAATATAATGTAATAAGACAATTTGCAATAGGCTTATTTTGGTTCTTTTGAGTGTTGCGATCTTTGTAAAACAAGCTACTCCGTACTCCTTCACACGCTTCAGAGGTTCGTTTTTGACGTAATGCAATTTTTGGTGGTGAATATGAGTTACTGAAGTTATAAGTTTATGACTACTTCTATAAGGACTTGATTATTCTATACTTTTTCACAGTGACACAGAATGTACACTTTATGATATATTATAATATTCTTTGAGTTTTGGGAATTTGAAAAGTGCCTTTTAAGTAGTTTTTTAAAGTGAAAGATTCAGGATACGGATGACGACTACTTCACGGGCGGAGAGACATAGAGGTAAAATACAGTAAATGTATGTAATTTCGGCGGTGAGAGGTCATTGAAATGCACTCTACGCCCGTGTTATAGCACATTTTTCAAAACACACCATTTAATCACAATCTAAGCGCTGTTATTCTTTATCCTTCCAGTTTTTTGTATCACAAAGCAATAGTACACTAAATCGACGCTAATGAGGTTGGGTTTTTAACGGCACGAAACTCATAATTATGAAGCGACGAACAACACGTTTAAGACATTCGTGCTCATTCTTGATTGAATGCCGCCTCGTAAAAATGAATATTTAACTTTATCATTTTTCCAATTTTAGTAATTCTCTTCCTCTTTACTCAGATTATGGGAGAATACATTGATGATTTTTACAACAGACAACGGTGGTATTCCTTTAGGAGGTGGATACAACTGGCCTCTCAGAGGACACAAAGCCTCACTTTGGGAGGGAGGGGTGAGAGGGGCAGGATTTGTCCATGGAGAGATGATAGCCCAGAAGAAGCGCGTTTGTAAAGAGCTTATCCACGTGACTGACTGGTACCCGACTCTTTTGCAGTGGCAGGTAACAGAAACAGGAAGCCCAATTTAATGTTTTGCAATTTTCTAACATTACGTATCTTGAACAACACATTACCAAAACTATGTTGTGATTGGGCATAAAAAAGCTATGGGAAGCCATTCCAATGTTAACAATATTAGTTTGTACCGTGTACGTGCTGTAAGCCAGTACCTTGCCTCTTCCCCAAGCTCCTCATTGTCAGCTCTCCTAAATCAAAAAACGGGGACGCTTCTACGGCATTTCGTATAGTGTTCCCACTCGTAGTATTGCGCGGTTTTAATCGTATGAGTGAGAAACGATATAGGGCAAATTTGTAGCCGTATTGTTGCCGTGCCGTATTTTACGTAAATACGCGTCAAAGTGGTTGGATTCCTTAATGGAAGACAATGGAAACCATTTCAATGTTATGGTATGTGGTTGTACCATCTGAGTGAGATAAATCAGTACCGGCACATTTCACACTCAAATCGGTCTAACTGCTCTATGCATGTCGGCATGTCGTACCATGTACATGCTGCACAAAAATAAATTTCTTTTTTGCGTTAGGTATCGAAGACTCTGCAGTCCCACCTCCACTTGACGGTTACAATGTCTGGGAAGCAATCTCAAACGGAAAGCCCTCTCCAAGGAAAGAAATCCTTCATAACATCGACATGGCTTCGTCATCAATACTTGATAAAAGTGGTGGTTATGAAGGGATTGCTTTACGTGTTGGGGATATGAAGATCATGATGAATGTACCCAACTTAACTTGGTTTAGACCACCTGAACTTGAGAAAAAATGGCCAAGCGGAGAAAATCAAGAGGAGAAAGATCAGGTGTGTGTCGGTGTATCATGCCATTTAGTGGTGCGTGAAATTGAGGCGATCGAATTAATGAACGCATGCGGACGGACAAAATGACAATTGAACATACCTATGTTCTGATCTCCATGAGCGAATGAACAGATGAATGAGACGAACGACTATTTGAAGGAGCACGGGTGGCGTAGCGGTGAGAGCGCTAGGGGTTTGTTAAAGTTAGTCACTGACTATTAAATGCTACCGTTGCATAGCAAGGCTAGGACTATATATTATTCTAATATTCAAAGTCTAAACAGACGGAGGGATAGACGTCGACTTGGAAGATTACTATCACTAACTTGCAAAGTTCTTAAATTCTTTCTTACAGGGATTCAATAATATAATCAAAATGGCGCTGTACAACATCACCGCCGACCCTGAGGAACGCACTGATCTCAGTACGAGACTTCCAGATGTAGTAACGACCCTAATGAAACGCGTTGATTTCTACATGAAGGGCGTGGTACCGTCCCGTAAGACTGCTCCTGATAAGAAAGCAAAACAAATGGCTGAACGGAATGGTTATTGGGGGCCTTGGAGAGAATAGACTTAATTCGACTTGGTGCAACGTTTTCATATTTTAGACCACGTGTCATTCTCTTGAGATTAAGATTATTTGTTGTATCCATATTCAAGTGTCTTCTCGTGCGCAACCGTCAAACAAAGAATTTATATTCTAAGGAATAATACGTGGTTATGAAATGGGTAAACATTACACCAAGAGACGAATTAGGTGTATTAGAGGAAAAATTAGCTTGGGTATTAGAATGGAAACACTTTTATATCTGCTGCCTGAACAGAAATGGAAAAAAAAGAAACCACAAATAACAACGCTAATTACAGTAAAATGAAGAAGAAAGAAAGGAATTTAAAATAAATGATAAAGTAAACTGTGCGTGGATAAAAATCCATCAAAATGTAATTTCGGTGACCTTGGTTTCCGAATGCTACTTTACACATGCTCATAAAATCTGCAGTTTCTATTGAACTCTAGGAAATATACAGTTTCTACACATGGTATTTACGAACACAACACGAGTTTTGGGAATTTGTGCCTTTAAGTAGTTTTTCATAGTGAAAGATTCAGGATATGGATGAGGACTACATCACGGGCGGAGAGACATAGAGGTAAAATACAGTAAATGTATGTAATATCGGCTGTGAGGGGGCTGTAAAATGCACTCTACGCCCGTGTTATAGCTTTTTTTCAAAGCACACCATTTAATCACAAGCCAAGTCTTGTTATTCTTTATCCATCCAGTTTTTTGTATCACAAAGCAACAGTACACTAAATCGACGCTAATGAGGATTTATTTCTAACCACCAAACTCATCATGGACGAAGCGACGAACAACAAGTTTATGAAAAATTTGGGGAAATTTTATCTCAATAATATACATTCATGCTGTCTGAAGTTAAATCGATGATAAAAGGTTAAGAAGTATATCCGCGTTTTGTAAATTAGGTGTTTAACCACAGAACGACTATAAATTGAGTTTGTTTGGTACTCATTTTTGATTGAATGCCTGTTAAACATAAGTAGAGAATGGAACGTTAAATCAACAGCCATGAACACAGTTGAAGGCGATCCCGAGAGTAAATTTATATTTTCAGTTAAAATATTTATTCGCCGTATAAATTAAACTTATCCTTTTTAGGTGGCGATTTTGTGGAGATTAACAAAGCGACAGTCAGCTCATTTCTGTAAAACATATTATGATCTTATGATTACGATTATGATCATCCACTTCTATAATGGCACGTGTGAAATGCAGCCGTTTACGACAGTGACGCAACTAAGAAGTCACGACGGAAAACGCGTGCGCGTTATTTCGATCGCTATGAAAATAAAGTACGACATATAATTTCAGGATCAACTGCAAATTATCCTAAGCATACAGTTCAGACGAGGTATATTCCTCGTTCAGATGAGGGATACTCCTAAATGAGGTAATGGGATACTTCTAGTTCAAGTAAGGGATTCTAGTTCGATGCCCGTTCTATGTCGGAATATATGGCTCTCTGTTCTTCTTTGCTGTGCTATGATCGAATTTCACGGTCCTCATTACACTAGAATATTGTCCATACACCTTATTGAGAAAGGAATGAGTCGTATGTACCTTGTTAAGTACGGGTTTAATTTGATCTATCCGCCCAAACAACATCAAAAGTCGCGAGCGGAGAAAAGAATATTTCAGCTTATTGTATCTGACTGAAATCAAGTCCATGACTGGATGAGTCTGTCCCTTGGGTTTTTCACATTCACACAGAATGTCCTTTTTTATTATTTTTTCAAACTACAAGTGTTAGGAATTGACAAAATGGAAATTAGATGGGTTTCAAAGTGAAGGCTAACCTACATACAGAAGAGTACTAAATCCCGGGCGGAGAGACATAGTGGTAAAATACAGTAAATGTATGTAATTTCGGCGGTGAGAGGTCATTGAAATGCACTCTACGCCCGTGTTATAGCATATTTTTCAAAACACACCATTCAATCACAAGCCAAGCCATGTTATTCTTCATCCTTCCAGCTTGTTGCATCACGAAGCAATCGTACAGGGACCCGAGGCTAATAAGGATGGATTTCTAACCACCAAACTCATTATGGACGAAGCGACGAGCAACAAGTTTAACACAAAGTTGGAGACATTTTATCTTGAAATGGACATGGCTTAAAAACCACTGATTGGCTAATGTAAATATAAATTGAGAGTGCGCAATGTGCTCAGCAAATATTTACGAACATTTTTCACTCCCGTACGAATTATTCACATTTGTTATTCGTACGGGAGTCGGTTCAGCGAATATTTACGATATTTTTCACTCCGGTACTAATTATTCGCAATTGTTATTGGCACGGGAGTCGGTGCCAAACTTTAGCGCTAACTATCATTACTATGCAGATTTAAAAGGTTTCCTTTCTTCGCTAAATCAGACCAAACATACTAAAATCCAATGCGATGTTTGTTTTAGTCGCGCTGTGACTTTGATTCGTAGAGTATCGATAAAACGTTGAGGATAATCCAAACGCGGTTTCCATATGTGGTCAGAAGTTTATATGCGGTTTATGAATCAATCGTAACATTTTGTTGCATGTTATTGGCGGTGCGCAATTGCAGAATCATACGATATCCCGTTAAACCAGGCTATCCTTGCACCTTTAAGATAACTAAACAGCACGTCCGTATCTAGGGTAAATCCAGGCTTACATTCTATCCGTTCAGACTAGCTGAAAAGTCGAGCTAGCCCGGAAAAAAGAATTTGGCAGCCTGTTGTATTGGGATAAAAAGGATGTCCACTACTGGATAAGTCTGTACCGTTTTTAACATTCGTACAGGATCTACTCTTTATGGTTTTTGTATCCTTTAAGTGGTACGATAGCATAAATTCAGCTAAGTGTGGAAAAGGGGTTGGGCTCCCTGTTGTTTCTTCAGCCTTTGCCAAGCACAGTCAGTCCAAATTTTTGAATACAAATACATACTCATATAATCTTGAACACAAATAAATGTCACAACTCATCTTTTCTCATTTGAAGAGTACTGCTACAGGGATATTGTACAAAATATCCATCCCTTTGGAATAAGAACTTTCTCTTTACCCTTTGCGGTAACTGCACGCCGCTCTATTTTCTGTTCTTAACTTGTTATATGCCAAAAATACAAGTAAGTCATCTTCTAACGTCTTTATTCATTCCCTGTTGGATAAAGATGAAACGAAATGGTTAAATAACTGTAACAAAAACACAGATTCTCACAACTTAGCCATGTTTTTTTTTACTAATTTCTAATAACTACTGCGTCAAAGCAATTGTTCGGGGTACGTTAGACATTTGAAATTGAAATTAACTTCAATTAACTTCCGACGCTCCACCTAAGAAAAGTCCGATCCATGGGTTTAATCCAGGTTGGAATTTTCCACAATTTTGGATTTTGAGGCAAAAACTACCATATTCTGAGAGAGGAAGTGAAATAGGTATCAATGGTGTAATTCGTTTTGTTTTTGTGGTAATAAAAACGTGTTTTTATGAGAAACAAATGTATGAACCCTCAAGCCAAGCACTGGTTCACAAGTATCAAAAGGACGGTTAGTACTAGTTCACACTCTTCAAAAGGACGGTTAGCACACTCAGGTTCACAAGTATCAAAAGGACGTTTAGAACTAGTTCACATGCTTCAAAGGACGGTTATAGCACAGGTTCACAAGTATCAAAAGGACGGTTAGAACTAGTTCACATGCTTCAAAGGACGGTTAGCACGCAGGTTCACAAGTATCATAAGGACGGTTAGAACTAGTTCGCATGCTTCAAAAGGACGGTTAGCACTGGTTCACACGTATCAAAAGGACGGTTAGAACTAGTTCACATGCTTCAAAGGACGGTTAGCACTAGTTCACACTCTTCAAAGGGACGGTTAGAACTATGTTCACACACTTCAAATGGACGGTTAGAACTAGTTCACACGCTTCAAAAGGACGGTTAGAACTAGTTCACACGCTTCAAAAGGACGGTTAGAACTAGTTCACACGCTTCAAAAGGACGGTTAGAACTATGTTCACACGCTTCAAAGGGACGGTTAGAACTAGTTCACACACTTCAAAGGGACGGTTAGAACTAGTTCACACGCTTCAAAAGGACGGTTAGAACTAGTTCACACGCTTCAAAAGGACGGTTAGAACTAGTTCACACGCTTCAAAGGGACGGTTAGAACTATGTTCACACGCTTCAAAGGGACGGTTAGAACTAGTTCACACGCTTCAAAGGGACGGTTAGAACTATGTTCACACACTTCAAAGGGACGGTTAGAACTATGTTCACACACTTCAAATGGACGGTTAGAACTAGTTCACACACTTCAAAGGGACGGTTAGAACTAGTTCACACACTTCAAAGGACGGTTAGAACTAGTTCACACGCTTCAAAAGGACGGTTAGAACTAGTTCACACGCTTCAAAAGGACAGTCAGTACTTGTGTTCATGCCCTTCAAAAAATTGGAAACATTTTATCTTGATCATTGATAGACATTCAATTTTCCTTCGAAAATCATAGGTGTCATTTGAGCATTCAGGTTATTTTCGCAAGCTTTGCTATCTCGTACTCCTTCACACTCTTCGAGCTTCACTACAAACATGCCCTCTGATCTCCTGTCAATGATATCCTGTTTGAATATAATGTAATAAGACAATTTGCAATAGGCTTATTTTGGTTCTTTTGAGTGTTGCGATCTTTGTAAAACTAGCTACTCCGCACTCCTTCACACGCTTCAGAGGTTCGTTGTCTGTGTGACGTAATGCAATTTTTGGTGGTGAATATGAGAGTTATTGAAGTTATAAGTTTATAACTACTTCTATAAGGACTTGATTAGTCTATACCTTGACTTTTTCACAGTGACACAGAATGTACACTTTATGATATATTATAATATTCTTTGAGTTTTGGGAATTTGAAAAGTGCCTTTAAGTAGTTTTTTAAAGTGAAAGATTCAGGATACGGATGACGACTACATCACGGGCGGAGAGACATAGAGGTAAAATACAGTAAATGTATGTAATATCGGCTGTGAGGGGGCTGTAAAATGCACTCTACGCCCGTGTTATAGCATATTTTCAAAACACACAATTTAATCACAATCTAAGCGCTGTTATTATTTATCCTTCCAGTTTGTTGTATCACAAAGCAATTGTGCACTACATCGAGGCTAATGAGGATGGGTTTCTAACGGCACGAAACTCATCATTATGAAGCGCGAACAACAAGTTTAAGACATTCGTGCTCATTCTTGATTGAATGCCGTCTCGTACAAATGAATATTTAACAGTATCCTTTTTCCAAATAACCGTATTTAAGAGTATCCTTTTTTCAAATGGCCGTATTTAAGAGTATCCTTTTTTCAAGTGACCGTATTTAAGAGTATCCTTTTTTCAAGTGACCGTATTTAAGGGTATCCTTGACCATATTTAAGAGGGAAAAGGAAATCGAAGGATAAACAAGAAGCCGCTGACTAACTTTCTGAGAAAAAGTTATCTTAGCGGTTAATTTCTTTCATTATTATGATCACTCAAAGTGAGTTTGGGCTTCCTGTGTTTTTACAGACAGGTATCCCACAATGCATGCTGGTTAGCCAGCTCTACATCATGTCAGCGGCATTCCCCATGATTAGGTTCTCCACGTGCTGCAAGAAAAATTCGAAGCCTGAAGAATTTGCTTCAAAAAATGCTTGTTTTATTCGAAACTCCGGCAGGATATGCTGTCTTTAAGGTACGATATGGAAGTATATTTACTTATACGTGTTAACTTGGTTTTTGTTACGTTTATTTTGATGAATAAGAGTGTAAAATGTCTATTGTTGTGCGTAGTTGCTGGACGAGAAGAAGCTGAAGAATGTGGATGATTTGTATAAAGAATTCGAGTCTCCTGATTCAGCCAGTAAAGTGTAAGTTGTTTTATTTCTTTGCGTTCCTTTGTCTAGGATCTCTAGTACCATTCATCGAATTTTATTACAGGCTTTCATAAAGAAAACTATCGATGTTCATGCAAGTTTGATTATGAATACGCAGCTCTCCACAGAAGTTTTTATTATTATTTGATCATGATCACACGGTATTTCATCTTAGTATTCTCTTGGTACTCAATTTTTGTTGTAGTAGAAATTTTATTAACTTAGCAAAGAGCTTATCCAACTACTCTATTGGAATTGGAATTTAAACGAACATTTATCACCTTTATACATGTACAATACCTGAAAAATATACCTGATTGTTTTTATGTGTATAATTAAGTGTATTTGAGTTAGTTCTTGTATAACAATTTTAACTTTAATGTATTTTGATGATCTGCTTTTGTGTTTTTAGGGTAAAGTTGAAGCATTTCCACAAATTTGATGATACCACAGAGGCTTTAGCAGGTAAATATGTTGCAAATAACAGTTGTATCTACTCTAATTAATTATGGGATTATACAAAACAGAGAAGATGCATTATTGATTATTTTTTTTTTCTTTAACAGCCACCACTGCAGCTGTGGAGGGCAAAATGGGCAAAGGACTCAAGAAACTCTTGAAGAAGGTTGTGGCTAAAGATGCTCATGAACAACTTGCTGTGTCTGATGCAAAGCTTGCTGGAGCTATCAAGGTCAGTTTGCATCGGTTTTATATTGTTTATGTTGGAATTTAATATATTCTTTATAATCATCAATGAAATATTTATTTTTATTACACATTTAGGTTTGATATCAGTGTGATAGAGCTGTGAATAAAAACCATATCAGCGAAGTGATACAATATCACTTAACTGTGAACTGGAAATGTTGTCATCTTAATAATGATAGTTATTAATATGGGAGGTTCTCATATAGCAAATTTATACAATGTCTCAATGCGCTTTACATTAATGACCAGTGCATATTAAATCTTATCGACCAAAAATGTGTAATTGACTATAATATTGCTAAATATCTTCATCTGCAAAGATATCACTTTAATACAGTGCAGATACTCTAACCATGAACACTTCGAGTTTTTTTGGCGTTATGCAATCACGACAATCGTTAGGAGTTCTAGTTTTAGCTTTCTCATGGGAACTACTGAAAAACTAAATCACATCAATTATATCATGTGTTCTGATTGGATGATGCCTAAAAGTTGTTTCATTCCTTTTAAGAAGGAGATCGCTGATTGGATAGTTGTAAAAATGTAGAAAAAATGTCAAAAAAATCTGTGTTCATGGTTAGAGTGTCCGCACTGTAAGACATTATTAAGTACTAGAGAAATAAAAATCATCACATGCTAAGATCCTGGTGAATTTTTTATTCACTCATTTTCCCACCTCATATTGTGGACAAGCAAATCCATGTGCGAGATGTCAATCACACATGTAGAGACTATTTCCATTTTCTTTTTTCAAACAAACATGTCTTTATTTCCAATGTAGGACAAGTTGAACATCACATGCATCTCTTCTAATTCCATTCACGAACTGATGAGAGGTATCAGGAACCAAATGAATAGCCTTGTTACTGGTATACAGGATAAAGAAATGGCTGCTATGGCATTGGGTTTAGCACACAGGTATATGTTCGTTTGAGTTATTTTGATGTCCTTATATTCTAAGTTTTAGGAGAAGTAGAACAAGATAAGTTTCAATACTGAAGTCACTTTTTTACCATACCCTTATGGGTTTTGTTTTTCCTAAGTTTTCTTGGGAGGGGGGTTAAAAGTGGAGTGGTATAGTTGTTACTAGTGGTCAGTCTCTGTTGGAACTCTTGATTGAAATTGGACCAGACTCCTCTACCTTAATTTTTTTAAAGGTTTCAATCTTGAGTGGGAGGTGTATGCAATTGGTGTAAAAATATAAAAAATATCCCATTTCAGTCTGTCAAGATACAAGCTAAAGTTCAGTCCAGACAAAGTAGACACCATGATAGTACAAGCTATATCTCTTCTTGACGACCTGGACAAAGAGCTCAATAACTATGTGATGAGATGCCGTGAATGGTTTGGATGGCATTTCCCTGAGCTGTCTAAGATCATCACAGATAACATTGCATACACTAAGACTGTGAAAGCCATGGGTACAAGAACCAAAGCTGCTGATCAGGATTTCTCTGAGATTCTTCCTGAAGAAGTTGAAGAACAACTGAAGGCTGCAGCTGAAATTTCCATGGGAGTTGAGGTGAGATTATAATGTGAGGGCAAAAACCATCATTCAACAGACATTTAGAATATAGACAGACATTTAGAATATATATGAGAATAAAAATAATTATAGAATATATATTTGTACTAAGGTAATAATGTATCTAACTGAGCTGATCTGCACAGTATATCAAACAACCTATGCAGCTTCTAATTATGAGACTTGAACAGGATTTGAACCTGTGCCCTGGTAATTCTGTTGTTTTTTACTTTATGCCCATACTGATTATGATTTGTTTAATAACATTAATTTATGTTATCTATTTGGCTCCAGATTTCCAAAGAGGATGAAGAAAACATCATGTTTTTGTGCGACCAAATTCTAGAAATATCAGATTACCGGGCCCAGCTGTATGACTACCTCAAGAATAGAATGCTGGCTATTGCACCTAACCTTACCACTTTGGTTGGGGAGTTGGTAGGTGCAAGGCTTATTGCCCATGCAGGTGAGTTACAAAGAAACAGCCACCATGTTATTGAGGAATACTTTGTTATTGTCAGACCAGTATGTTAGCTATGTGATGTAACATGTACACCCCAAGAATTGGAATGATCACTGCTAAATTTGTTTTTTAAACTGTTGTTGCAACAGTTAATTGTTTGATTCTGTACTGTAAGCAGTATCAGGAACAACTATACGGTTACATTATCAATTATTGATATAAATACGGTATCAAATGATGATAACTAACAAGTTCACTATAAACTGTATACAGGTTCACTTATCAATCTTGCTAAGCATCCTTCATCAACTGTACAGATACTGGGAGCTGAAAAAGCTTTGTTCAGGTAACAAAATATTGAACAAGGGGATCTTAGATTTTGTTTGCTCCTACATCATTGGTGTTTGATATGGTAGAACTTTTTATGGATGGCTCATTGGCCTTTAGTTCAGGGCCCTGTGCACGATTTTGGTGTACATGGCAACAATCACAAAAAGATGTGAAAAATTGTTTTGAAAATGCTTGTATTTCCATATCATTTCACTAAAATCCACAATTTCAACTCTATTTTATAGGAAATTTAATATAGTTTTACAACTATCAACTTTATAGATATTAACTCTTTAA
Organism: Actinia equina; assembly: GCA_011057435.1. Taxonomy (NCBI): domain Eukaryota; kingdom Metazoa; phylum Cnidaria; class Anthozoa; order Actiniaria; family Actiniidae; genus Actinia; species Actinia equina. The sequence continues at coordinate 790,787 of WHPX01000154.1, forward strand.
AATAAAATCAACCAATTGGAAAAGGTTAAAATTGGTTTGTCCCTTTTCATGTAGCTAGGGCCGGATGTTAAACATAGAGGACCCATAGATATTACTGTTGAAAGTAAATAAATAAATGTTTAAAATAGTCTCAAAAATTTGTACTTTATAGAGCTCTAAAAACGAAGCATGACACTCCTAAGTATGGGTTAATCTATCATGCTTCTCTTGTTGGGCAGTGTGCTCCTAAGAATAAGGGCAAGGTAAGACATACTTTGATCAATTTTATTTATCCTTATATGCATAATGTAATAAATTATTATTATAATTTTTTGTCCTGAATTTTTTTTTTTGCTTGATGTACCATTTTCCCCTCACAACATATGAATATATACTATATTGTAATATAGCAGAAATTAAATAAATAAATGAACTTTGGCTGCGATAAAAAAGTTAAGAAGTTAATGATGCCAATGAAAACCCACGACAGTGTTCAACCTTCCCCTCCCCCATTTCAACAATTACACAGTCACCCTCCCCCTTTCAGCAGTTTTATGTTTCAAGGCAAACATGTCAGTTACTAGTCATTGAACGTTAAATTCGGACCTGGGTTGGTTTTAAGCATCCTAAAGAAATTTGTGTACAGGATGGCACTTGATAATCTCCTTTCGTAGAATATGTTACTACTAGTGATATTCACTTAGTGAGTAAATAAATACTGAAATCATTGATGCATATATATGTATCAACAGATTTCTAGAATGCTTGCAGCCAAGGCATCTCTTGCTATCCGTGTAGATGCTCTGGGGGAAGACACCACTACTGAGATGGGTATTGAGAGCAAGGCCAAGCTGGAGGCAAGGCTGAAGATGTTTGAGGATGGACAGGTAAGATGCACACATACTGTACAAAAACCACTATAAACACCATCAATAGCAACAACAGCAGAAGCAACTAAAATAACTACAGCAGTACATGTACATCAGCAACCAAACAACAATCATAATCACAGCTTCTGGTTCATAAACAACAACATATATAGCAACAACAACAACAGCAAAGACAACACCTACTGTACATGCGCAGCCAAAACAACTCTAACAATGACTAAATCTAAAAGTCAATAGCAGTAACAACTGTGTCATACATGGGCTGTATTATGGCGGCTGCCAGAAGTGCCTTCATAAGCTTTCAGTTTGAGTCCTTTGAGCTGCGCCATTGCTGTACTTGTGGTGGTGATTAAGGTGGCTGTTCGATTAAGGTGAAGTTCGAATTGAGCCCACGATGAGCGCGGGCTCAAAAACTGCTGAAAAATCTACGATATTTTATTGAAGAACCAATAAATATATATATATTTTTATTTATTTCAGATGCGAAAGATAAGTGGAACAGGCAAAAGTCAAGCAAAGTTTGACAAATATGAGAATAAAAGGTAAGTGTAACTATGTATCTTGCCATAGCAGGAACCAATGAGGAGCAAGCGTCAAAGCCCAGGCATCTGAGAGAAAACGTACATACCTACATGTACATATAAACTTCATTTCAAGTGGGTAGATAAATTCAGTACAAAATTAACTGGTTTCCACATTTGGCTCACAACTGAGATGTTAACAACCAACAACTGAGGGAAAAAACATGATTGACAGATTGTTATTAGCTGAGGTTTAATGTAATACTGATTTTGCTATCTCCTGATAAGCTAAAAGGAAAAAATTAACCTCAATCTTTGTTCGTGTCCACACAGTAAAAAGTTCGAGATACTTTCATGTAATATCTTGAATATTTTCAGTAATAAAATGTCATGTTTTATTCTTATTTTTTAGTCAAATCAAGACTTATAATCCAGATGCTGACTCTACTATTGATAGTAAACCCAAAAAAAGAAAGCATAAAGAGGTGGAGGAAGAGGTGAAAGAAGCGGTGGAGGAAAAGAAAGAATCAGAAGATGAAGAAGGTATGGAAAACTTGAACAACATCCGTTCTGCAAGAAGGATTTGGAATATTATTTTTTTGTCATCTCTTCTTCCCCCTAGCCCACACCTAAGGTGCACAGTAGTAGATAATAAGAAAATTACTGTGTGGACACACTTACCAGGAACACTTGATTAAAACTGACCAATCAGATAACAGTAAAATAGACAGACTAGCCAATCAGATTATCACCTTCTCACACTCTTATTACATCAATGTTCTATCTGATTGGCTGGTTAAAAATATTGAACTAAATGTCGCAATATGATTGGTTATCTGGATACTAGTTTATTAAAGTGTTTCCGGTTGGAGTTTCCGCACACAGTAACTTTTGTGCCCATTATTCTCCTATCACTTATTTTTATGCCTTTATTTTATTTTTGTTTGCCCTTCTCATTCTACTCTTGTTACTTACTGCTCTTACTGTAATAGGCCTCTTGATCTTGGGGTAATTTTTCCCCCATTTCAGACCACGTGTCATTGCCTTGAGAATAAGATTCTTTGTTTGAGTTGTATCAATATTTATGTGTCTTATTTGCAACTGAGTGCAAACCTTAAACAAAGAAATGATACTCTAGGGAATGACATGTGGTTTGAAATAGGAAAACATTACGTCAGAGCGAAAGAGTTCTAATGTAGCTTAGGAGCAAAAGCAAAAATGGTATAATTTTGAAGGCAATTTAAACACAAGTATGTCTATGTAATAATTATTTAATTGTTTTAGAAGTACCGGCCAAAAAGTCAAAGAAAGATAAAAAGAAAAAGAAAGAAAAACGAAAAACTGAAACAGAGGAGAGTGATGAAGAGGAAGAAAAAGTCGAGGTGAGTAAATCGAACTGAGATGAGCAGATTATCTTGTCATTCACGAGAAGGTGCAACAACCTCTAGGCTGATCCAAGTCAGGGCACAGCTAATAACTCACAGATCGAACTCTGAAACAACCTCTGGGCTGAACTAAGTCAGGGCATGGCTAACTCAAAGATAGAACCCTGAAACAACCTCTGGGCTGATCTAAGTCAGGGCATGGCTAACTCACAGATAGAACCCTGAAGCAACCTCTGGGCTGATCTAAATCAGGGCATGGCTAACTCACAGGGCAGTGTGAGGCGACTAAAGCTGCACCACCCTTGATATCCATTACTTTCTTTTTTCCCAATATCATTATGCTTAAATTTTCAGCCAAAAGATGAAAGTTCTGAAAAGAAAAAGAAAAAGAAGAAGAAAAAGCAGAAGACAGATGATTCAGATTAGGCAAGCGTGGATTCAATTATTTCCATTTTTTCAATTATGATTTTACCATCCTTCAGCAGAATTTCACTACACGTCTGTTCATTACAATACTATGGACTTTGAAATGTTTTTATTTGAAAAAAATAAGAATAAATGCATGTGCAAGCTTCTTAGTTAAAACTCTCGATTCTTGGCTTGACTTTGATTTCATATAGTCATGAATGAAATTTTGCATGGCGATCAATTTGAATAACTATTGTCCAGGACGAGCTCAGTTCTCATTCATGTGAAAATGCTTTTATATTTCAACTTGAAACCGGGGTAAGCCAGTCTGGTGAGAACGATAGTCATTCAAATTGTCGTCATATTTCGATTTGGTCGGTAGAACCGCCATGTTGGAGGTAATCAAAATCCAAAGGTTCCAAAAGTGAGTCCCGTTTCGCTATATGTCGAATGTTCTCGTTCCACCATAGTTAATAGAGGGGAATGGTTATGAAACCTATTGTTATATGTCTTTGTTCACTTTTTTCAAGCGTGACCGTGCACAATCCTTTGTTTTACCATTGTCTTACGATTGTTGGCAATGGCTGAGTGAACAGAAAAAAATCTTTCTTTTGGCTGCTAGTTCAAAATACTTAAAGATTAATAAGAGATATTTGAATATTCCTTACAATAATCCCATAGGCAAAGCTTATGTTTACTTATTGTGCAATTTCGGACGAGCAAAAATTAAACTTTGTGCACGGTCAAGACCGGTTCAACATCAAAAGCGAACAAAGACAGATAACAATAGGTTTCCTAACCATTCCCCTCTATTAACTATGGCTCCACCAAGCAAAAAGGAGCAAAAATTACTAGAATTAATTAGAATGATGGTCGTGTTTTTGATTTTGACTGGAAACCAAGTGTTCAGAAAATATTCAACAGCGGGCTAAATTAGTCATGCCATTCTCCAGCTGGTTCAGACATTGATGCTGAATATGGGCGACCAGTTGCTGGTCGCAGGTTCTCCCAGAATGCGCGGTTGGCCCTGTGAGGAAAATGCAACAAGATTAGCTTTTGTTAACCAGATTCGTCGTAGGCAAACTCGCCAAAATGCCCCGTATTAATTTCGATATCTTGGGAAGAGAGTTTACTCGAGAATATCTTAGATTTTTTCTGCGGACCGAGTCTCACCGCGTTCCGTTCCTAGTAAGGAAATCTTAGATTTTAAAAGTTGCGCTATTCGTCCTTGTTTTGCTAGGGTAGCACTTAATAGCCAGTCCTTGTTCCATTATCGAATTAGAAAAAGAAAAAAAGAGTTTATTTTTGTGCAGAAATAAAAACCAGATATACCGGGGGGAAATCACGTAAGAGAGCAAGCAAGTTCTCTGCGCACATGTAGCGGTTTCGATGTTTTAACCCCGGGGCCCGTGAACGCAGCCGTGCGTTGACGGGCGTTAGTAAAGCACACAAGCCGTGCTTCTCAAGAGAGAGAGAGAGAGAAAAAAAGGCTTATTTAGAAAAGAAAAAAATGCTCTATTTTGGTCATATGTACTCACTTCTCTTTCAAGTGTGGTACAGTGTAATTATTAAGGCTCTCTCCCCACAAGCCATGCTTCTTGGTTCCTAGAGGTAGACGACCCCGTTCTGGTGAGAGCTATAAAGAAAGGTTAATGCAACGTCTTCCAAAGTAGCTAAACATTCAAATTGAACAATACAATTAATTTCCGAGATGCCAAAACCATAGACAGCGCGAGCAGGATAACTACCAAAGACTATTTTTGAGAGCTTGGTACTCGATCAAAGATCTTAAATCTTCAAAAAATGTAATTCAGAGAGAAACATTTGAAGAGGTTTTGCACCATCACGTGGCGACGCCATAATCCAGCTTGGACTGCCTGTGGTTAGATGGCAGAACAACTCCCTTCTCGGAAATTGGCATTAACTAACTTGGCTGCTGGCATGTGATGGTGCAAAACCTCTAATGCATGTTAATGCTCTTCACTAAAGAAACACTTCTAACAGTGAACCAGTGCAAAAAAGAACTATGTTTTTTAGCCTTAGATTAAATGTGGGTTATTGGAGCTCAGAACCGTACCTCTTCAGCCAGAGCTCTGATATGGTGAGGTTCAAATCCACAACACCCTCCAATGTATCTGATACCCATATCATATGCTTTACGAGCAAACTTATGGCAGTCCCATCTGGTTAGAGCACGGGGGTCCATGGCTAGCAAGGAACAAAAAGCATAAAAAAGATGTTAGAAAAAATGGGACACGGACAATTAACTAAACAGACACCGCAGGAGACTTGAGCAGCGATAGCGCACTCTTTCATCTCTCTAGTGGGCTTCAAGTGCACAAGTTAGCAAAGCCTGTATTTGTGTTTAAATTACCTCTTCTGCTAATTATGAATTAAGAGTCCTGTATCTTGTCAGTCTGATTTTGTTATACCACATTTCAGCAATAAAATTAATTGACAAAAGTCGGAACTTGATTTTCCCTAAAATACTTGAAAATGTATGTAGGCTAAACTGAAGTCCTAACCTTACCGAATGGAAACTCGGCAAGACCAATGAAACCAAGAGCATTTGCATCAGGAGTCCAGAAACCAAGTGGTTGAACCATGTAATGCATTTTAATGCCTTCCTTTTTCAAGGCGTCTTGCATTTCTTTCATGGCTTCAAGGCTTCTCTCGGGATCAAAACGACAATTAACACCAATGATATCTGCACCTGTTGTAATAAAATTCATAAGATGTTTCACACTGGTTAAGTCTAAGCGATAATTAAGTATCTCGAGCCTGGTTCACACGGGCAACGTAAAATGCCAGCAAATTAAAATAGAGGCGCAAGTGCAGTGGTCAGTGCTTGTTCATATTAAAGCACTCTTGGATTTGTAAAAATGTTTTTGGGCCAAAAGTTTATATACAAAAAGAATGACTAGAAGTTTTTTGATTAAGATATTTCGGACGATACCCATCGTCCATCATCAGTTTAATGACTACTATTAGTGGATTTCCGTACACAAACGCAAGCATGCGTGTGCACGAAAAAATTGGAAAGTCTCCATTCCTAGTTCTTTTAGCGTTGACTCAGTGTAGTTCACAGGTAATTTTGCTTGCGCTTTCAATTGCTTTTTCTAGTGGTGTTTTAGAACTTAATCTTCTGTTACACAAACGTCAGCAAGCGCACGAAAAATGAGAAATTTCCATTCCTGCAGTTCACACGTAATTTTGCTTACGCTTTCATTTCTGTAAACTTTTTCACGTGTGAACCAGGCTTTACTTAGTCATCATACCTGCACGAGCAAGACGTAGAGCACACTCTCCGGGCAACACACCGTGTCTATCGCCATCTTTACCGATTGCCAAGGTAACGGCTGTGGGTTTACCGCTGGCCTTCATGACTTCAACCATCAATTCTGCTTCTCCAACATGTGAAATATACTACGAGAAATATATTGGAATATTTCAAGTTGAACAAGTATTAGAAGATTTAGAGAATGTAAATGAGCAAAAATCCACATAGCAAATACTGAATTCGAAAAACATGATTTTGACAAATGATACTTTGCGCGCCTACATTTACATCAACAAACTGGGCAGTGGTTGAAATGGAGCCCTCCTAACCTCGGCAATCAAGAAATCAACACCATTCTTCACAAAAATATCCACTTGTTTCTTGAACTTTTCTTTGATGACCTCTTTAGGGATTTTGCCACTACGGTATGCCTGGCCGGTTTCACACAGGGATCCCGAACATAATACATCAGGACCTTCTTTTGCCACTTCCTTTGCTAACCTACAAGCTGCATCATTGATTTCATCCCACTGAAAATAATTTAGAACAATCAAATTCCTATACTACGGTAACAACATTATGAATAACTTGAAAACTTTTAGCAAAGGAATTCCTTTGTTTCAAAACAGAAGGGTGGGCGATTTGGGGGAGGGCACCCAGGGAACATTTTATTGCAGGATATCCAGAAAAAATTATGTATAAAGCAAAGACCTACGATAATTACTGCTACGGTCGTGGCGTAAAATAATTGCCAGCATACCGGATTGATGGCAATAATAATGGCAGTTCTCGTTTTTTTTTTTAAATCTCCTCTCGGTTCGAACTTGTGGCCCCTTGTTCCATTTTTGGATTAAATAATGAAAGTTAATATATTTTTATGGAGACCCTTGAAGCCCCTCGAAGCACATAAGAGAACCAATAAGCAACTCTGCTCACGTGCAGGTTCACGAGGATTGAACCCCATGATCCTAGCCGTGAAATGACACGCACTAGCAATGCACAGAACCCGCACTTCTCAGAGAGAAAGAAACGATTAAAAATACTTTACTTTACCGAAACAGGTTTCCCATCAATCTCTACGGGCTCATCTTGCATAGAGTAAGTAAACGCTTGCATGACGTCGGCACCAGCACGAAGGAACTCACGGTGAAGTTGACGAACTGAAACAATTGTTCAAGAGGAATTTAGCGTACACATGATCTTTCGATTCACGGTACAGATTCCTTGTCCTATCTAAGACAAACATGATTTTCACTCATAAAAGTGCAGTTGCAACAATTGTTTTCATTGCACTTTGTAAACACTCATGCAACTTTCCCTGAAACTTGTCGTGAGACAAGTTGCATGGAGCATTGCAGCGTGTAACCTACAGCGCAATTCAAAAGTAGAATTCGAGGTAACGTTTTTACTTCTGGCAACGACTGTGTCTCCGTTGCACCGGGTATTCTTGCAACTTGTGTCGCAACGCTGTTGCAGGACAAATTGCAGGGAAAATTGTTCCGTGTAATCGCGCTGGGTCACGCAATAAAACCAGTTTTACCTGCTTCTGGATTTTCCACAGTGCATTCGGGTGTCCACTTTCCAGCCATTACGTAACCACGCTTTTCTAGGGCCGCAGTAAACCCACCATCACCTATGATCACTTCTCCTGCATCGAGACGTTCGATGATTCCTCTCTATATAATTATTTAGCACAATTTGAATCATATTAACAATCCGAACATTGCGTTCGATTTTTAGTCCATTTTGTGTGCAATACAGTCCAGTATTCAACGCGTTGATTCATCGTGACCACGTTTATGCTTAAATGTCATAAGGGTACTAACTCCCTGATGTAACGTATTCTCCTTCTCGACTTTCGGTGCAGGTATGGAGACTGAATAGAGAGTAAGTAATAGGGGGGGGGGCTGAAAACATGCAGTCGAGAAAGCTTTTCCGCCCCCAAGACTGTCGTTACTCAAAGGGTAAGGCAAGGTCACTTGAATGTGACCTGCCAGCGTTTTATATTTGCAATTAGGCACCGATCGCTTATTACGTCCCGTGGGGGGGGGGGGGGGGGGGGGTTGGTTTGAGGGTTCTTGGCAAAAAAATGAAATGAAATTTGTACGCCCCTCTAAAATCAATGAATGGCATACGTACCCCTCCCCCTTCAACACTACTAAATACGTACCCCCCCCCCCCCCAATCCGGCCATTACAAAAATGAACCCCAAATTTTTTTACTTTTTTTAATAAACGTATCCCCCCCTTCCCCCCGTATTTCCACTACCCCCTGGGACGTAATAAGCGATCGGTCCCTTTGTGAGCGCTAATCAGCCAAAATATTTGCGCTTATTCTTAAAGCTCCTGGGCAATAAAATCGCCATTTCACTATTAGGCTTATTCTCAAGGTTGACTTACTTAGGGCGATGATAGAGCTGCAAAAGAGAGGCAAAAACTAGATCGAAGCAATCTCAGGATCAATGGCTTCGCAGCGACACTGAACAAACGTTAACAGAAAACCGTCACCAAAGATGAATAAGAATGAATAACATTACCCTACCTTTTCTGACATACTGCTACAGTAATATTTCTTTTTCTTAGGTAAACTGGCCATGCTACGACAACGAACAAGCCACAAGCAAGAGGTGTTGTATGGTGCTGGTGTGTGCTTCTCTTGTGTGGTCCACTGAACTCAAACAAAATGGTGCTAAGACTGACAACCCTCTCTACACAGGAATCCCAATAAGAATTTACACAAGACTGAATGGATTTTTATTTTGAGCAAAAATAGAAAATGAAAAAGACAAGGGAAAAAAAGAAATAAGAAAATAACTAAAAGATGACAAAATCGTTCATCGTATTTTAGCTTTAAAGATCATTAGTGTTTTAAGGTTAAAGTCAATGATTGTACATTATAAATATGCACGGGGGTATTCTACGATGCCGGTTACCAAGGAGACGACGTCTGTGTATGAGGCGCCACAAGTCATGACAAAGAACAATCTATGCGCTTTTGAATCTTGTCTAAAACGATCTAAAATGGTATAAAGAAAAGCAAATTGAATAAGTAATGTCGAGAGGGAATCTATTAATCCGGTAATGAAGAAAGAAAGCTTGAAAGAAGACAAAAATGAAAGGTAAAACCATACTAAGTTCTATAAAACTCCCCAGTAAAACTCATTTGGAATCATCAATCAAATCGTGTTGAGCACATTTAATTATACAATTATTCTGCTTATTCTATGCTGTGAACTCGTTGAAAACTATACTCAGTGCAAGATTGATAAGAATTTATCTCTTTTACTTATTGGAGCTCTTTTCATTCTGAGTGTTCTTGACTTTTCGGCTTAAATTTTGATTTCACACTTAATTAGATGGCTTCCGATGTGATACGCGAGTAAAATATAATTATCTGTCGGATGAAGAAAAAAGTTTCCACCGCAATTCCGTTATAATATTCGTTTCTATATTCGATAATTAATCCAATAACATGATGAAAATACACAACTACCAAGGGTTTGCTTATTTTTGATGTACGGTGGTTTAGTTAATGTTAGATACTTCATAATGAAGTGTTACGATGTCATTTTGTCATGTTCGTAAAACATTTGCTTTAATTCTTTTTAAACCGTTCTATTTTAGGTCATACGACAGAATCACTTTAATTTTAGTAAAAAATATACATGGAGCTATAAATAACTGACTTTTTACATAGAGATTAATTACCAATTATTAGCAAACTATAACATTACTTTACCCTTTTGAAGAGTATAAATGCTAAACTTATGTTAACGCTATATACTATTATACTGAATATATTATATTTTTTCTAATAATGGCAATACTGTACTTTGATGTGTAAGTGAGGTCACTTTATTGATCTGCTTTGCCTCACTTTTTTACTGAATTGACAGTCAAATTTTATGAAACTCACTAAGGCCTAAATAGGTATTATGCTGAAAATTATTCAGGAATCGTATTCAAGCTTAGCTTGATAGGCATTATGTTTGTATATTTTGCCCTACGAGAAAAAGTAATTTACTGTGGTTTTAGATATTCTGCAAATTTGGTAGTTTAGATCTCCACCATGGTTTTTCGCTACTGTCAATCAAAAATAATCAGTTGGCAACTGATAAAATCATGACTGGCAGTAGTAGTAATAACCATTTTCACGACAAGGTGTTGAAATATCTGAGTTTTGCAGAAATATATCAAAAACAGCAGTAATAACAAAAAAAAAAATTTTTATCTGGATTTACTTTCACTTATTTTACATGTCGACAGAAATTTAATTTTTGTCAATGTAAGACATTTTTTTCCACATTTTATGGGTTTCCTGTGGCATTGGCAAGTATACCATACATGTACTTTGCCATATATTTGGAAATAAAAAGTAAACGGTCACTCCTTTTAAAATTTTCCAGATCTGCTAGGCTTTGCTAACAGGTGTCACCTCTGTTTTATTTCTCTATACAGGGCTCCTAATCAATGAACTAACATTTGAGGACAGACTTGCATATGATGAGATCTTTGTTGATTACTTCAATGCATTCTTGGCTCTACCAGTAAGTTAGAATCTTTGCTTGCAGTGTGACTTGATGCTGTGAAGAATCTTGCTACTGTTGTTTAGATGTGTCAATCAGCTTCATACACTCTCTGCCACTCAATAGTCTCTCCCGCCACTGTATAACACTCCTCACCTTACCCCACCCTATTCATTTAGTTTATTATTTTTGATGAAAAAAATTGTAGTGATTTTTGAATTGTTTATTCATTCATAATCAAATGCTTATTTGAAATTATAGCAATCTTTAAAGCAATTTATGAAAATTTTTGATCATTAATTGGAGTCTGAATAAAAATCTTTATTATTCCAGAAGACTCTTGCAACTAAATTCGAATCTCTACGACTTATACTGAGTTCCAAATTCTTTTTTGTATCAATTTAATTCATCCAAATGAGATTCTCTTTCTAAAATTAATTCTGTTGTACGTGTGGATTCTACTTTCACTTATGTGCTACCAGATTTATACGACCAATAGCATGGGCATATTGCAGGGACTGGTGGAGCAATATACAATTGTATCAATATACATGTGTCATCTCAGGTGCAACCATTAAACAAAGAAATAATACTCTTGGGAATAAGTGGGTAAAACATTACTTCCAAGCTAACAAGATCTTATATATTTGTTTTCTTATCAACTCAGGCATTTCCCAAGGTAGTTCAGTATGACCCATTGTCAGGTGCTTTTCAAGAAGTCTCAAGAGACAACAATTCATTGACATTACAGCCAAGTGATGATGCTGAAAATGAGTCCAAAAAGAGAGAAAAAATTATGAAATGGGTCAAGAGGGAAAGACTTTCATTATTCCTGAAGTAAGTGAAAAATATAAAAAATATTTTTATTAACCAATTCCAACCGGGATGGTAATCGTAGGAATTTTAATTAAGGAGTCTCTGGGTAGTTTTGGTCTGGCACAGTCCTAGCCAGCATTGAAACGGCTACATCTTCGTCTTGAATAACTCGATCTGCAAGCACTTTTCACACAATGTCAGGAAAGGATTAAAGGTTTCAAAAATGATAAATTAGTTTAAAGCGGCCTTTTCATTATGAAGTAATGATGACATCATAGAAATCGTTTACCGCTTATTTTCTCGAAAACTAGACCTAAACTTTAAAAGCGACTTGTACTAGTCGATAGTATTATAGGGTTTTAAGGCAGTCAAATATAAAGGTACGTTCACGCCGTAACAGCACGCAACAAGGAATAACACGGAAGTCAAGCGTGAATAATCGACAAGCAGCCGTGAACGAAAATAGAGTTGAGCGTACTTATTTTTATTTGACTGTCTTAGAAACCCTTCAATGCATATGAAATTATAGGATAATATTTGTAAAAGATATATCTTTTAGTGACTTCATTTAGAAAAAAAATCGTTCGACAATGTTTTGCAATGCCGGCGCTTCATCGATATTTTCTATCGCTTTTGACAACAAATGAGGTCATTAGCTTCATATCAAAAAATCCTTAACGTTAGAAAGAAAGTCACAAATTGATTTATACTCAATAAGGACAGTGTCTATATCCGTACCTATATTCTAGCTACTAAAAATATTGAATGCACTAAATTGAAGTCCCGATTTTGAGGGTATACAGTTGACACGCTGGAAACCATAGTAAAAGACTATGAAAACCTATAATCCTTTCCTGACATTCAAGACGAAGTTGTAGCCGTTTCAATGCGGCTAGGTATGCCAGACCAAAACTTACCCAGCACCTCCATAAACGTTATACGGGCAACGACACGAGCAAGTTGCAACATCCATTTTCGTTGTGTGACAAGTTGTCAGATCGAACCCTGAATAAGATTGAAAGCTAAGAAAATTAGGAGGGCGAAGGGTCACAATGTCAAAATGTTTTATTTCTGTTCAGGGGAAATCTTCGGGATCTTGCCTGATGTCCGCTTAAAGGTATCCGTTGAATAGTATGGAGGATCGTTTTACAGGAGAATTAAGAAAATTTCGGGGCCGTGCTGTCCGTTTAACGGAGAGCGTCCGCTTAAAAAGGGGTCCACTTATATTAATAGAGGAATCACTATACAGTAATACAATTCAGCACCTTTTTTATCTTGTCCTCAGAACTCGTCTTTTCCTCGAATTCAAACTCTGTCGTCTCCTAATCCGTAAACTTCGAGATTCGCGATCAACAGCTCGTGAAAGCAGCCGAGGGTTACGAGGCTACAGCCGTGCAACAAGCTCGACAAACTACACACCTCACAGTACCGTTCGACCTTCCAGTAATACCTCAAACAGATCATGGCCAGGTGTTCCAGTCAGGCATTTCGGTCGCCGTCCTCTGGGTAGCGCTACTAGCTTGCCTGGAATGTTGCGATTGGCCGTAAATGAGAATACGGAGGAGAGTTTTGGGGATACCAGGCAACTTGTTGAACAGATGTATGTTGAAGCGGAACTGAAACAAAGTATGTACATATAGTGCTTATAGCAGTTTTTGTATGACTGTGAAAAGCTCACGGCACGAACACGGTCATGAAACGGCAAATCATACTCCAGACCAATCATATTGCTCGAGAATTTACTCTCCAACTAATCAAATACCCGGAACACTGCACAGACACGACGCGGATATGGTCACGCCACAGTCACGGTACTGCCAGATCAAGCACATGCATTTATTTATTTATTTTATTTACATTCATATTTTAACAGGAAGCGAGAAAAAACAGTCAATTGAAATTCTAGATAGGATCACGGTCACTGCACGGCACGCTTACGGCACTGAGCATTTCACAGTCATACGAAAATTGGGTGCAGTAGTACGAGCAATATAATATTGCAACTTGTCGCGAAACATTGTTGCGCTGCAAGCTGCGGATGTAGAGCAAATGTTAATAGAATTATCGTGCGCGCAAAAATATTATATTCTTTCTTCCAGAGAGTAGAAAGAGCTTTTACTTGTGTAACACAGTCGCAAAACAAAATTTTGCGCGAGGGTGATACGAGGGACATTCGCTCAGCAACTTATGGCACAACAATGTTGCAAGAGAAGTTGCACCATTTTGTTGCTCGTATTATTCCCGCACCTTTATTGTAAAAGGGTGATACTAATTTATATTTTCAATTTTCATTGTTTGCGTGAGTCTTATTACACACATGGAACTCTTTACGACATAGTATATATATATTTATCATTGCTTTTCGTTGTCTGTCATCAGATTTTAGTGGAAAAAAGTGTATCGGATCAGAATTCAGCATTTTTACAGTTAGGACACTTGAACTGTAAACATTTCGAGTTTTTCGTTGTCACTTTTTAAAATGCCTGCTGTAAATTTAAGGAATGGATCATAAGTAGCGTGCGTCCATCGAGTTATGGATGCACACGGGAGGTTGCTAAGCACGAAGAAAAGCGTAAGAATTGCACGACGCGAAGCGGAGTGCAACTCTAGCTTTTTTGAGTGCTTAAGCAACCTCCCAAATGCATCCATAACTCGATGGACGCACGCTTCTTATGATCCATTGCTTTTATAATTTAGTCAAGGTTCAAGTGTTCTCACTGTAATTGCGACACCCCATTCTTTCCTTCAATCCTTGCGCATTTTCTAGTGCTGTTCTCGTGCTAATATACCAATGGATGTATAACGACTTATTTGTAAAGAAGGCTCGGGTCAAACGTCGAGCTTCACTGAGCCGAACCCAGTGGATAACGCGTTGGCCTTTTTGATGTCATTTGGTTCGGCTCATGTGAAGTTTGACTTCGTCTCAGTCTACGTGATTAGGTGATTCATCAATTGAATTAGGGAAATTGAAACAAATGGACAAACAAACAAGATTAAAAAAAGAGGTCTGATTCATATTATTTTAATTTCAGTGAAAAGTGTTCAAATTGAAGATGTTGGTGTCCAAGAAAATCAGGAGACGAATGGCGCAAATGACCAAAATCTAGACACAGAACTGGACAATACATTGAAAGAGACTTTTGATGATGACCACAAGGATGGTAAGATAATTATGTACTCAAATGCCAACTAACTTTTGGCAACTTGTTAGATGTATAATATTCCTTGCATGAATTTATGCCCTGATCCAGAAAATATCTGACCATCTTGGGGGCATCCCGCACCGTTTGCAACAAGATGCGTGATTGGTTTAAGAAACAACTGAATGCATAGGACTAAAATTTCAATAGCTTGGTCTTTCACACAACGAAAATGAACCTAACCTAGTAAACGAGGTATTTTACTGTAGGCCAATCCATCAGGTTCCAAATGGTGCGGTCTTACTGCCATTTTTAAGTTTTGAATAGCGCAAGCCTTAGCTATGGCAAAAAAATTTGTTGCGCACAAAAAAAAATTTAATTTTTAAAAAATAAAGGGACTAGCCTGCTATTAGAGATTCAGCTCCACTATTAAGAGTTTTAAAATGTAAAAGAATAAGTTAATCATCAGTAGATTGCGCATTGATTTGAACTCTGCCAATGTTTCCCCAACCACCCCTCCCTCATCTCATACGCTTCGCACTCTGCAACACACGAGAAGGTATTATATTAAATAGCTTACTAATATACTTATTTGTATTCAGATAATGAAGGAGGGTCAGACTTAGGGCCAGATCAGGAGGGAGCAGAAGATGAAGAGCTTCGTGCTGTTATGGAATTCGGTGAAGGTGACGACGGTCAGGCCGAAGCGGATGTTAAAAGCATTGTGTCAAAGCACAAGACAACTTTACAGGAGCTAAAAGAACAGACATTAGGATCGGTAAGTCATGCTGTCCTTATTCCTTACCTTAGCTGAAGCAGGGGCGCACGTCGCCACGAAGTAGGGTTTTCTGATTCATGGTTTTTACATGGTGGCTACATGGTCGTTACATGTTCGTTATATGGTCGCTACATGGTCGTTACATGTTCGTTACATGTTCGTTATATTGGCTTTACATGGTCTTTACATGGTCGTTACATGGTCGTTACATGGTCTTTACAGACACGGGTGAAAAACGCACTGCGCATGCGTTGGGAAAAAAAAACAAAATGGCGAACAATAGCAATTTATCACATCTAAAGCTTTGCCTTATTTTAACCGACAAGGCTATTTCTTAAATATTCGTTTTGACATTTTACAGATATTTTAAGATTTCTTTACATAGAATCCGACCATGTGATTATCTGCAAATTAGCCATGTTAAAATTAAATAGCATATCGATTTTTCTCTTTCAGCTGCAAGGAATGACTCTTTTTCGCGCCTTTCTAGAGGACACTTTAGGAATCCATTTGTACAATTTTTGGCTTGATGTGGAACGATACAAAGATAGTTTACAATCTGAGCCAGAGGAAAGCATACGAGAACTACGAACCAAACTATTTAGGTATGCTAGATGTTGTATTGTGCTGTAGTCAAGAACATTGATGCTCGTCCCGAGGTATTATCATCGATGATAGTTCAATGGTTTGCTCAACAGGATAATAAGGATAGAAGATAGAAGGGTAGAAGGCCTATCACCATGCATCCCTTTCCCCTTCCCCACCCTCGCATACAACAGCAGTTCGGCACTAACGTTTTTGGCAGAATTTATCTAATTATTATTTTTTGTTTAAGCATAAGAATTTTAGATATGGATACCCCATACTCTTGATCCCCAAACGTAACGCCCGAATCGTATACCATAAATACTAGGTCTTTTGCTCAAATGACATTGTATTACAGCCCTGTGGATAGCTAATCAATGAAATGGGGTTGTAGCAGTCGCATTTACTAATAATAAAGCACGCTTCCAGTAAATACAGTAAAATTCCGCGTGTAAGAACCTAAAATTTAAGAACTTTTCAGGCTGAAATTTTTATTTTAAGCACCCTTCACATAAGAACCTTTCAGGCTGAAATTTTCATTTTAAGAACCCTTCACATAAGAACCTTTCAGGCTGAAATTTTCATTTTAAGAACCCTTACTATAAGAACCATTTCAGGCTGAAATTTCAAAGAGGGTTCTCAAATTCCAAATATAAAGTCAATCTGTTTTGGTTAATAAAATACAGTACTCTGTATATGTAAGAGTGCTTACACTGTGTCCATGAAATAAGATCTAAATAGTTACTGCCTAACAGTTTTATTTCCAGTACAGTATTTTTATTTCATCGTTTACTTAATGTATAAAATGTCACGCCCACCAATACAAGTACTCTTTTACTTACCGAAAATTAAGAATCCATTTAAGAACCTAGATAGCCTGATTTCAAGTAAAGCACCATTTATATAAGAACCACAGTTCCTCGTATCACGAATAAAACATTTATTTATTAACTTTACAGGGACATTTTAGACAAATATAAGAATTACCTGACGGCCGATGCTAAAGTAAGTAAAAAATATCTTATCTTTTTTATATATTCCACTGTTCATCAGATCATTTTTCTTTTCTAGAAGAGTTTCCAGATTATTTACGACTTTTTTATTTTTAGGAACAAATTGATAAAGCTCTTTTTCACGGGGGTGTGACCCAAGACCTCTTTACACGGACCCAGTATGACATGCTACGTAGAATGCGATCCTATTGGGTTCCAAGGTTTCTTGTTCATTTGGAGAGAAACGAGGAATACAGGTGAGTAGACGGTGATGTCACTGCAGAGTAGAGTCTGGCGCATATAAAACATGATGTTGATCATTTACTCGCACAACCACACAAAATGGTGCCTCCCGTCTCATTTTAAGACGTATATAGGTGCAAAAATGTCCATCCTCGAGGAATTGTCAAGCGGCCGCTGAATAGAGGTTGGCCGGTTAATTGAGGTGTGAATTTGTGCAAACACCCTATCTGAGACTTAGTCATGTGACTGCTAAATATAGGTTGGCCGGTTAATTGAGGTGTGAATTTGTGCAAACACCCTATCTGGGACTTAGTCATGTGACTGCTAAATATAGGTTGGCCGGTTAATTGAGGTGTGAATTTGTGCAAACACCCTATCTGGGACTTAGTCATGTGACTGCTAAATATAGGTTGGCCGGTAAATTGAGGTGTGAATTTGTGCAAACACCCTATCTGGGACTTAGTCATGTGACTGCTAAATATAGGTTGGTCGATTTAATAGGTAGTCGAATCTCGAATTTTACTTTTCTTTTTCTAAAGGGACCAAAAAACCATTTTAATCAATCATGTTGTGTATTTTCTTTTCTTTAATCAGAGAAAATTATTTCGCTCAAGTCAACGCACGTGATCAATATCGCCCTAACTCAAATCTGAGCTTTTTCCCTTCTCTCTCATTTGTTCATTCTATTCCACCGTTGGGAGACTGGTGTCGAGAGATGATTCGCTCTCAGTCTCGTAAATGGGACCGTGATATCTTGATAAAAGACAAGAGAAAGAAGTCAATCAGTCAGAGACTCAATTCCATTCCAGAAGGGTAAGTATTCAAGTTTGGGTTTGAAAAATACTTGATGATTTTTACATATGTCCTTCCTATATCATGTGATATCGTTATTACCATCCATCACAGAGATGTTGTACGATCCGTTTCGTGTCTGCATTGAGCCGAAAAGGATGCTGGATATCCTTTCAAGCGATATCTTCAATCGTAAGTATAGTTTTCCTTTGTTTCTCTCTGTTTGCTTCTTTCTTCTCCCTCCATTCCTCCCCTCCCCCTCCCTTCTCCCTTCTTTCTTTCTCTTCCTTCCTTCCTTTTTTCCTCCCTCCCTCACTCCCTTTCCTCCTACCTTCTCTTCCTTCCTTTCTTCATTCTCCACAATTTCCTCCCTTTCATCCTTCCTCCAAGTTCCCCCTATCATTCAGTCATAGTTCTTCGTTAAATTCTTAACCTCAAGATATTTACTATGTTGCAATTCAGAAGAAAAGAAAACACATTTCTTGTCAAGGTTCTGTGTTTTTGGCTTGATGTCAAAGAATTCTATGGCAGGTGAAAGACGATCCAGAGACAGGTATCTCAGGTCGGTGTAATGGCTGGACCATCTTCAACAACTATTTGGCTCCAGGTAAGTATCTGTTACTACGCGGACACACTAACTATGACACCTTTTACAAAGTCAGCCAATCACGACGTAGATGAAAAGCTGTAACCAATCAGAGAGAACAAAATTAGTATTTTATTGACCTCAGTTGCCAATCGCAATCTCTCATTCCGACGGTAAAAAAGGTAAAGGTAAAGGTAATTTATTTTACTTCGATAACGCGGGGAGTGGTTGCCCAATTCTCCCGAGCCAGGGGCTCATGTTTTATGCGCTCGAAGTTGCGCCCTATACCCCCTCTTACTACCAGTGCTCCTTTTTACGTGTATTTGAAGCTAATTAAAGCTACACAGAACAGAGAGAAGTCGAAACAGACATAGAGTTCCTGAGTATCGAACTATGGACCTCTAGCTCTGAAGGCCGCGCACTAACCAACTGAGCTACGCCTGCTCCTGTTTTTTATAGATATATATGTCTCCAGCCTCTGTAAACCAAATACAAATATATATGTAATATATATATATAATACAATATATGGTTTAAGTTTGCAATAATTTCGATTTCTTTATTTCCAATCTACATCGTTTCCACGTAAAAATCAACTCCTAAATTCCTACTTGATCGTGGATCGAGGGCCACATGTTTGTTAGCCACTGGCTATTAAGTGCTACCCTCGTGAAAACAATTGCGTTTTTAAAGCAAACAAGAGAAGTTAACTTTGTAAAAATGGTCTCAGTTAATGCGTACGTACCTTATATATTACGATGTACTAGGTGATGACGATGTGCGGTACTAAATTATTTTTTACAGGAGCGGACATGAATATTGGGGAAACAGAAAGAAAACGAATCGAGTGCGTTCTTCAATCTTCAGAAGAACTTCCACGTGACCTTTTCTCTTCAACTGAGGTGAGAAATGAGAGATAACCTGTTTGCTTCATTAGTTCCATATAAATATATATATATATATATATAGGTTTTAACCAGCCTATGTGCTTTATTCTTATCATTTGTAACTCCAGTAGGATTGGCTATCCTTCCAGTTCACTTTCTGGACCCGCCCTTTCAAGCAACTATTTTGTATAATCAGCTAATCTATTTTCTTTGATTAGAAACACTCAATAGAAGTATTAAGACATCCGTGGGAAGATTTTAAAGATTTTGATTTGCAGCGTTATCGCAAGTAAGTGTTGGTTTATATTCATCCCACATCTTAGAAAATATAGCCAATCAAAAAACAGTAATGATTCGACTTTCTTCATTGTATTTAGTTAACGAAGGCTGGAGACACGGTGTCTCTGTCGCTCGACACGTTACAAAAGTAGAATCAAGATCTACTTGCAAAGTACGCGCGTACGAGTTTCATGGTGTATACGTAAACACGACCTCTTTGTATTGTTCCTGTTTAGACCGTCAGGTTCTAGGAAGTTTGATGCTTAAAAATAAAGGCTGACGTAGCGGTAGTGCGATCGCATCTCACCTCTCATCTCTCGCCTCTTGGGACTGACAAGAGAATATGAAGTAAGCTTACTTCATATTCTCTTGAGTCTGATTATCTTTTTTCTTGTGGATTGATTAAGTATTTTATTCAGTCAATGTGATGTGTTTTCTTCTTCTGTATGTCCTTATAGGCCGCCTCGAAGACCATCGGATCGAACAGTGTCGCCATCTTTATCACAACAAGACAAAAAACCGACAGAAGATTATTATTCACCTACCACAGGACGATGGGTGAAAAGGTTAGACTATACTATACATAGCCGTACATAGCTTAGGTGGCTGGTCCTCACTCAGTGAATAAATAAATTGGAAGCAAGTGAACCAAGATCTAGAGGGGGGGAGGGAGGGAGGGAGGGAAGGAAGAAAGGAACGAACCAAGAAGAGAAGAAATGATGGATAGTATGAATGAAGAAGGAAAGGAAGAATAGAAGGAAGGTTGGATAGAAGGTAAGGGTGAAAAAGAATGAATGAAAGAAAGGGAAAGAGGGACAAATAAAAGAAAGAACCAAGTGACTAAGATAATATGTTATGAGGAATTTGAATGTTTATAATTTTCTACTAGCCTTACAAACTTAGAAAAACTATAGCAAACTAACTATAGAGGAGTTTTTCACAATCAAGTGACGGCAGCAGATGTTAGATGACAGATACAATACAACCTTCTTTCATAAGAAAGAACTAAATTCCTGAGAATTTAGGGATTCTATTAATCTGCATTTAACCACAGCCAGCCCAAGCTGTGTTATGAGTATAGTCACGTTATGATGCAAAACCTCTGTTTGTACATTTGACCTCGTTTTTCTTTCTTTCCTTAGGCACCCAGGCTCATCTCCATCGGAGCGTGGTCGTCGATTATACACATCACTGGCCGTCGCAGAAGAAATTGATGCGGACAGATCCTTCTCGTCGTCTCCCAAAACGTTCAATACCTCTTCCACAACCTACTCAAAGCAAGAAAAACAAGGCGACCAAGACAAAGAAGAAAGCCAAGACAAACAGGAATGTAACCTTTCGAAGGAAAAAGAAAGCTGTCAGTGATACTGAAGAAGAGGACGACTCTGATTCATCGGAATCGAAACAGGAAAAACCTGCTAGACCTGTTACTCCAGATTTTGTTGATGTCGTGGAAAATAAAGGGTAGGAATTGTAACTTGAATTATTGCAGTATTTCATTTTCTATTTTTTTCTTTCCATTACCTGTTTTAATTGTTTTCCACTTTCCTTTTCTCTTAATTATTTCATTCGTCATTCATCGTTTGTCAATCTTTTTTAATCTTTCTTTTCCTTCCCTTTTTTACTTTTTTTCTAATCATTTATTTATTTGTTCCTCCTTTTCTTTCTCCCTTTCTTTCCCTTTCCTTCTCTCTTTTTCGTTTCTGAGTCAATCTTTCGTCTTTCTTCCACTTTCCTTAATCTGTTTGTTTTTCCTTATTTGCTTCCTCTCAGATTAAGATTTATTTATTTACCTTTCTCTCTTTTTCTTTCTTTTCCTTTCATTTGTGGATCGTTATTTCGTTCTTAACTTCTCTTTTCTAATTGCATCGTTTATGTTGTGTTGATATTCCACTGGACCTTTATCATACGGCATCCATGTTTATTATGACACGGATCTTAAAGTACCAGTCAGTCCACTTAAGATCCGATTCTCATGAGAATACAAATCTTTGTTTAACCCACATAAATTTATTCTTAAGCGCTTGAACTCGTTTTGGAATCTATCTTTTAAACTAACATGGCTGAGGACCCATTTATCTTGTTTTCTTATCCTTCTCACAGAACCATGGCTTCCTTCAAGCATTATGTACAAAACATGGAAGGACGGCAGGCATTCAATCAACTAGTTATGTATTTAGAAATTGAACAGTATCTTGGTATTCTACCGTCCAAGAGGAGCCAAAAATCTCAACAAGCAACAAACATTTATAAGTGAGTGCATTAGAATGTTTGTGAGCTGAGAATTCAATTTTTGCAATCCTTGTTGCTGTTGCTGTTGCTGTTGCTGTTGCTGTTGCTGTTGCTGTTGCTGTTGCTGTTGCTGTTGCTGTTGCTGTTGCTGTTGCTGTTGCTGTTGCTGTTGCTGTTGCTTCTTGTGGGTGTTGTTGCTGCTATTAGTGCTGTTCCTTTTGCTTGTAGATCGAGTTGGTGGTCGGTACTTACTTATTTCCTTTTTTCAGGTGTATTATAAACAAAACATCGCACGATCTCGAGTACAATTTGGAATTTATAAATACTCGTGATGTATTGAAAAATTCAAATTTGACTCGCCTAAAAGGCTCGTCCAATTTTGGAAAACTTTCGAAACATCACTCGTACCTATAAATTCCGAGATCGTGCGATTTCTTATACTTTATACTTCCCACTGACTTTCTGTGTTCTTTTTGCAGGACATTTATAGATCCATCTTCTAGAAGGTATGCAAAGTTAAGATGCTTTTAGGATATCGCTTAACATGTTTATTTCATTACGCGTAAACCAAGTGCTAGATGCCTTTTAGCTGTCTATTCCACTCCTGTCTGTTTTTCGTCTGTTTCCTTTCCTCCTTTCCCCCCTCCCCTTTCCTTCTTTCCCCCCTCCCCTTTCCTCCTTTTCACCCTCCCCTTTCCTCCTTTTCACCCTCCCCTTTCCTCCTTTTCACCCTCCCCTTTCCTCCTTTTCACCCTCCCCTTTCCCCCCTCCCCTTTCCTCCTTTTCACCCTCCCCTCTTCCCTCTCCTCTTTCCCCCTTCCCCTTTCCTCCCCACCCCCTCCCCCTGGGCCTGAAACTCAGGTTACCTTCTCACTAGCTAACTTTGTGCATCTCTATCCGCCTTTCTCTTCATCTTTTCATCTGCATCATGAAAAACAGTTATTTATTCCGTTTTTTTTATTATCACAATCTCATTTGATCTGTTCTTTTACTTCCATCTAGGTCAGTGAGTCTTCCCTCGCTTTTGGTTGACAAGATAGAAAACGATCGTCCGTCGTCACCAGTCCTAACTGAGGCTCAACAGGCCGTGAAAGCCGATGTAGAATCCTACTTTGAAACCTTCTTCAGGGTAACTCATTCATTCTTCATTTCAATTTCTTTTGACGTGACACTCAATTGTAAAATCATTGTCGGGTTTTCGTGGAATACTCATAAATTGTTGCATTGACAGTGAGCATAAGGTATTTTATCACATGTTTAGTATATACTGTTGTTGACTGTGTATCACAAAATGAATACAGCAGACAAAAATTATGTCATTTACCAGGATACCATTCGGTCTCAGCTTCTACATTTTGATGTTCTATATTTTGAACCCGACAATAGAGACCTTTAGCACGACGTTTTTGCTAAGTACCGCAAACCTCAAACCGCAGTTCGATGTCAGTCCTTTTCCATCAAACTTTCAACATTTAGCAAGGTGTCATAACGAAGTTGTTGCTGGAAATACCGCATATC
The DNA here is from genome assembly GCA_011057435.1 of Actinia equina. Taxonomy (NCBI): domain Eukaryota; kingdom Metazoa; phylum Cnidaria; class Anthozoa; order Actiniaria; family Actiniidae; genus Actinia; species Actinia equina. The sequence goes on from WHPX01000154.1 coordinate 814,623, forward strand.
GAATTTCATTGATACTCAGTGTTTCTCCGCGTTTGCGGGCGTGTTTCTGGGCCTGATCCTTAGCGGTTAGCGGTAAGCCTGATGCTAAAGGTCTCTAATGGTTATATAATTCTAACTTGAGGGATGACATTGGGATTCTGTTGGAGGACCATTTTATCAAATACGTTTAGGGGGTGTAACGTATACACCGTGGTAGTCATCACCTCCGTGGCAGACCTGACCGCTGACGACACGAGGGCACGGTCATGCACCACGCTTATTGGTAGATAATAGATCTTGACTCATTCGTCAAAATTTACCATCTACCACGAGACACTCACAACCAACCCCGTTCCCAGGGATCATTTGAAATGGCTTAAGGGGAGATATATAGTATATGTGCTATTATCTTGCAGCAGAGCCAAGAGGCTTCATCAAAACGAACTGACGGCACATCTACTCCCAACACACCAGGCCAAGCCAGTAAAACAGACGGGTTAGAGACATCACAAAGCTTTTTACAGTTTTATAAAAGAAAGGCGCAGAAAAGATCTAAGGCGAGTCAATAATTAACTGCACTCAGCTTCTCGGTTCTATGAACACTGTGAGCACTTAAAAATGGTATGGAAATGGTAAGTATCGTGTTCTCTTCAATCGCATGCGAGAATGAATTCATTTCTAATAAGTGTCGCATGTGATTGGTCAGAACACGATGTTTTACATTCCAGACATATTTTAGGGGTTCACGTGGCGGTTTTATTACTTGACTGAAATTTGATTGTTATTTATTAAAACAATTGGCATAGAGCTTTGCTCCAAAACGTGATGGCAGCCATGACAGGAGCCACAACAATAGAACACAACAATCCTGTAAATCAGATCAGACCAGATTCAATTGTTCCTGTCTACTGTCATGGCTGCCATCACGTGATTGTGCATATATTTACTCATATTTTTGTCTTAATTTCTACTTGCTTTTTCTACTGATTCTAAGGATATTCTCCGGATTCTCTTATTTCCTTACTCGTCATAGATTCTGAAGGTTGGTTTAGCAATGAAGCTGATAGTTTTCCCTCTTTTTTTAATCATATTAGAATACAGGGCGCGTTCAACCAACTAAAGAAGATCGAGAAGAATTCAAAAGAATACTACAATCAACCCAAGGACGACTGCCAATCAAACTGGAACTATTCAGACGATATCTACAAAACCACAGCGACCCCGACACTATTCCTAAACTCGAGAATGATTTAATGTTTTATCTGGAGGTGCAAAAACTGAAGGTATGTGCATGGATGCCATTCATGCGTGCGCATTCACTCATTTACAGCTATTTCAAAAAAATATTGAATGCTGAATACTGCATCAGTAAAGACGAGTGTTTTGGGATTCCTGTGGATTCGTTTAATCTCCGCGCGCGTCCACAGGAATCCCAAAACACTCGTCTTTACTGAGGCTGGAGGGAAAAGTGGGGCTGCTCGCAGTCCATTCACCATTTTCCATACATCGGTTCACTGGTTAAACACAAAGCATACAGTCGAGGTTGCAAGGTTCAAATTTCAATAATCCTTTGAAAGTACCTTGGCACCTCGCTTGAGAGCTTTGTGTTTGACCAGTGAAACAATGTATGAAAATGGTGAATGCATTCAAAAACCAGAGGACATTGTGGATCTCTAAACTAAATATACGCCGATTTGATCTCAACATGTAGCTTGTATATCGTTTTGGATATGGGATGCACTGAAAACAAAATAAATGATTCTTATTTATATTTATTTTATTTAGACAATATTACATTAGACCAAAAACCCTGACAAATATGTTGGCATATCTTGAAAATTGAGCCTTTTTTTTTTCATTCTTACTTAGTATTTTCTCAATTTTTTCTTTCAGGATCTTTTTAACTATCTAGACGATGTAAGTTCATTGCCTTTGCTATTTTCTGAACCTGTATTGAATACACTTGACTAAACCTGGTTTTGCTTTGCGTTCCATCCAGGCGTCACTAAATAAAAAAGTAGAAACAATCATCGAATGTTTTCTCGACTCAGCCTCCCCTCCCTGGCTTCAGGTAAGATTGATATCTGATGTCTGTATTTATGATATATATATATATCAGGTACAAGCCCATAAGAGTCGACGTCCATTCTATTGAATCTGTGCTGTTATGAGTCGGCCTATTCGTTGGGCAGCTAAATGAGTGCAATATAAAAAATATTATAGATGTTACGCGACACAAGAAAGCACCTAGTTACAGAATAAACATTTATTGGCATATTCATTGATTGATTGGTCGGTCAATCGATCGATTGATTGGATGGATGAATGCTGAGTGGAATAATTGATGGTTAAATGGTCGGTCGGTCGGTCGGTCGGATGGTTGGTTGGTTACAAGTTAATTGATTGACCAACCGACCGACTGACAAACGAACATTCAAAATCCATGATTAAATGATCGATTGATTGAATTATTTGTGTTTCTAGATCGATATCGGGGCAGAGTTAGCTTCCAAGATTATCCACAAGGCTCAGATGATTTTTTCGTCATCCAAGAAAGTATCCCGAGATCAGAAGGACCCAGGAATATTCGACGAAGCACAGAGTATCGTGTTCAAGGAGGTATTGCCTTATTGGGCGGGGTTCTGTAAAACATATAAGCCGCCGGAGGATGAAAACACGGTCAAACTACCTCGTAAGTACTCTAGTTCAACATTTATCCCCATATAGACTCATTCAGCATGGGCGTGATTTCACTTTGTCAATTCCTTGAGTATTATTCTTTTAACTTTGTGCGTAATGTTTTCCCATTTCAGACCTCGTATTATTCCATTCAGTATCACTCTTTTAACTTTGTGCTTAATGTTTCCCCAATTTTAGACCACGTATCTTTCCCTTGAGTATCATTCATTTATCTCTGTGCGTTATGTTTTCCCATTTCAGACCTCGTATTATTCTACTGAGTATTACCCTTAATTGCGAGAAATGTTTCCTATTTCCGACCTCGTGTTAATCTCTAGATTTTTATGCCTATAATATCTATGTATTAAATATAGAGGCTTTCTTACAGCATCTAAACACGAGAAGAACCTTCAGAGATAGTGCAATGAATACCTCGTATCATTGTACTATTTCCGACCTCGTGTCAATCCCTAGAGTGTTATGCCTATATATACCTATTTATTAAATATAAAGGCTTCCTTACAGCAACTAAACACGAGATGAACCTTCAGAGACGGTGTAATGAATACTTCGTGTCATTGGGAGTATTGTTTCCTATTTCCGACCTCGTGTCATTCTCTTGAGTATTATGCCTATATATACCTATGTATTAAATATAAAAGTTTTCTTACAGCAACCAAACAAGAAAAGAACCTTCAGAGACGGTACAATGAATACCTCCAATATCAAGCAGTTACAGAAACATTAGTTCTTCCTCCTGTTAATCCAACCATTGGTCAATCACGAAGCGAGGCTACTTTCACTTTCTCTGACGGCATGAGATGGAAGGTGAGAAGGCTACAGGAAGATATGGACGTCATCCCGGTCTCTTAAATCTCTTTTATTTCTGTATATCAGTAGTGTTTTTGCGGGCAGCAATGGGTTCAGGTTTTTTTAGATTTACATGTTTTTATCAATTTCTTATTAATGATTATGCTGCCGGAGGTGGTGGTGATGGTGGTGTTGCATGGTAAAATAATTTTGATAATGCCAGGAGGTGCCTTTTACAGGCATGATGGTACTGCTCCTTGTGTTGTTTTCGTTGATAATGAGACAGAAAAATATTAATTTGTTGTTAAAGTTAAGACTGATGATGATGATGATTAAGTGATAATATTGATATCGATAGTAATGGAATATTAATAATGATTAATAGTAACGATGATATGTCTGCAGATGATAATGATGACGTTGCTGTTGTTGCTGTTACTATGCTATGATGATGCTGTTGCTGTTGCTGTTAATATGCTATGATGGTGCTGTTGCTGTTACTATACTAAGATGATGCTGTTGCTGTTACTATGCTATGATGATGCTGTTGCTGTTACTATGCTATGATGATGCTGTTGCTGTTGCTGTTACTATGCTATGATGATGCTGTTGCTGTTAATATGCTATGATGATGCTGTTGCTGTTACTATGATGTTACTATGCTATGATGATGCTGTTGGATGATTTATTGTTTTGATAACCGCAGAAAATGATATTCCTGTTGATGATGATGATGCTGTCGATGAAAAAGATTCCTGAGAAGGCGTTGTTGATGGCAATACAGGAACAACAATTATAGTACGAACACCGATACTCTAATTCCTCTCCCTCGGTTTAAAAAAAGTGTCCTTTCCCTATATTCGCAGGATCGGCGAGAGGTAGATACAGCAAGTGTGGTATCTAGTGTTCAAGGGAGTGTAACAGGAGCAGGACGTAAAACAAGCACAATGGATGCATCCTCTATACAGCAGATTGAAGTTGGTAGTTGACAATAGTATTTATAATCCATACTCTCCTGGCTTCCAGTAAAACGAGCACCATGGATGCATCCTCTATACAGCAGATTGAAGTTGACGACAGTATTTATAATCCATACTCTCCTAGCTTCCAGTAAAGCGAGCACCATGAATGCATCCCCTATACAGCAGATTGAAGTTGGTAGTCGACAATAGTATTCATAATCCAAACTTTCATGGCTTCCAGTAAAACAAGCACTATGGATGCATCCTCTGTACAGCAGATAGAAGTCGGTAGCTATAGTTGACGACAGCATTTATAATATATACTATACTCGCTTCAGTACTTTTCGATCGAAGGTTTGCAACGAATCCTACGACCGAGAAATACTGGAGCGAGAGCGCCTCTGGAACCCAGGGTAAATTCAACCACTTCCCCCCCCCCCCCCCCCCCCTCCCACACGCACACACACACACACACAAAACAAGGGAAAAAGGATTAGGATGACAAAGACCAATTAATACGCCGTCTGCATGATGTCGTATTTATTTCCAAAACCAGAATTTTCTGTCAATGCAATCTTTTTTATTAACTTTTTTTATTGAGGTCAGAGTAATGATGATAATTTAATTAACAGAAGAGGAGAAAGAGTGCAAGTAGGATTCTGGGCGCGGTTGTATGAAGCCTACTGGTAGCGCGGACAAATCCTCAAGTCGATGATGTTATCCAATAATAAAATTTATCCGTCGGATGTTGATATTGTAATTTGAAATACTGTAAATGCATAAATAATACATCAATTAGTTTCAGCTGTGCGCTTGCGCAGGAGCATCATGTCCGTTGATGGGAAAAAATTCCGTCCCTTAATTTTCAAGGTTACTTGCGAACACAAAATTCAAGATCGTATGCCAAAAACCTTGTGTAATGTTCATCACTATATTTATATATAATGAAAATCAAGAAAATGACTTCCCCCAAAAACTACATTTTCTGAAAGCTTATTTAACGAGGACTGCTTGTCTAATGGTTATTTTTTTAAATATTGTTTAATTTTGTAAAAACTGTGTATTTTTCTAGAGCACTTCTCGATAAACGATTCCTAAGACTAGGTGACCGAAAGAAATGTTTTCTGCATCTATTTATACAGATGTTGATCTCTCATAGTGTGTCTGGGTTGCGCTTTTCTAAGGTATATATTTTCCAATACCTTCTCCACTTTACCTAACCCACTAGGGATTTCACAATCCAAAAGAAGTGATTTTTGGACTGAGAGCAACGATGTCTGAACTGGACATAGATTCTTTGGCATAGTCTGTCTTATTCATAGACCATGTTATATTTTCGCAACACAGATAAATTTCTGAATGTGAAATGGATTAAAACTACAATCTAAACCTCAACCAAAAACACATGCGCATGCGCTGAATTATTACCATTTCAAACCGCAAACCACTCTCGACCCCAGATCCCTATCATTTTCTTAATCGTAGGGTCGAGAATCGACCATGACAGCAATGAAAAAAATTTACTAGTAATTGAAGACTTCAAGAAAATGCCAATGTCGTAGTTGAATATGTCGAATTGGTCGATAGAGCGTGGATTACTCAGTACGACGTTTTCTCCCGGTAAAAGTCTCACCAAGAGACGTAGACGTAACGTTATGAACTCGGCAAGAATTAATTTGCTGGTTACATTTGAACTTCTAACATTGTATTACACTGTAAACTGCAGTACATCGTTTACATTCGATCAGCTACATCGCTCGAGTGATAGAGCAGCACTCTTGCTCCAAATCCTTCAAAAATCGATATAGAGAAAATCGGGCTCTCACGATAAAGTGAGAGTACTTTCGAGGCTAAGCATAAACTCAATTTTGATTGGCTAGTGTACTGCCTACGTCACTGATAACGTCAATCAGCTACGTGACTTCCGGGCTTTCGAACTTTGCTAGAAGGATTTCGGCAGAAAGACTGTTTATAAAGGATTAAAAGGGTTTAGCTAATTTGATATTTAAAAGCTAAATATATTTACATCAAATAATGAAGGAAAGCCTAAAAACAAAGAACAGAAGAATAAAAACACCCAATTATTTCGCTAAAAAAGACACTTTTTAGTCGTAAATTTGGATTTTATTGAATTCTGAAAGCCGAAAGTGCTTCGTTTTAATAGCCTTGATTATTTTGGAAATTTTTCGATCGACGCGGTAAAATGTAAAAAGGGTTGTATCCTTTCAGTACTCTTGCACAATTTTGGATTATATTAGCAAACAAAAACTTCGTTGCCTTTGTGTAGAAGAAAAATGCTAAAATTGCCGCAATTTGAATTTTCGAAACATGCACGCGAAAGTTCATGATTCGTGGACTTCAAAAAAAGGGACCCCTTTATATTGTAAATATTGATTAATTAAAATCGCGATAAGTGTCACTACAGTAGCACAATAATGAATCCTTGAAATGATATAAAGTTTACGCGTTTTCCAATATTTTTCTTCTAATAACCAATACGTACCCTGCTTCATATGAGTCTATATGAAGTTAATCAAGCCATTTTCGTTTCTTGTACTTTGAACAAACTTAAGGCTTTTAGCTTATTATGAAATATCACTTGTGTTGTGCAAGAGTAGTAAATTACTACACAATTTATCTAACTATTTTAAAAAGTCTTCTTTTTTTTCGTTATCCAGTTACAATTTTTTCAACCATAAAATGTTTATTTATTTTACAAAGATGTTTCACTCTTTCGGTGTTATTCCATATTAAAGAAATTGTATTCTATGAATCTAAGACTCTTTTGACTGTAAAAACATTGTAATGTAGAGATGTCTTGGTTGGTGACTTCACAAGAATGGCGCGAATTTACTAATGGCATCGAGTTATTACCAAAAATGTAAACAAAATACGACTTCCTTCTACGAGTAATGTTTACTTTCTGTCAAAAAAATACAAAGGATTTTGTGAAGCCGGAATTCCTATAGTATGTCCGTGCATTACGACATGAGCTAAAAGATTTGGATAGTAGTATAGAAATACGCTGCAGTATGTGTGAACATTTGAAGGATAACACTGGAATTAGGAAGTTATCAGACGTTAAAAACCCAATGGTCTACTACCACGGTTTCGAGCAGCGACAGAATGTACCAGATAACAAGCTTTTTAACAGAGATAGCTTCAGTTCAACAGAGCTCTCTTTAAGCCGCAACAGTAGTTTTTCCAGTTGCTCAAGTAGCGCTACAAATAGCAGCGGATATGGTTGTACGCTCGATACAGATTCGTCGATGAGCAGATCTAGCGTGAGATTGTCTGGTATAAGCCCTAGATTAGGTAAAGATACGCCGCTCAAACACCCCATTACTAAACCCGAAAACCATTATCCCGCTTGGCTAACAACAAGTAAACACAGATTGGAATACACTTCTTTACCGCGAGAAAATCTCGTACTCGATCAAAATCCTGGCCAGCCAAACACGAAAACAGAAAAAGAACAACGTTCATTCTGTTTCCCAGAACGAAGTATCTCAGAAACGGAGTTACTTTTGTCGAGACGCCATCTTTGTTCGCCAGAGGGGCTCATTATCTCCACTCCACAGGCGAAAGGAACTCATTTGTCAGCAAGTGAAAAACGAGTTCGCTCCAAATCTGAATCATATGACGAAAAAAGCGCGCCCAACATCGAGGAATCAAAAGAGAAATCAAAAGGTTCGACTAAGTCAAAGAGGAGCGATTCATCGAAGAGAAAAGAAACACAAACTACTGCAGCTGTGGATTGGTGTATCGACGAAAAAGCAATGAAGCGATGTTTGCTGCTGTTCGAAGCCAGTTGTGAGGGGAAAAAAAGTCAGAAACACAAGGTAATAATACCATGAATTTAATAAAATATACTGTAGTAATTTTTAAACTGGAAAGAATTTAACCAAAAGTCGTAGAAATAAATGCTTTGGGGTATCCAAATGCATCGATTTTTATATAACATTCCTGTAGTTCCTTTTATCGCTTGACTATTTTCCCTCCTCACTATCAACAAGCTTTACTTTGCTTTATTTTTTGCGGGGCTAATTAACGATATCGTATATATGTTTTTTTCAGATTCTTTCTTTCTATCTTCTACTAGCGAAAAAAATATCCAAAATGTAGTTGGGAGAATATAATCCGTTCGATTTAATATGAAAAATAAGTAACATTTAAATTGCGTGCTTAGCCAATTTAAAGAAAAAACATTGAATGTTTAGCTTGACACTGATACGAAAATCAAACGACGTAAAAATATTAACTAAAGTAATTTTGGTTATTATTTATCAGTAGTTAAATAAATAGAGCAAAACAAAAAAAGAGAAATAAAGAAAGACACGGAAAGAAAGACGGAAAGAAAGATGGATAAAAAAGAGAAAGAGCTGAATAGACAGATAGATATATAGCAAAACGGAAACGTGAGAACTGAGTGTCAGGAAAGATTCCCTTATTTCAGTGTATGGACCTGAGCTTTGCTATATTTGGTTTCAATTTAAAACATGGTATTTACATTATATATAAGCTCGTGGAGATGTATTTATATTGTGTAGCCCGTGTTGTACTCTGCGACACGCCGGATAGTGTAATTAATTAATGTCTGTCGCTGGAGATAATACTAGTTTTTGATTCTATCTAGAGGGCGAATATTGTTTACTATCCTTCGCTGCCTTTTTTTTCGTTTCCAAGGCTTATTTAATGATACTTAGGATTGATACTTAGCCGGTCAATGCCTACACAATACAAAATAAAGATAAAATGCTTAGCATAGATATAGGCGACGCTCACATTAAATGCTCGGTTTTCGGCTCAACGACTGTAAACGCAACGAAAAATACGCGGGCACACTAGTGTTTTCATAGCATTGCAAAAACGCGGATATACTTTGGAAATGATGCAATATCTGAGTGTGCAAAGGACAGGTGTTCCAGTATGGATCGGTGTGAATGATCTTGGCGTTTTCATAAGCATCGATCGTTTTCGCTAACACTTTGGAGAGCGTCAATATCCAGTTATCAAATCATTAATAATTCATGAGGGAAACACAACAGAAATAACGACCGTGAAGAGTTCTGTAAATCAGATACAGAATCGTGTTCATTTGCATAAACTTTAAGTTGGATTTTCTTGGCCAAATTCACTTTGATCCTGAAAATTTTAGTGAAACACAAAATAACTAACCTAGACGTTTGATAAGTAATCTACACTGAGTATTCGTGTCAGTGTTGTACCGATATACAATCACTCGGCTACGCCTCGTGTTTGTATATCGGAGACAACACGGCCACTCATACTGTATATATTACTTAAAGGTATAAGCGTTTACGGTGAGCGTTTCATCATTTATGTGTGGACGGAAGGGCTAAACGCCTAAAAAAGTATGCTTTTACGAATGATCAATATCAGAGCACGGCTAACACCAGGTTTTTGTTATCCACTGGTTATATATATTGGGACATTTTAGCGTGTTAGGTCAGTTTTAGAGAGGGTGGAAAACCTGAGAATCTGGATAAAAACCCTCGAATCAAGGACTTTCTCAGCGTCAGCTTGATTGAAAGGTTTAATGATGCGTTAGTTCGTTTTATCTTATAATAATCAAGCTAATAGAAAAGATATTATCCAGATGTTTGCGTTAGATTATGACTTACTTAACGGGTCCGTTTTGCGTCTTATCTTGATTATATTTTGGCATAGAATAATTAAGATATAAATCGATCCGGTTTTAAAGCTATGCCCGAACAAGCTTCGCTCTACTGTTAAATTTCATTGGGGTTCTAGTGTGTCCAAGTATCGTTGATTTTGAAGCCGTGGTTTGATGGCATTAAGTAACTCTGTCAGAAGACTTTCTTGGCAGCCATGTCGAGACCTTTTGCACATTTATGTGTACAGTAGTTTGTATACAGTATAATGGGTGTGTCAAGCGTTTGTAAAACAGACCTATTGCACTACCCACGTGACATGTGTGGATATAATACGTTATGTGTACAGCAGTACGTATACAGTATGATGGGTGTGTCAAGCGTTTGTAAAACAGACCTATTGCTCTACCCACGTGACATGTGTGGATATAATACGTTATGTGTACAGCAGTACGTATACAGTATGATGGGTGTGTCAAGCGTTTGTAAAACAGACCTATTGCACTACCCACGTGACATGTGTGGATATAATACGTTATGTGTACAGCAGTACGTATACAGTATGATGGGTGTGTCAAGCGTTTGTAAAACAGACCTATTGCTCTACCCACGTGACATGTGTGGATATAATACGTTATGTGTACAGCAGTACGTATACAGTAGGGTGGGTGTGTCAAGTGTTTGTATAACAGACCCATATCTTGGTATTACTCTACCTACGTGACATGTGTGGATATAATACGTTATGTGTACAGTAGTATGTATACAGTAGGGTGGGTGTGTCAAGTGTTTGTATAATAGACCCATATCTTGGTATTACTCTACCTACGTGACATGTGTGAATATAATACGTTATGTGTACAGTAGTATGTATACAGTATGATGGGTGTGTCAATTAGTTATATATTAGATCCTGTTAACAATTAGCTTTTTATAGCATTAAATTAATTAGGTCTTAATTAATTAGGTACGTAGGTATCATTGTTCTAAAGAGATCGTATATACTACGGTTGTTTCAAACTTGAATTAAGTTTGAGTAAGGCTGGGAATTACAAAATTAGTAAAATGTATAATTTGCCAAACCTGTTTTTAAATCTCGTTTTACAGGATGCAGCAAAGCGAATCGCAGCACTGGAAAGCCAGGTTGAACAGGTTGGTCAGGTAAGAATTGAATGATTGCTAGTGAGTATCAAAACTACACTTTAACTTTTTGTAATGTCTATCCCTAATAGGAACGAGACAGTGCAATACGAGAAAGAAATGAAATGATGCATGATCGTGACCGCATCAAGTGCGAGCGTGACGCACTTGAGTTAGAACGTGACAACTTACTGCGTGACAAAGATCTTATTGAGAAAGAGTTAATCAACAGGAATAACGTTATTGATCACTTGAGGGAACATTTGGTGAGTCAAAAGAGCAATACCAGCTATAATAGAATTCTATTTGGAGTGGAGTGGAGTGGAGTGGAGTGGAGTGGAGTGGAGTGGAGTGGAGTGGAGTGGAGTGGAGTGGAGTGGAGTGGAGTGGAGTGGAGTGGAGTGGAGTGGAGTGGAGTGGAGTGGAGTGGAGTGGAGTGGAGTGGAGTGGAGTGGAGTGGAGTGGAGTGGAGTGGAGTGGAGTGGAGTGGAGTGGAGTGGAGTGGAGTGGAGTGGAGTGGAGTGGAGTGGAGTGGAGTGGAGTGGAGTGGAGTGGAGTGGAGTGGAGTGGAGTGGAGTGGAGTGGAGTGGAGTGGAGTGGAGTGGAGTGGAGTGGAGTGGAGTGGAGTTGTTTTTTCTTTATGTAATTACATATTTCTATTTCAAGGGTCTTGCAGTCATCCCCGTCAAACATCCTGCCCGTAATACAAACTGTCCAGTGTCCGTACAAGTTCCTAAAGAAATGTCAACCACCTATGAACACGACGCTCCTGCTGGTAGAAAGTTTAAGACTCGCCCGAGATCCAAGTCTGAAATCAAAACTCCAGAGTTTTATTTTCCAGATCAAATCTTAAAAACCAATGCCTATACATGCCTATGACGCCTTGCGTTCGTAACGTATTGATGGTTTTCACGGCGGCCATGTTAGCGGGAGGAACTTAAGGTATCAGGGTACCCCAAAATTGCTCAAAAGTATCGATTTTTACATTTTTACATTTTGCGGTAAAATATATAATATTCCTTCGATTTTCTGCCAAAAAAATTCGATAGTAATTTGTAACAGCGAGTAATGAAAAAAATACGGTTTGTGTCAACAAAGGCGCTTCCGCTCATTTTTGCGTTTTTCTCGGAAGTGATTTTGCGTTTAGTTACCCGTACATTTTGAGTTACCTTGTCAAAGGGAATTTAACCTGATTTATCTGAAATTTTGCAGAAGTCATCTTCGATAGTTAATTCTTCAAAATTATGCCTCCGATTGTTGATTTTTTAATTATTTTTAAGTTATCGTCGATTTCGTATTGTATACAGCTATTTTAGCGGTGTTGTAACTTTAGGATCGTATAGCAGAGCAACGGAACAATATATCAAAAATCTGAGTCACGCTTTTGACAAGTGATATCTTGTGATCTCGGAAAGGCAATACACGTTCGTTTCCGATCAATACCGGCAGTCATGGATCTCCGCGATCGCGAAGAGACCCATGTGTAAATTTATAAAATTCGGCTCTAACTCAAAAGGATTAATATATTTTATCAAATTAAAGATATAAATAGTTTCTACATTTATTCAGGTTTCAGGAAATGTATACTTTATTTGGGTTTTGAAGAAAAGTTTTCGCGCTATAAAGAGTCGAATACATACCGGTCGCTAGGAGTACCCTGATACCTTAACAAAAGATTGTCATTGAATTCTTTTGTTATATCCTCCAACATGGCCGCCGTGTCTTTTGTTATTTAATTTTCTTGGGAATGGTTGAAAATCATCAATTCTTTTAAAAATGTATCATATGAAACTTACGCTTAACAAAAGGTCAACAAAAGGAAACTGACGCTCACGCCCCCTCCTAAATCACGGTCAAACACGCAATTTTGAACATTTTTTGTACATTTTGTTGGATATATTTATCTCTTCTAACAATATGAAAAAGGTAGCAACGGAAAACTATAGATTAACATCTCCTTTCAATGTTTTTAGTTTTCTGGATCTCGTAGATTATTTTTTACCCCGGTCAATTTGGAATTTTTGATCATCGGTGAGGTCAATGTTTGTATGGCTTTCCTCAAATTTCAGCACACGTACATGCACAAAAACCCCTATAAATAGCTCCAAAATCAACCAATCAAAAAGGTAGCTGCTGAATTGATTAGTATATGAAAAACCCCGCATTTTGATGTAAAACAGACCCATATTCGTAAGGATTTACGCGGTCAAAATGAATTCGAATGTTATACTTCTTGCCTCTCTCGTACTGATTCTCTTCGCTGCCCCTGCTGTCAAAGCAAATGGAGAGCAATCTTCCGAAGGTTCGAAAGGAGCAGAATTTCCTCATTTTTTCCACGAAATCAATAAGTAAGTAGCGTTGGAATTGATTTCTGGAAATGCGCGGGAATACTATAGTTTTAATTATGTTTCCTAATTTTACAATTTCAGCGGCTTTCTGATTTATACATTGTCGAAAAAAATACAACGCGATGGTGGTGAAAGCTATGAGTCGGCATTGAAGACTATTGTTGAAAAGGTTCTGAACGAATCGGGTCTTAAAGGGATCACCGTCAACAACAGAATTATCAGTGCGATAAAAACCCAAATTTACATTTACAAGCGAAAGTTAAAGCAGCACGCTTCGACCAGAAAACAATTTTCTCTTTATTTCCCGATATAATTGTCCATGGAATATTTCTTGTCTATCTCCAATTGAATCTGCGGAAGGTATATTCAGCTTTTCAAGACGAATAAAGAGAAAGCTTGCTCCATCTCCAAAAGATTTCCACTCGTCATACTTTGTACTATAATGACCCATCATAGAGGATTTTTATTCGCTTCTTTGACTTATCTACCTCAGTTACTACCACGTCATGAATATTATTGTCTTTCTTTAACGATTTTGCTTGCTTCGAAGCAAAATCCGAGGAAAATTCCTGCATATACCTCACTGGAAATTTTGACTCAGGTTTTACACGGGTCGTGTCCGCCATTTTGAAATTCCATATATGGGATTGATTCGCATGCGCAGTACATTAAAATTGTCCGCGTAGACCTAGGCGCTAAAAAGAGCAAATGTTCATAAATGTATGGAATAAGTTTGATATGACACATTATGGAACTTTCGAGACATTTTCACACACTTCGACTTAGATGTATAACCCAATTAACTGCATTTCTGCATTCTGCATTAACTGCATTTTAAAGTAAATTTTCTCTTTAGTTTTTAATACGAAATAATCACGAATAGTTTTCTCTACGTTTCGACACTCGCCAGGTGATCAAATAAACGCATTCTTGATAATCCTTATAAACTTCGTTATTAAACTTGCTCTGTGAAAAGCCGCTCTACGATACGGGGAACCCAGCTTTGGGAGCCTGGTTGTTTGATTTTAATCATACATTTTTAATGAGTGTAAATTAGGTAACTTTAGTCTTTTTGGGTTTCCTGTGGTTCAGATCGATTGATACTTAAGCTTTAATTACTGGGTTGCCTGTGCCCTGCGACATATGATACAGAGATCCCGTACAAAGATTTATAGTGTATATATACGGACCAAGTAAGTTCAAGATGCCGTGAAAAGATCTGTGATTAATAGCATCTCAAAGCCGCAGTATCCTATACAAAAAGAGTTTTTAAAAGATTAATTGCTCTTACTTAGACTACAGAAAAATGATTATAAGGCTTCAAATCTTCCCGTGGGTAAACGAATTCCATCTTTAATTAATAAAAGTTGGCGCGCTTCAATTCCCCGTGGTAGATCGCCTTCCCCTCAGATTTTTATTTGGGATTTAATAATGAACGCTATGAACGATTTTAGTAAGGATGAAAAGGATTAAGCTTAAGATATTCAATACAACTGCTTTAATAGTGCATTAATATTATCAACGTTGATGAACGTACACTGAATAAAACCGCTACTTCCAATTTTATTGAATTTAAGGTGATTACTTACAGACTGAATATCAATGGCTAGTCTCGACAAGAAAAGTCTTGAATTAGCTGAAAATGGATCTAAATACTAAAAGCAAAACTTACTGATTATTTCTCTCCTTTTTATCGAACATATTTAGTACGATTACAAACTACTGCCATGAAATATTTGGCAAATTTTTCATTATAAAAAACGGTAGATTGCAAGCGCAAGCGCCATGAATTTCTTAAGGGTAATATAGCTGATCGCTCGTCCCATTCTTCCATTCCCCATTCCAAGTCATTCACCATTCCCCATTCCCCATTCCCCAATCCTCTTCTCTATCTTAGTTATATCCACTTCAATTTAACTATTGGAAATGTTTCGACACAATGTTATTACAAGCGTTTGTCTACCAATCTATTGCGGAAATGATTGTTATCTTAGACTCAATCAACAAGCAGCAGAACGGAACGTATAGATGATGAGAGGAATATTTAAAAAACCACAAATCTTGATCATCAAAATTTCGAATTCCTAGCCGATCAACTCGAATATGTCAGTTCATCAATTCTTCTCGGACATACAGGTGTTGCGAGAAGATATTTATCACAGTTTCCTCGATTCAAATCAGTAAGTTATTAATTTAACTTACTAAAAATATTCGAGTATTTCAACTGTTTCTCAAATTCATTTCTTTTATTTCCTTATTTATATATTTATTCATTTCTTAAATATGTGTGTGTATAATTATCTGTACCTTCAGTGCTAAATATATTATCTAAACAAGTTTATTCAATACTTTAGCCAATTCGATTTCACCGTAAAAAGGAAAATGTGTTGCAGATCATAAGCAGCTTTAAAATAATTATTCCTCTTGGTAAGGTTTCGCATCAATATTCGTGTTGAAGATTTTTCTGGGCGACAGTTGAAAGCTTATACTTCTTACAAATAGTATCGGAAAATCGGCGATGAGAAGGTAATGATATATCAGTAATATAATAATGCAGATAAAAATATGTTTGGCAATCTGTTAATTCTTTGTTTTATTTTTTCACGCGAAAATCGAAAATGTAAGATTTCCTATCTTGTATATAAGCGAGGCGCATCAGTTTTCTTTTCTAGGCGTTTATTGTTATTGATCTTTCTTTGAAAAAAAAAATATATATATATGTTTTTTTTCTCAAACCGTTACCAAAACGGCGACCTCTCAATGGGCTGAACAAAGTCAGGGCACGGCTAACTCACAGTTTGAACCTAAAACAACCTCTCGACTGATCAAAGTAAGGGCACGGCTAACTCTAAAATAGAACTCTGAAACAACCCGCTCTAAGCAGATCTAAGTCAGGGCACGGCTATCTGACAGATAGAGCCCTGAAACAACCTCTGGGCTGATCACATCAGGGTACGTACGACTAACTCACAGATAAAACTGGAATTAGTATCATGTTACGCCAAGAGTATTATGGAGGGAGTAAACTCTGTGCTGACCTCTCTGAAAAGAAATAGAAATCGTGATCACTACAAATAAATTATCTATACTGTCTTTTTTTGGTATTCATCCCGTCTGTTCCACATAGACATTTCAAGAAAACGCTAATTATTCACTAGGAAATCTCCGTGTATTTCGGTGTGAAAATTTTCTATCAAGCAAAAACATTTTTATGCTGTGTAGACATTTGAAATTAGAAAATGAAGGACAACGAAGACAATAATGACAAAAGCTAAGTCATTTTAATCATAGACTTAATCTAATATCTTAAATAATCTTAGCATATATTGAAAGCAGTGTATTTGTAATTTTTAATATCAAAGACTAGAATAAAAAACCCTAGTGGATCGAATGTGAACTTAATAGTCGTGGTCAAGCTGAAAATGAAATGAATGTTAATATTTTTGAGAGACTATACCATATAAAGGAATGAATATAAGTGAATGAGTGAATAAATAATTCAGTGGATGAGTGAAAGAGACTACGAAAGACCTCTCTGTAAATCACCTCTTGATGAGAGCTTCCTGTACATACATTGTTATAATTATTCCTTTATTGCACAGCAAAATAAGAATATTACAACTCTTTTGCTGGTATACATTAACCATCAGCTCGAGATTCTACCCTGCTCCTGAGGGCTGAAGTACTCTTCTTAAGCCTAAAAGTACAGGTTTCTGTAGGTCAGTAACAAGCTTATGCTATCAAGTTCTAGTCTCTGAACATGATCCTTAAATTGTACGTTTCAATATTGTTCCGAGCGATCCTATAGTTAATATCTATCTATGTGGTCTTCATCCTCCACAATCTTTCTATTTCTATTCTTAGATCTTCAGTGGTACTTGTCAATCTTTTCCATTTCCTTTTGGTCAATTCTATGGTTTAAAAGTATATTTACATGTTGAGTTTGATTCAAATAAGGAATTATATATATATCAGTATATATATGAGTATATGTATACATGAAAACTATAAATTATTTAAAAGTAAACAAATGTCTCTATGTATTTTAAAAAAACTCATTAATAATTCATGAAGGATCATGACCGTGAAGGAGGTTTTATATCTGATATAGATTCGTATTCATTTGCATAAATTAACTTGGATTTTCTCTATCAAACTTGGTTCATTTCGTAAAAAATTCGGTACAATATGAGAACTTACATCATGAGTTTTTTAAGCCGTTCAATAAACTCGCAGATCGTGTTTTATCGGGTATAAAACCACGCCTCGTGTTTTATAACCGACAAAACACTCCTGCTCGTTTATTAAACATTCTTTTCTTCTTCCTGGTGCTGTTCTTACAAACGTCCCGTTGTCGCACATCTGGCATCCATTACCGTATTGGAGTAGTCATTACCGTATTGTTTTGCAACTCGTGGGGATATCATCATTATTTCTTTCATATCTTTTGGGATACTCATGAATTATTGAAGAGTAAAAACAAGTGAAAATTAACCCTCTGGAGGTTTTTATGACCGACAAAACACTCCTGCTCGTTTATTAACATTACATAATGTCCCAAAGAAAAGATCATTAATATTATTATTATTATTAGTAGTAGTAGTGGTAGTGGTAGTATATATATTATTATTATTATTATTGTTATTGTTATTGTTATTGTTATTGTTATTGTTATTGGTATTGTCATTGTTTATTGTTATTGTTATTGTTATTGTTATTGTTATGTGTATTGTTATTGATATTGTTATTGTTATTGTTATTGTTATTGTTATTGTTATTGTTATTGTTATTGTTATTGTTATTGTTATTGTTATTGTTATTGTTATTGTTATTGTTATTGTTATTGTTATTGTTATTGTTATTGTTATTGTTATTGTTATTGTTATTGTTTTATTGTTATTGGTTATTGTTATTGTTATTGTTATTGTTATTGTTATTGTTATTGTTATTGTATGTTATTGTTATTGTTATTGTTATTGTTATTGTTATTGTTATTGTTTATTGTTATTGTTATTGTTATTGTTATTGTTATTGTTATTGTTATTGGTTATTGTTATTGTTATTGTTATTGTTATTGTTATTGTTATTGTTATTGTTATGTTATTGTTATTGTTATTGTTTATTGTTATTGTTATTGTTATTGTTATTGTTATTGTTATTGTTATTGTTATTGTATTGTTATTGTTATTGTTATGTGTTATTGTTATTGTTATTGTTATTGTTTATTGTTATTGTTTTGTTATTGTTATGGTATTGTTTGTTATTGTTATGTTTTGTTATTGTTATGTTATTGTTATTGTTATTAAGAAAGAAAAGAAAAGAAAGAAAGAAAGAAAGAAAGAAAGAAAGAAAAGAAAGAAAGAAAGAAGAAAGAAAGGAAGGAAGGAAAGGAAGGAAGGAAGAAAGAAAGAAAGAAAGAAGAAAGAAAGAAAGAAAGAAAGAAAGAAAGAAAGGAAGAAAGAAAGGAAGGAAGGAAGGAAGGAAGAAAGGAAGAGAGAGAAAGAAGGAAAGAAGGAAAGAAAGAAAGAACCTTCAAGTATGCTCTTGAAATTTATATCCAGCTTAATGATTTGATGCTAACTTAGAGTCAATTAATTATAAACCAAACCTCGTTTGACCCATTCATGCTGACTAGGTCCATTTATGATAAGTAGAACAAATGTCTTTCTATATATAATGTCCCAAAGAAAATATTATCATTATTATTATTATTATTATTATTATTATTATTTTATTTGTATTGTTGTTATTATTATTATTTTATTTGTATTGTTGTTATTATTATTATTTTTATTTTATTTTTATTAAAAAAAGAAAGAAAGAAACGAAGGAAGAAAGAGAAAAAGAAGGAAAGAAAGAAAGAAAGAACCTTCAAGTATGGTTTGTCGCATAATTGGATGCTAACTTAGAGTCAATTTATAGTAAATTATACATCAATCCTCGTCTGACCCATTCATGCTGACTAAGTCCATATATGATAAGTGATGATTTATGACAATGCATTAGCATTACACATATTTCTCGATGACTTCCATGCAGCACAAATGGAGTCTTAATAAATATAGAGATTCGAAGAGAATATTTGAAGACGACACGCTGGGAGTAATTTCAGTCCTTTCAGTAATATCCAAATTCTAGTTTCCTGGAGAATGTTAATTACTGATTCGACGCTGTATGACTCTGTGTTATTTACAGATCGATGCCAGCGGGTTATTGGCTTTAAAATCATTTTTCTTTTAAAATTCATGATTGATCTCAAAAATACTTGAAGGATTTGAACTAGTCTCCTAATGAGAAAGTTCCACATGGCATGTGTGTCTTGGATAAATATATTAACACGTTCAAATAAAATGCATCTAAGTTTGTTGATGCATTCCAAATGTCACTGTTTTCCGTAAAACAAAGACAAAACAAAAAAGTGCTAACGATTGTATTTCAGATCGACAGCAAACATATCATACTAAAGACAAGACGATAGCCAACTGGTTCGTTTAAAGTTTTTCACTTTTGTTCTAAAAGGCAAGATTTCAAAATTTCAAGGTAAATGTTTTGCTTCAAATGGTCGCAACAAGAATATTATTATTATTATCCTCTTATGAAAGCCGATTCGAGTTTACTTCTTGCATGTAAGACACTTTTTTTTATTGAGCTGGCAGCCGAGAAAGTTTTATTGTGTTCGTTTTGTTTTCAAGTTTCCATACACAAGAATTGGAAATGGATGGAAATTTAGAAAGAAAGAGAGAAGGAACGAGGGAAGGAACGAACGATCGAACGAACGAACGAACGAACGAACGAAACATTTTTTTACTTAAAGAAATGACAAGGCTTCTGTCAGCTACACCTTGCCATATATGTTTTCCGTTACATAAATATTGAAATATTGAAAAGATTCTAGGGATTTTTCAATTGTTATGTGTCTTTTAGTAAAATTTTATCTCTAACTTTTATCATAAAAAGTTTCAAGAAACCACTTCTAGTTAAAAATATAAAAAAATAAAAATAAAAATATATATATATACAGCCATTTGCAAAAATTATGGCCGTTTCCAATATATATACAAATATATCAAAAGTATATCAGACAGGGCGGGATATCTTTCTTGATATTTATTTCAGAAAGCCCTAGTGATAGACAACTCGAAAAAAATATCAGGTATGATATCCCATAATTTTTGATATTTCTTTGATATACTTGTATATATATTGGAAGTGGCCAAAAGGTTGTATATAAATATAAATAAATAAATAAATAAATAAATATATATATATATATATAGTAAAGATTGGATTAAAGACGAGACATGTTCACTGTAGCTCCGAGTTTCTTGCTTACGCACTCATCAGACAGACTTTCTGATGAGTGTGTAAGCACGAAACTCGGAGTTACAGTGAACATGTCTCGTCTTTAATCCAATCTTTACTATATATCTATTGCTCTGCATCCCTACGCATCGAGCACTGTTTCACCAGTATAGACCACATTACATACTTTGTTATATATATATCCTAAACTGTACGATTAAAGGTATTTATAGAAATGTATATAAGCATCAAGAAAAGGGACCGGAAACTTCATACACAAATTTAATGGTACTCGGACTTATTTTTTCTAGACACGTTGGTGTTTTCAGTTAGATCTTTATCGAAATTAAGAGTTCAATATATTGTAGGAATGCTGAAATATTACGGAATATTTTTTGGAAATTTTAGCATGATAGAATTTGAATATTTTAAAATGTTGAAAGAGAACTCCTTGTGTGTCACTGATAGTACATGTTATTTGTGCGATATTTTTTATTGTCAAAACACAGGAAACTACTATCATATATATACACATATTTTAAATTTATATGAATTGTGAATGAAAGATAAAAAACAGCGTTTATTTAGGGTCGACTAAGGAATATTTCACGAAAAAATACATAATTCAATTCGTTCTTCAAAACGTTTCGCATTGTAATTCGAAGCTCTGTATACATTTACTCCATTGATGAGTAAAGTATCGCATATTTAACAGGCGCGAGAAAACAAACAAACACTACAATTACTGGCACATTATATATACATCTCATACTCATTAATAATGCATGAAGAAACCAGCCAATCAATGGGCTATTTTTTGGGTCACATGATGTTACTTGAAACCTGGTAAAGTCCTGTGAAAGGACTGAATTAATTTTGCTCAAGTCCTTGGACTGGATCAAAATTAATTCAAATCAGGGACATATCTGTCCCTTAAAGTCTTTCAATCCTAAAACAAATAACCTCCCGAATAATTAATAAAATCCCGTCCAGTCCTCATTGTTGGCTTTGAAATATTACTTATTGAACACAGAGATTAGTTATGATTTAGTTTAAGTTTAATTTTAAAAGTTGTTTATCAAACCGTCTCTCGCAAATTGTTAAGTAATGGCAACTGGCAAACGGATGCTTTTGATTTTTTTCTCCGCAATTTAAAAGTGCTTAATTTTTGCTTGCATGGGTAATGAAATGGTATGTAATAATAATGATTAATGGATCGATGAAGTTTTAACGATTTCCATTATCCAGAATTGATTGTTTGATGACTTAAACTATCGAAAACGCATACACTTTGAGAGTCCATTTCGGAGCGTAAATTCGCTATTGAGGGCAAATTCGAAAACGCATTAGTGCGGACTTGGCCTTAGTGTTTTCATTTCTACTCTTCTCCTGTTCAGTGCCCTCCAATTCTCTTGTATCCAAAATCTGCACTGCTCCCAGAGATCTTGAAACAATCTGTTTCCTTTTTTTCTTTGAAGGTTTCTGCAGCTGAATTACTACCCCTTTGCCAAATGGAATACCCATCCAGCCAAACTACAATTGTCCCACTTTCAACTACAACAGCCGCTTTCCATGATCCGTTTTGTCCAAATGGAACATTGCCAAGATCTTCACAGATTGCTCTGATATGCTTAAACTGTTGCTGCTATGTCCTAGCATCCGGGGGCAATATCCTTGTCCTCCTTGCAATTTACAAGACACGTTCTTTGAGGAAGATTTCCATGTATTTCTTAGCATCGCTGTCATCTGCAGATTTGCTTGTTGCTTTTACAATGAACCCTATCTATACTCTAATACCTTTTGTATATAACTACGATGATGATCAAGTTCCGACAAACTTTTTCTTCATATTAACAAAGATTGAAAACTTTTTATGGGTTCAAACGTTAACAGCCACAACGTTCAGTCTATGTGCGGTGACCATCGATCGATATATTGCCGTCAGCTTTCCGTTGAGGTACCCCGAACTCGTCACGAACCAACGGTGCCTCATTGCAGTCATTTTCATTTGGGTATTTTCATTCATTTTCTCTGCCACTCTGTTTTTCTATACGGATTTCGACTCACGAGAAGTCTTTTGGCTCATATGTTCTATACTGACGGTAGGAATACCATTTGTGGTTATATTGTTCTGCAATTTCAAAATGGCGGCTGTTGCAAGGCGGCAGGTCAGACAAATTCGTGAAATGTCGGTTGTAAGCGGACCTGAATCATCGCGACCAACACGAAGCGAGACGACGTCAAATAAGAAAGCTACCTTTACAGCTTTAATAGTTTCAAGTACGTTTTTCTTGCTGTTTTTTCCTGGGATGGTAGTGTTTGCTATGCTGTTATTGGCGAAGGATGAATGTCGTGCACTCGAATTGAACCTCGTCTGGCTGTGGGCTGCTTCCATATCGTTTCTTCATTCAGCTTTCAATCCATGGATTTACTGTGTCAGAGGAAGAGAATTTAGGGCTGCTATTAAAAAGATGCTCTGTAAATGCAGGAAATGACTTTTTTTCTACACAGCCATGCGACTTTATCATGCCTTAAGAAACTAATGCCGGGATAATGTTTTTTTCCTATTTAAATCTAAGATTTCAAACTTGTTTGTATCGATTCCATTTATTTGATCGATAGGTAGGTTTATACTAAAATACTTAGACCTCTATAGCAGGTTTTTCAAGTCTTAGAGCAGATAAATGATAATTTTCCTTATTTCATTGCCGGAATCTCCCATAAAATTGGGGTTGAAATTAGTCTCTCTTTTGCATTGTTTTTGCTTTCGATGCCTGCATTTCTCGCGCTACTTCTGGTCTATCACTAAAACTCTTACCACTAGCAGGCGGGCCAATCAGAGTGTAGTAGGATTTGTGATAAACTATAAGAGGAGTTTACCATAAATCCGTAAAAAAAATTGAAAGAAAATTGCACAAATTAGTTCGCTCAGTAAACTGTCGCAGAACTACCAAACATTTCTCTTAAACCAAAGATTTATTTTATGATTGCAATTACATTGTTGATATTTTGTAAAAATAGAATAGAGTCACCGTCCACACGAATCCGGAAATTTCGAAAAAAAAACGGTCTCCAGAGTGGAAATTTTCGAATACTTCCGAATACGGATACGTGTGGAAGGTCGTATCGCAAATTTTCGAATACGATGACTAAACACGATTTTGCGTATGACTCAATAAGAAAAACCATTTGTCAAAGGGACTAGGCGTATTGTGCATCAGGGTGGATTTTAAATTTCCGGATAGTATGGACAGTGAAAACGATTCGAAAAAGATTCGAATCCGCTGCGTTTGGACCCCGAACATTTAGTTATCCGCATAAATAAAAGAAAAAAAAAAAATGCGGATACAAAAATTTGCGGGGATTACCTTTGGACGGCTAGATATTTAATTATTTCACGGATCTATGGCCTTACCTCATAACGCTGAATCTTAACGCTTTTTGGTGTTATGATAAGTAGTAAAAAGCAAGTGCAACTCAAATACCCACGCGCCGTTTCATTTCCTATTCAAGCGTAAACCAAGAGTGAACCTAGCTTTATTTGCATACTAGTCAATCTGTGTCCTTCAGACAGCTAAGAACTGAAGAATTCGTTTGTGAACAAAGCTCCAAAAACCTAGACTTCTTACCAAACTGGCGACAACAGCTCAAACAATCGAGGTATGCATTTTTTTGTTTAGTTTGCTGTTACTTTGCCGTTCTCAGGTCGTTCAATCATCCTATCCCTTGCTCTATATTGTGATATATCTATTGTTGCTCGGCTAGCTAGGTTAGGGGAAACCAATTTTAGACTCTTACATATATGCGTTCTTTTTATAGGAACAATGTTTTGGGGTTAGCGCTATCTAGCATTTTCAAGTCTTAGATAGGATATTAGATTTAGATTTTTGTCGAAACCGATTTTTTCCTTCGTCGCCAAGAAATTTTCAGCACTCAACTTCAATAGTTCAGGCGCTTAGTTGAAGAACAACATCAATCACTATTTTATTATATTTATTATATTACTGAACCACCCATAGCACTCCTCGCCCTTCCTTTATCCGTACTTGGGAGAAAGATAGTTGTATACACTTATTTCAATAAAATTAGTCACCTGAAAAGCTACAAAGCTAAGACCGTCAATGATTATGGGTAGATATACATTATACGTGTTTCAACCGCTTGATAACTGTTGATGGACCGTTGAGATCTTGTACCAGTTACAAGTTAACCTCCTCTGAGCATCCTCAACTGCTGCAGTTTGTGTCAAAAGCTTTACTTGTTGGATATAAAACATTTCCCCATGATTCTCAGCGATCACGGCTTTTAAGGTTTTTGGTGACTAACTTTATTGAAATATATAAGTGTGTGTGCACTGTAAGACCACAGGCTTACCATCCGAAGTATATGTGGTTTCGGATGTGAGCTCCCTGTGGTTTCGCCCGTTGAAAAAAATACATCTTCTGAAGACATCCTAAGAATTAAATGCCGTCAATTGACGGCATTTGTATTCTTAGGAAGTCTTCAGAAGATGTATTTTTGAAAAGCTGAAATCACTCGATAATTCAAACTTTTATTAACGGGCGAACGCCACAAGAGACCACTGGGAGCCCACACATCCGAAATCACAGATACTTCGGATGGTAAGCCTGTGGTAAGACTAAAAATCTTAGTATCATCTTATAACCATCTGTGTAAAGTTAGTAAATGCACACTACTTACTAGAGATAACGAGAGGGTCATGTATTGCTTACGATTTTTATTTAATGAATCACACGGGTTTCATGACTATAATATTTATCAATGGTACAGCTAGTTTGTGTAACTAGTCTAGTCTAATAGTCTTTCTTCACTGAGTCTTTGCAGGAGGTACGATCGAAGAGATATCGTAAATCCGTCTGTATATAAGTAGAAACCGTGGTCTATTCTTGGACTGAAAAATGAAGTTCCCATTGTACGATTGGTTAGTTCATGAAAAATGAACAAATTATATTTAAGCAAGAAAACAAAAAGACTCATATTTTCAGTATTACCTTTGCAAGTACCACAGGTCTTTCTGCAGAGTTTCTCCCTCATGCTGCTAAAACGCTTGCACAAATAGCTTCTTTGATTTGCAGTACCCTTCACCTTGTTTATCTTCACACACTGCATCGGCAAATAAATACCGTTAGTATTTTTCGATTGCACGTTACGTCATCGCGGCAATGTTTTTTAAATTTAACAAAATATTTCTCATCGGCATCCACTGTTAACGGCACCGCAATGGCCGCCATGTTATTGTCTTTTGACTCTAGGGAATGCCTGCAACTCATCAATATGATATTGCATAGTGCTATTCTCGATCGTTGGACTAATGCCACTGGGATTTGTGACTACAGGCTAATTTGCGCTAGTTGAGCCACGTTTGACAGAAAAAATATATCAAAAGAATTGAACCAAAAGAATCGATTTTGAGAATATTAAATTATCAGGAGTTATTAGGTTTTCGAATTCCAGATTCGTATAACACGTTGCATCGGGGGGGGGGGGGGGGCTGTTTTAGTCGTAGCTAATCAATATGGCGTCTTTTTCGCTTGCGTATAGTAAAAAGCTAGTCATGTATAGGAAACCATAATTGTCGTGTTCATTTTCAAAATGTATTATATTTCATTTCATATTATAAATCACTAAATCTTCGTTGATTGGACCCTGAAAGTTCTCCTATAATTCAACACATTGCTACAATTCTGGAAAATGCTATAATAAGGAATTTAATTATGAATACTTACTAGGCCCTGCGCATATGTCACAGGTAGATGCACAACTCTTATAGGCCCATTCAGGGTACCGCTTGCAATAGCCATTTTTATTAAATCGGTCGCAGTAGTTTTCGTCTTGTGCGTCTTCACAGGCTGAGAAAAAATGAAAAAAACAAACATTTATGCGATATAGTATTAACAGAAGTACCGTAATTTATCTCTGCTTTCTTTGCAACAGGCCTTATTCTTCCTGGTATTTTAGACGGCGTGTCATTCTTTTTTTTAGTTGTATATCCATATTCATGAGTCTTCTTAGCTCATGGGCAACCGTTAAACAAGAGGAAACGACACGTTGTCAGCAGTAGACACCTTAGTGAGTCTGTATCATAGGGTGCATGGATGGAGAGGGATTATGTTCAGTCCAGTAGTATGCTCTCTATTTTACCTTCGCCCTTTGCAGTTACCATGACTACAGCAAGAACACCAACTAGTACAGCGATCTGAATCTTCATCATCTTGAGCTAAAATACAAACAAAGCAAGCTAAATGAGCAGTAGCGTGCGAATTAGCGTGCACAGAAATCAGAATCACATGAATGGGCGTTTGGGCAGCTTAACAAATAGACCAGTTTTTTATGTGTCTGTCCTCTTATTGACAATAAATAGCATCATCACATTGTCAAAGTAGTGTGGACCCACGAGGCGTAGCCGAGTAGATCCGCATACTACTTTGACAATGTGATGACGAAATTTATTGTACAAATATTTCCCCCTAAAACCTTTAGCTCATATGGCTATGTGGACATGCCAACTTTGGCGAGGTTTCAGAAAAAAATGACTAAAGAAAAATAAGATGGTTCTAGCTATAGATGTCGTTCAACCCAGGCCTTAACGTACTTGAGATTATTCACAAGTGCAGTAAGAAAACGCTTTTAAGCGATTAAAATCCCATTAACCCTTCTCACAGCCGACAAGAACAAATAGAATGGAACGCCCATGTGTAGCATAAGTTTCGTAAAGTACTGATAGTATAGAGAGATATAGATAGATAAACTTTACCGACTTAAACACGAAAACGAACCACTAATAAATACTACAGTGCTCTCCCATTGAGCTGTGTAAAATGATATTAATATATGAATATATTATTTAACAATTTTCGCTTCAGGCTCATAGAGTATCGGGGAATGTTTACAGATACAGAGACGCGAGTCTTGCTTGATAAAAAATTCTGGAAAAACATTTCGTGGTATGATTTTATGAAAATAGCAGACACTAAGAAACGTGAACGCAATGAGGCTTATTTTTGAGCAATTTTGACAAATGTTTATCCTTTACCTGAAACAGGTTGCACTGTTATAATTCGCCCTCAACATGATTATGCAAAATTCATTCTAATTTAACCTTAAACACGCGCGCTTTGAAACTGAGGACCGTGTTATGCGCGCTTTTTGATGATACGAAGCCATTGATGGTTAACTCAGTACACGACATGCACTTTAACTTATGCCAAATATAAACATATTAAGAATTGATGAGTTGCAAGCATTCCCAATAGAGACAAAAGAAAAAAACATGGCGGCCATCATTGAGGTGCCGTTAACAATGGATGGTATAGCCGCGATCAAAACGTGCGATCAAAGATAGAATAGCAGCTAAACTATTGGGCTAATTTCGAAGTTGTCTGTATATGGTCAGATATACGAGTCTACGAAATACTTTAGTCCAAGAAAAATTGGTTAAATAAAATTACATGCGGTCTAATTTTATCAAATCCTCTAGAACAACCTCTAATTGGCAAGGCTAGGCAAACTCAGTATGGAATTTAGGACTTTTTGTGTTTAGAAACAAATAATAACTATGGCGCTTTGACATGGTACCGGACGAACTCTTTAAACTAACGTTTTATCTTGTACAGAGCGTTTATACCAACCGTCTTTTTGATTTAAAAAAATACGTTCTATTTACACGGGCCGGTTCAAAATTTGCCCGACTATGCAGGCGTACGAGTTTTTGTTCAGATAGCTTAGTCCCGTATGAACAGAACCCATAAATGTACAACTTTTTGACCGCGTAAACGAAGTTAAAGTTGAAGAACTGCGTATTAAAACTACAGAATTTAAAAGCTAGGGTAAAAGCAAGATGCTGTGTTGAAATTCTACTCATATGAGATACCAAGTACAGGAATAGAACCGAAGAAGCGAGTACTAATTATGATCTATATACATTAGCGCCGGCGAGTAAAGTACTGCCACGCTAACCTTCATTCGTATTCCCAAATTTTTAAGTGAACCAAATCGCTGTGAGTATTACTAAGCTTTCCAAGGAAAAATCACAAAATAACAAGAACTTACCTTAAAATCGTTCTTTGGGCTTCTTGAATTCTGTTCGATTCGTCTGAGGCTTGAGTGCTTTAGCTCGTAACTGCCATCCATTATATAGTTGAATCATTGGTCTTGGCACCTCCCCCTTTTTCCAGCCGAATGCACGCACACAATTTGAATTCTTAAAGTCATTATACCCGTGATGTATCGATGTTAGACTATACACGCCTTAGTAGACCCTCAGAACTAATGTTATGGTTTTCTTTCATATGTCTATTTTATAATCCGGTTCATGTTCAGTCTACTGACTTACATACAATTATTTTCTATCTTCCTTTTTCAAATCGTAAGTAAATTCCTTTGTTGTTCGACATATTCAAAGTTACTTTGAACTCTACCGAGTCGTTTCCACGGGCACGCTATAGAGGCATAGGGCGAGTAATTATCAACGGACAATAGGCCTTTTGCCATAGATTGACATGTGAATTGTTACTGGATGGCAAAAAAAATTGGACTTTCTTTATTTAAAAGTTTTTGCTGGATCACTAATGTCGCATCCAAAATACTTTCAAAAATACTTTTTAACCTTTTAAGACACTTTCGATTTCAGGATACGAATCGGTTTAAAGTTTATTTGCCATCCAGCAGAGCCTTCCCCAAGGGAACTTGAGCTGAATTGATTCTTTAGTATTAAAGTCATATATCAGCACGTGACTGTTGCAAAAGGCCTATTGGAATAATGAGGTTTTCAATTATTTGTTTCTTAGGGGTTAGGATTCGAAGAAAACATTTTAAAAATGATTGTATCCCTGCCACCTTCTCGGCAAGAAATTCATGTCCCTGTTACTTCAACAAGATGGTGTTATTGGTGTGACTATACAGAACAAGAAAAATAGAGCTTGGCGAAAATTATTATAATCTTGGGCTATAAAGACGGTGTTATTAGGCCCCGTCCACACTATGCCGTATAAATTTGAATCCGCGCACTTTTCACACAGAAACCGAAAAATACGTTTTCCGTCCACACTAGTCCGATCAGAGGCAGCAAAAACGATTCATTGCTCATCTGAGCATGTGCATCGAAGCTGAAATCGAGCTTCTTCGCTTCAATGAATATTCCTTTGCGGTTAATGAACAACAAAAGGAGGTGTACTAGCCGGCGTTTTCAAATTGTGCCACTCTGGAGACAATATTCGAAAAAAATAGTTTTCGGTGAATAATTGTTCCGGATTCAGCCGGACTAGTGTGGACGGTAGGCCTAACCGAATGAAGAAAAATTCGGATTCAAATTTATCCGGCATAGTGCTGACGGGGCCTTAGTGTTTCTATGTACGGAACCAGAAAAAATAGAATTTAGCGAAAATGAAGATATTCTTGAAGGAAGGAAGTGCTACTATAGTGCAAACAATTAATCCGTGAAACAGTAATTACTAAATAGTACAAAATAGTGCCAATTAAACAATAGGAAACAATTGAGTTTGCATGAAATTGTCACTATAATAGTATTACTACAGTTTCGAATTCACGTTTATATTGTTTACACTCTAATGCGTTCAGGACTACTTATTAATTCAATAGTTATGAGTCGCAAACTTAAGAAAGCGTCATTTTACGGTAAATTATGTCTCGAGCTCAGTTATAAGTTTTACATTATCAATATTTGCTAACTGAATGGTCATTGAAAAGTTACCCCTTTGCTCCACTGATATACTTAGGAGTTGGGATACTTTCCTACTAGCATTGACAGTGAATACGTATCAGCAGAAAATACACAATTCAAATTTAAAATTGCATGCAATCATTCTTGTTGACCAGGAAACAACTTGTGTCTAACATGACCGATTTTTTTCTCATGTTCGTTTTGATATCTATGAGATTCAAAAACAACAAGTCAAAATCAATACATTACATTATACTACTCTCATTTGTTCATTACTATGGAAGTCTAAAGCCCAAGACGAAAAGTATAGAATCATATGGTGTGAAAAAAATAACGTGTCTGCCTAGTTGCGTGGTTGTAATAATGGATGGGCCTACATCAAAGGAATATTGATAGGATAAACTAAAAGTCTAGGCGATAAGATGAGCCAAAAATAGTTTAAAACTTACAACAATTACTGCGCAATAAAAATATGGAAAGTAGAATACATCTTATTTGAGTTGCGTTTCTTGGTCGTTATTATAAAGACACGTGGTTATAAAGAAGAAGAAAAACAAGATTAGAAAAGAACTAACCGTGTTGCTATAGCAGTTATGTAAAGGACTTATTGTCTACGAATGAAAGCCTTCGAGGATATTATTCTAGATCAATGTATGTTATCCCTTCATATCAGTGTCTAATTTGTTGTTCCACTTTTGTATTCTATTCGTAAATATAAACTCAGCATCTATATTCATGATCGCATATCAGCAGCAGGGTTTTATTCAATGTTATGCGCTCAAGTTAAAGTTGAGCTCTAACTGAAAGTGTTGACATGTCTTTTGTTAGGGAAGGAAAACTGCAGGACCCGGAGAAAATATAGGAATATAATCAATAATCCTTAAAAAAGTTTATAATTGCGCAATTTCCCGTACGAGTTCAGCAACCTTTTGTTGATCATTACATAACAAACAAACAAACAAACACATACACAAACACCAAAAAAACGCAAAAAGAAAAGATACACACCACAACCCAGAAGACTAGAAGAAAAAAAGAAAAAGATTAGAATTAAATATTTTAGGGTCCTCTCGGTTCAATTTTCTGCGGCTGCCCTGACTGACAAATAGTTACAAATATTATAAAACTCGCGTCCTGATTGGTTGGGAGCGCGTGCTTTTTACCATGTGACACTGTAGGCTGTGACGGGTGGGTATTGTACTACCATGTGACATTGTAGGGCTGTGACGGGTGGGTATTAGTACTCCAGGTGACATTGTAGGCTGTGACGGGTGGGTATTAGTACTACCGGGTGACACTGTAGCTGTGACGGTGGGTATTAGTACTACCGGGTGACACTGTAGGCTGTGACGGGTGGGTATCTTTACTACCGGGTGATACTGTAGGCTGTGACGAGTGGGTATTAGTACTACCGGGTGACACTGTAGGCTGTGAATGGTGGGTATTAGTACTACCGGGTGACATTGTAGGCTGTGACGGGTGGGTATCTTTACTACCGGGTGATACTGTAGGATGTGACGGGCGGGTATTAGTACTGCCAGAGGATGGATTAATATTAACTGGATTTAAAATTGGTAAAATGAAGGGATTGAAATCTCTGGAAACTCTCATTTCAAAGATCTCTGGAGCAATAACTTTTTTCCATAAGGCTGTGAGGTTCACCAATATATCTGAAATCAGTTGATCATCTCTTGTTATCCTCTCAATTGAAACAGGACCATCCTTTGCATACAAAACAAAGTCATAAAATTCTCTCTCAGTGACAAGTAGTTGCATCTGTACTTGGTAGAAGTAGTTGTGTGTTAGCTTCAAATAGCACTGCTTATCCTTGATGTTAAAACACTGTCTGCCTAGTACCTCCTTAGGAACAACACTATAATCCTCTGAAACAGCGTTGATGGTATGATCACTAAAACTTTTCAAGGATTTGATCTCAATGAGTCCATTTGGGCCTACTAGACCATCAGGTGAACATGCCAGCCAAGGGAATTTTGGGTTAACCCAGAGACCAGATGGATCTACTTACTGCTTGGTTTGTTCTTGATACTTTGAAACAGCTTCAAGTTCACTTTCAAGTCCACGCGCGTGCCATCCAAACCGACTGATAATTTGGAGAAACTAATAAGTTCCAAATATAAGAACAAATGAACTTCTTACATCTGATCAAAGCATTGCTTGACTCATCAAGGACTAACTTTCCGACTCTAAATGCTTCAATGCATTTAGACGCTGTAAGTCGTAGCCACCTTTCGGACTGCCTACATTTCACTTTTGCTTTGAGCTTCAGTGCATTGTATTCGCATGAGGGATGGTGGAGTGATGTTGCATTCGAGGACCTTAGGCTGCTCTTCCAACACATATAAATCTATGTCCTCCAGCTTGTAATCGGCATACTTCAGCTTTAACTGTGTTGTCCACACAGAAATTTTCCCCGTGCGACATGGATAGTCCTTTTCGATGTTTCTAAATAAAGCATTTAAGTGCTTTTCTGTCACGAATCTGTATTGTGGTGGTCGAGGATCGAACTCGATTACCTTGATTCGGCTAAGATAATTAGCCTCGGAAAGTCTTTGGGGATTTTTCTTGCGTTTTTAACCCTTGTTCCACGAATATTCCTTACTGGTACATGGTGTTGATACGGTGAACCCGTTTGCCTTTACGTGGTCAGTAAGGTGAAGGAGAACTGCTATAATGTGGCTACAGCGACCTAGCTGGGAGACTTTACATGGATTGCACATCGCATGCACAACGGCACCACTAATACTAGATCAAAAACAATCGTGACATTATGAGGGTAATCATTTCGCATAGAAGGCCAGACATGAGCGCGTAGAAAGTAGTAATCGTCGTTCTTGTTGTCTGTTATATCATGCACAAAGCCGGATTTCTACGTATTTTCGTCCGTTTTTAAAGGGTTTATCAGTCATGTGCCAAGTCCATGGCTCTCGTTGTCGTCGTTCTCTTCCTCGTTTCTTGATGGAAGGGATTCCAAGCCATAGTAGAGCACGTGGCCGTAGTTAAACTGCGATGGTATATCGTATGCCGGGAATTCTTCCATCCGGAATTTGGTATGTCCGGGATCTTTCGTAAATTTAGTTTCTTTACACCATCTCCTGTTTTTTCTCGTAAAGCTTTGGCTTCAAACCATTTTCCATCATCAATACTTGGATCGAGAACATGATTATTGCCTGACGATAAACAATTATTCACGCGTGCGATTAAATCGCTTCGTTTACCGCTAAGTTTCAACCCTCTGCATTTCAGCCAACGTTTCAGCTGCTCTACTGTATAGTTATCCTGCTCGCTTTTAAATTTTGAACCAGGAACGCCGTCATTTTCATTGAGAGCAGTGATAAAACTCGACGTAATTTTCGAAGTTGCCGCCATGCCATCTCTTAAAGGCTGATTTGTTTGTCCGAATCTCAGCAGGGGTCATAATTTCGTGTCGTCACGACTGCGCTCCGCTATTCGTATTTATGTTCTGCCAACCCCCGCGTACTTTATAACTGAACACAGCACGCTCGCGCGTTTTCCATTTCTTCAATATATACCAATATATACTTATACACCTACTTGCAAGAACGTTGTCATACGAAAATAGAACATTAATAATTTTGTGGGATAGGAATTATATTAAAAAACAAAAGAAGATCACTGAAGCTGAACTTTTTCTTTTGTCTTTTAATGTTTCCTTTCGATACGAAATCACTAATGTTCTCTAATATCGTATGACAACCTTCTTGCAAGTAGGTGTTTATACAGATATATATTTATTATTATTATTTATTTATGCAGCCAGTTACTACTCAAAAGAAATTACACTCTGCAGCTACGAAAAGAATAATAAATGCTCAAGTGTTTTAAGACTATCAGTTTTTATCATCATCTACATTTATATTATGAGTCGAAACACGAAAATCAAGCTTTCGGACACTGCGTTCTTGACTAGGGTATATACACATACTTAAGAGAACGTTGTCATCGCCAAAGGCGATAGGAGATAGGTAATTCCGACATGGAAATGGTTTCGTTAAAAATACAAAGAACATCGAATCAGTCCCAGAACGAAGGTCCATGCTCTTGACGAGAATAAGAAAATGAAACACAAGCCGGCTATTCCAGCTTTTCTTGGATCTTGAAATGATATATCCAATCGCTTTTTGCCTGTGTCCCATTGCTTATCGCCTTTGGCGATGACAACATTTTTTAAAATAAGGCGTATTATTTAATTGTCAGTTGTGTAAGAGCCAAAAATGAAAAGAAGAAAAGTTTGTTTTAAGAATTACACTCAGCAGATACACAAAGATTAGTACATGCTCAAGTATTTTAGGGTTATATATACAATTATTATCATCACCTACGTTTATATTATGAATCGATAAATACCGACAAAAGTCAGGCTTTCAGACGCTTCGTCCATAACTATAGGTTGTGTATAAGCGAACAATGAAAAGAAGAAGAGCCTGTCTTAAGAATTGTTTGCGACACTTTTGGTCTTTAGTCTACGTTGTTCAAGGTTGATGCGACTGGCCTTTTTAAACAGTTTGGATGACTTATTTTTTCCTTGTTGTTCATCTTCGTCATTGATCTTCTCCTCTTCTTCTCCTTCCTGGTCTTCATTGATTTCACCCCCATCATCCATATCAACTTCTGTTAAACCATATTCTCCTGCAACATCCCCGAGACCAGCTTCTGCAAGCAAACCAAAAAATACAAAGTTATGTCACCTAAAAGTGGACTAGATTGAGAATTGAGATTGAGACTAGATTGCAGAACTAAACGCAAACTACGAAAAAAAAACCAGGAACGAAACAAAACAAAAAAAAACAAAAAACAAAACTAGCGTCTGAAATGTCAAGATAGGTTTTTTCATCTTTTCACGGTGTATAATTTGCCTTTTTACCATACTAGTTTAAGATAAGATAAAGACAAGAGAACCACAAATAACTGAATAAATTGAAATAAGTTAATTGAACACCGTTAAAAGGGCATAATAAGTTCCCCGCCCCCTAAATCAAAAAATATTACTATCTAAATGCATCTAAATGTTTATATTATCATATGCAACTTCTACTGAGTTATATACTGAGACACCAGTCTCTCGTACTTTCTGGTAGCCATATAGTTCTACATTAATCTGAAAGTTTAATAAACGAAAGCATTTCCTTGGTACCTGAAAGTTCACAGCTGGGTTTGGCAATGCTTTTTGTCCTCCATCCGCTGTTAGCGTCCATGCTTCGTGCTTCACTTTGTACCTCATCAATAGTCAGCATGATTGACAGACAGCAAGCCAGAGAACAACGAGGATTCTTGATGAGATAATATATACTTTGACCAACTACCACCGAATATTTTACTGTAAATGAAACATTTTACAAAGAGATCGTGATCATCAACAGGTGTATATGAACACAAGCATGCGTGTCCATTACTTACCGACAACGAGAGCAGTAACCATGACATTAGCAGTCACCAAGAGTACTGTGATAATCAAGGAATCCATGATCTTAGCATCAGCATCCAAGGCACCTTGGTCTATCTTGAGCATCATTCCAATACACGTGTTAGCAAATGTTACAAGAAGTGACGTTAACTGAAGAGCATGCTCGAACTTGTCAGGAATCGGCATAAAGTGAGCGTGAAGGATGGCATAGCAGCCTGTATATGAAAAAAGAACCGAATGCAATTGAGTGTTTTATAAATGATTATATAGTTTCAGTCACTAGTGAATATGGATGTATCTTCATTTGTTTACCTGAAAGCATTGAAGCAACTCCAAGAGAGTTTCGTCCTTCTGCGCCAATCAAAACCAAAGAAGACGTCAGCAACAGCTTTCTGGTCATCTCAATAGTTTCCCAGAACCAACAATTATCTGCGTAGTTTTCAAATATGAAACTCATTCCTGCAACTATTGGGACGGTAGCTACAACAGATCTTCCAAGTCGCCGGCCTTTCTTTTCGTTGTGGACCCCTTTTGGTTACTGAAGACTTTCTTTGTCTCAGATAGTGCTCGGACAGCTTTTGATAGAGAAAGTCGTGGACGTCTTGGCGGCTTCTCATTTCTGGACATTTTGTTCTCGTCTGGATAATTTCTAATTGTTTGTAACTGGTCATGTTTTACCTCACCAACCGTGAAGTGGACATGTCTTGGGTTGGGTGTCTTTTTTGGTGACGCAGTTTCGTTGGCAACAGCAACCGAGTCTTGTTCTTCAGCGGATATCACATTGAGATGTTCGTCTCCTTTCTTGATTTCATGATTTTCTTTTCTCGAAGTACTTGTGTTCTGACACATCTTAGTATCTGTTTTGATCACTTGTTTCCTTTCATCAACTGATTTGGTAAGCTTTTCCGGCTCTTTGTGTCACTTCTCAACTTTTCATCCCTCGAGGCAACATTTGCAGCTTCTAGCGAAAGTCTTCTTGTGGTGATATTTCCACAGAACTGCTACCGTTAGTAATGGAACAGCAAAGGGGTAGATCAATGCAGCATAAGCCAGGATCACATACTGGTTGTATTTGTCAGTAAAGCAAGTTATGGAGTAGTCAGCCTTTAAGTAGGAGGTACATTGTTGTTTCGCTGCTGTCTTGGCAGATTTTGTGGCAAGATGCAGGGAGCATTTGGAATATCTTTGAACATGTCTGTGGGTAAGTTACGAAAATGAACAGAAAGACATTTCGGTAGCAAGCCTCTTTAGTAGTGTCTAGGTCAGTTTGAATGGACGATTTTCCAGCTCTCTTGCTAAGATAAACACGCTTGAGGTGGTAGTAGGCCAAAGCTACAAATATGACACCAGCAGTCATGGAACACGTGATAACAAGATCTGCGTATGCATCCATCTTAAGACGAGAATTGAAACAATGCAGAGGTGCAATTTGCAAGATGTTCAGCTGAAGGAATGTGGCGTACTCACTCATCTTGGTCAAGGCACTTGGCCACTGAACGTACGAGAATGCGTCAAGTGTACCAGAAGAGATTTGATAGAAGGATACAATGATCTTAAGACGAGCAAGGATGATGTCGGTAAGGGAGCGCTTAGCTCCTGCTTTGCGCTTCTTTCCTTTGAAGACTACGTAAATGATTACCACAACAACCAATAAGATCGCACAAATCTATAAGATAGCAATCAAATAAAAGTAATGTATGTTTAGCTATCAAAAGAAATTTTATTTGGAAAACATTTTTAAATACCTGGAAAACAAGCCAGTGTACAGCTGGACACTTGAAACAGGTTGCAATGAGCTGGTAATGTTTCTTGTCACACACAGCACACAAGGGACCTGTGTAACCCTCAGCACATTCAGCTTTCAATCCTCCAAGACATGACTCTGATCGTGGACATTGGTAATGTTTGGGGAAAGATCCATTGAACTGAACAAGGTGTCTATCATAGCTGTCATTAAAGACTTGTAGGTTGTTGGTGAAGTTGATGTAGTAATCTTTCTCTGACTTGGAAATCCATTGCCAGTAGTACCCAGCCTCCAGGGTCATTGACTCGTTAAAACACTTGACGCCAGGGTCAGGACAAGGGTAGCACTTGTCAAAGCGATCGAGACGATAAAATCCGTGTTGGCATCCACAGGCTCTGAAGCCTGCAAACATACGACTGTTTGTGCCTGTAAAACGGTTTTAACCATGTCACTTAAAAACGTGTTAGGATAAGATTCAATGTAAAACAACAAAGCAAGATCTTTCCAATTTAACATTAGTATGAATTGATCAATGAAATGATGTATGGAATGTTGAAAAATAAGTTACCAAAATGCATGATTGTTTCCTTCCATCTCTATCCTCCTTTTTTTCGTTCTATTTTTGCTCGTCCCTTCGTACCTCCCTTCCTTTAATAAAAAAAATAAGAAGGTTCGTCGTACCCTCAGGGCATGTTTACAGTCTTCTTTTCTTCTTCCTGGTGCTGTTCTTACAAACGTCCCGTTGTCGCACATCTGGCATCCATTACCGTACAATCGTTCGCCATAGAATGCAAGTGCGTCTTGATAAAACCCACCTAAATTTATATGTTATATCAGTATCATTGGTAGCACCACCATTAAATGGAGTCAAAGTACATTGATTTTGCCTTCTAAGCAGACGTTCTTATGGTCTATCGGGCAACGTTACGTGACAGAAGAAGAAAGTCTGCGTAAGAAGCTACATTCATGTGAACGGCGCATCACCTTAGAATTATATCTTCTGTTTAGACGTATGTTTTCAGTTCTCGACGTTAGCCTCAATATTGGAAGAATACTCATGCATTTTTCCATGCAATGAAGTTTCCATGTCATGGGACTTTTTACTTTTGCATATATAATTTACTAGGAAGACTAGTATTCGTAAATATTTTGACACGGAAATTTGAACAAGAGAGAATCCTGAGTCTGCAATCAAGAAACACAGCGGAATCATGACATATATGGCACGTGTCAAAACAATCCAATCTCTTTTATTTCTCTATGATTGGTTGGCTTACCCGCTGGGACAAGAAATGCAAAGAAACATGAATTTTGTAGCATTGTAGGTGATGTAACTCCCGGATAAACAAGGTTTACAATATATGTAGCCACTGTCACCAGTGCAATGGAATCCAGTACTGCTGTAACCAGCCATTAAATTTTCACTCAGGTAAAGCATTTGTATTGTCTCTGGATTTTCGGTTGGATATCTCAAAAGAAATATAAGATAATTATAAATGCACTATTTAGTTAACAATTATAAAATAATTGGGATACTACTACGCGCGCTATGATTGGTCGCAAACCATGTTTGATGAGATATCAAAACACGCTATCGGCATTTTTATCTTCGCGCGCGCCAAGAGAATATTCATTTCTCTTGCGCGCGCTCATTGGTCAGTTGAATAAGACGGCACGTATAGGGAGAATTTATTCGTACCTAACTTATTTTCGATCTTTTCACGCGTTTGATATTTATAAAAAAAAATTCAAAACGGTTTCCGTGTTTGATGCTTTGATCAAAACACTTCGGGATGTTGGGAGAATACTCGAAAAGCTGGAAAC